>CAWUFW010016193.1:0-321909 GCA_963921515.1 Calotriton arnoldi
TTATTGTGGACAAGTATGAGTGAGCGAGCGAAAGAGTACGTCTTGCTCCCGCGATTCCTGAGAGAGTCGGGAGTGTTGTGTTCTGGGTTGTCTAATCATTTGTAGCTTCGTGATATTTGGAGAACAAATGAGACACTATAGCTAGTCGGTTTGGGATTTTGGGTACTAATGTGGTAGGTTGGTACACCCCTATTCACTGAGGTCCTGTTTTCCTGTGCATAGTTCTGTGTATGTGCAGAATCCCTGCAACACCTTAAAGTTTATGTTTGGGGTCTGTTTCTTTTGAAGTGCCCACTCCTTGACCCGCTCTTCCTCTTGAAAACAGTGTCAAGGCAGGAGCAACTCCAACCCTGACAGCCCCACAACACAGTCTCTGGGAGAGACTAGAGTTAACACCTGAACGTTAGCCACAGTGAGATGTGTTTCAAATAGTTAGCCTAGGGCCTCTGCCCCACTCTTTAGGATTCCCTTATTGCCCCCCCCCCCATCTCTTTCCAGAGAGGTACCCAGACCCCTTCCTTGTGACCTGTCACTGAATCAAAGAGCACCCTTTGGCATGTACAGGAGAAGCCTGGCTCACCTACCCTCTCCCAGTGTGTCCCACCCAGTTTACAGGAATGCAGAAATAAACAAATCTGTCTGAGGGGTTTCCTCTACCTCCTCTTCATGTTTCACCATGTGGGCCTGTGTCTAACAAGAGGGAACACAGCGTCTGCTATGTATTGTACCATTTACAGGCACACATACACCCAACACACACATTTAACATACAGGCAATGCACATCACTGTATCCTTCATGTACTGTACCACTCACAAGAATACATGCAACATGCATGCACTGCACAGTGCTCTACCCTTCATGAATTGTGTACCCCTCATACGCACACATATATCCAGCACAAGCATTTACCATGCAGGCACTGCACAGTACCGCATTAGCCTTGTATTGTACTCTTCCCAGGCTCACATACGTACAGCCCCGATATAGTACTCCTGCGCTGCACAGCACTACACACTAATTCAAAATAGGCCAACGGTGAGTTAAGCACACTGCAGCGGATTTTTTTTTTTTTATAAAAGTGAGCGAGCCTGTAGGCTTTACTCCAGTGACAGGTTAACAAGCATTTGCAATGCAATAGGTCTCGCATTATTGAAAGTTTGAGCTATTGGCGTTGCATTATTATTTGCAACGCCAATAGGTCAAACTTTCAGTAATGTGAGACCTATTGTATTGCAAATGCTTGTTTAATCTTTCTTACCTCCGGTATCCCTTGACGTTCTTCAGCAGGCCAGTTGCCGGTAAAAAAGGGCCTAAATGTTACCCCTCCAGATAACGACATGGATGGACGCTGCATTCGCGCTTGGAGGGTGGGGGGGGAAGAGAGCTCACGCGTCAAGAGATAGCCAGAGCTAGCCAACCAAAAGAATCAATTGGTGATGTCCGCTGGGAGGGAACCAAGCACCGAAAGGCGGGACAGATGTATAATATTAACCAACTAGAGAAAAGGAATTTTTAAAATAGCAGTCCAACAAACCAACCAAAAGCGGTGGGCGCGCCCAAAGTCTATGATAGTCCATATACCAAATACAGCATGCCTCGCAGAGCAGCACATGTGCTGCCCTGGCTCGACCTTAAAAGGACCGGTTCATTCCTACTGATCACTACATGGTATGCTGCCACCACCACATTCTAGCTGCTTAACTCCTGGTGAAAGCAGTAGCGTTCCACCACTATGAGGGTAGTTCTTTGGGCGCCCCTCCCGGTCCAACATGATGGCAATCCACGAGTCAGGCCTTTGTCATGCATTATCCGTGTTTGTCTATGACAACAAAATAATCAGCATTAGGAATCCAGACATCAGTATAGTTGAAGCACTCAGGGCAGGGGTACACGTCCATTGCCATACAGAGGACTTTTCCATCCTAACAGCTTGCATAATACAAAGGAAATGGGCAAAAGGCAGTTCTGGTGCCCATCCTAGCCCCCACAGCTAGTTTAACAAATGCTCAGTCACACAGTCCACTGCGGCAGGCAAGTAAACAATATACAATATCACCCGATATATTTACAATTGCTAGGGGGCAGTTAAATAAGGAAAAGATTCTCCCTAAAATCTTTATAATTTGTGAATTGTACCTTAGTACTTTTACTTGTAGCTATGTGCTTTAAAGCACAAGTTACTAACTTGTGTAACGATATATCTGTAAGAGACAGTAGTTAGTGACAGATTCCTTACCTTAGAATATCCCCAGGCGTCAGGCTGGATCCGGAAAGTTTTTGCGTAGCAGTACCCTTGCGCGTCGGTAGGCGGCGTCGTGCGGCTCCGCGTCCGTCGTCGGCGTCGTGATCGCCGGGATGACGTCGCGGGCAGTACTTAGACGCCGCCCCTGCGCGCTGACGTCAGTTCTGTACACGACTTTCCGCGCCAGGAACGCAGAGCCATGCAAGAAGCTGACATAGGTGTCTGAAAAATACTAGGGCCCTGAAAGGGATGTCCTTAACCCAAGAAATCAGTTCGCAGAACGGGGAGGATGGGTGGGGCGGTAGGAATCTGTCACTAACTACTGTCTCTTACAGATATATCGTTACACAAGTTAGTAACTTGTGCATCTGAAAGAGACACGTTAGTGACAGATTCCTTACCTTAGAATAGATACCCCAGCAATACCAACCCCGGTGGTGGGTCTGCGAACAAAGATCAGACAAGGAAGTCCTGGAGGACAGAACGGCCAAAGAAGCCGTCCCTCCGGACCTGACTGTCAAGGCAGTAATGCTTTGTAAACGTGTGCAGCGAGGCCCACGTAGCTGCCTGACAAATAACCGGCAGCGGAACACCGCGGCCCAAGGCCGTGGTAGCAGCAGTTGCCCTCGTGGAATGGGCACGCAGCCCATCAGGAGGCTCCTTCTTCGCCAAAGAATAGCAGGTCTTGATGCACAAGGTAACCCAGCGGGAGATGGTCCTCTTGTGCACCGCCCGACCTTTTTTGGCGCCCACGTAGCCAACAAAGAGCTGGTCATCCACCCGGAAGTGTTTTGTGCGGTCAATATAGAAGGAGAGCGCACGTTTTGGGTCCAGACGGTGGAGCCTCTCTTCCTCTCTGGAAGGATGCGGAGGCGGAAAGAAGGTGGGCAAAGTGATGGTCTGCCCAATATGGAAAGCAGTAACCACCTTTGGCAAGAAGGACGGACGCGTCCGAAGAACAACCTTGTCTGGATGAACAGACAGAAAGGGAGGTTTGCAAGATAGAGCCTGGAGCTCACTCACCCGCCGAGCGGAGGTGATGGCCACCAGAAAGGCTGTCTTCAGAGTCAGAAGACGAAGAGGACAGTTATGTAGAGGCTCAAAGGGAGCGCACATTAAAAAGGTAAGAACCAAGTTCAAGTCCCACTGAGGCATCACAAACGGAACAGGAGGAAAGAGGTGAGTAATGCCTTTTAAGAACCTGTTAACAACAGGGGACTTGAAAAGGGAGGGCTGATCAGGGAGCCTGAGGAAGGCCGAGATAGCACAAAGATAACCCTTGATGGTACCCAGGGCAGAACCCTGTTGGGCCAGAGAGAGAAGGAACAGAAGGACCTCAGAAAGAGGGGCAGAAAGGGGATTCACAGCCTTTGCTGTGCACCATGCCACAAATTTGTTCCACCTGCAGGCGTATACCACCTTAGTGGAGGGACGCCTGGCTGCCAGAATCACATCACAAACTTCGGGAGGCAAGTCGAAAGGAATCAACTGCCGCCGCTCAATCTCCACGCAAGCAGGTGTAGACTGGACAGGTTCGGGTGAAGGACCATCCCCTGCTGCTGCGACAGAAGATCCTCCCGAAGAGGCAGACGGATCGGGGGATCTACGCTCATATTGAGTAGCTCGGGATACCAAACTCTTCGAGCCCAGTCCGGAGCCACAAGAATGACTTGGGCCCGGTCGTGCCGAATCTTCTTCAACACTCTGGGTAGAAGTGGTATAGGTGGAAAGGCGTACAACAGACCGCAACTCCACTCGTGACGAAAAGCGTCTCCGAGCGAGTGCCGCCTTGGAAATTCCAACGCGCAGAACTGATGACATTGCGCGTTCTCTTCGGTGGCGAATAGATCTAACCAAGGCTCTCCCCATTGTAGAAAGAGTCCTTGCGCCACTTCCGAGTGAAGACGCCATTTGTGATCCATCATGCACCTGCGGCTGAGTTCGTCCGCCCTGGCGTTCAGGGAACCTGCCAGGTGTTGAACCATCAGGAACATGCCCTGATGTTCCAGCCATGTCCAGAGGCGCAGAGCCTCCTGACAAAGGGTCCAAGACCCCACCCCGCCCTGTTTGTTGCAGTACCACATGGCGGTGGTGTTGTCTGTGAACACCTGCACTACCTTCCCTTTGACAGAGGGAAGGAATGCCTTGAGTGCAAGTCGGATCGCCCGGAGCTCCAGAAGGTTGATATGGAGCCGGGACTCCGCCGGAGACCAGAGGCCTCTGATCTCCGCCTCTCCCATGTGACCGCCCCATCCCAGAAGGGACGCGTCCGTCACAACTGTGTGCTCTGGCTGGGGAAGGGAGAGGGATCTGCCCATGACCCATTGCCGGTTCGAGAGCCACCACTGCAACTGTCTTGCAGTCCCCTCCGAGATCTGGACGTGATCGGACAGGTTGCCCTGGTGCTGCGCCCACTGGAACTTCAGGTCCCACTGCAGAGCCCGCATATGCCATCTGGCATGATTGACCAGCAGGATGCAGGAGGCCATGAGGCCCAGCAGCCTCAGGGTCATCCGTACCGAAACCCAAGATAAAGGCTGAAAGATCGGAATCATAGCCTGAATATCCCGGACTCGCCGTTCGGGAGGATAGGCCCGAAACTGCGTCGTGTCCAGAACCGCTCCGATGAAAAGGAGCTGTGGAGAAGGAATCAGATGCGACTTCGGCACATTGATGGAGAACCCCAGCGAGTGCAGGAGTTCGGCCGTAGTCTGTAGGTGGGAGACGACTGCCTGGGACGAGCCCGCCTTCAGCAGCCAGTCGTCGAGGTAGGGGAAGACTGAAACCCCTGCCCGGCGCAGATGAGCTGCGACCACCGCCATCACTTTCGTGAACACCCGAGGGGTACTGGTAAGGCCAAAGGGGAGCACGGTGAACTGAAAATGCTCGGGGCCTACCGTGAACCGAAGGTAACGCCGGTGGGCCGGCAGGACGGGGATGTGGAAATATGCGTCCTGCAAGTCCAACGCTACCAACCAGTCTCCAGGGTCGAGGGCAGTCAAGACCTGAGCCAGGGAAAGCATCTTGAACTTCTCCTTCCGGAGGAAGCGATTGACGTTCCGGAGGTCCAAGATAGGACGCATGTCCTCCTTGTCCTTTTTGGGCACCAGAAAGTAGTGGGAGTAGCAACCACGCCCTACTTCTGGGGTCGGAACACGCTCGATGGCCCTCTTGGTCAAGAGGGCCGCGACTTCCTTCTGTAGAAGCACCAAGTGATCCCCTGACATGCGGTGGGATTGAGGTGGCATGGCTGGGGGGGTGGTCTCGAAGGGGAGGGAGTAGCCCCTTCGGACAATGTCCAAGACCCACCTGTCCGAGGTGATGGTACGCCAGTGGGGAAGGTGATGGCGGACCCTGCCCCCTACTGGCGTGCTGTGCACCTGAAAGGAGGGACTAGGAGGGTTTGGAGGCCGCGGACGGGTTGGAGGTGGTGGCCTGACCCGCACGCTGGTTGCCCGATCCGCCACGGCGGAATCCACGTCCTCGGCCACGCGAAGACGCCTGCTGCGCGGGCCGGTGGCTGGGCTGCTGACGTGAAGGGGCGCCCTACCGTGGCCACGATAGGGGCGAAAAGCAGAAGTCAGCGGAGGGCGTGTAGCAGAAAGGCCCAGGGACTTGGCAGTAGCCCGTGAGTCCTTAAAGCGCTCCAACGCATGGTCTGCTTTGGACCCAAAAAGACCGACTCCATCAAAGGGCATGTCCATGAGAGTATTCTGGACATCCCCTGAAAAACCAGTGGTTCTCAGCCAGGCGTGGCGTCTGAGTGCCACCGTCGTTGCAATCGACCTGCCCAGCGAGTCGGCGGTGTCAAGGCCACAACGTATGGTGTATTTAGCCGCATCCCTTCCTTCCGCAATGGCGCGGGAAAGCAGTGTCTGGACCTCCTCAGGACACTGGGGCAAAACATCCGCCACCGAATCCCACAGGGAGTGGGTATATCGGCCCAAAAGACAAGCGGTGTTAACGGACCGCAAGCCAGCACTGGAGGAAGAAAAACCCTTCTTCCCAAACTGATCCAGGCGTTTGGATTCCCTATCCGGAGGAGCGGTAGGGAAGGCGGTTTGGGAAGCGGAGGCTTGGACAACCAAGCTCTCAGGAGTGGGGTGGACAGAGAGAAACAGGGGGTCGCCCGGAGCTGGGCGATGGCGTCGTGACACGTTCCGATCCACAGGAGCCCCTGTGTTGGGCTTGGACCAGGCGCCCAAAAGAACGTCAGTGAGGGCGTCGTTAAACGGCAGCACAGTCTCCGCAGAGGAGGCTGCCGGCTGAAGCACCTCTGTCAAGATGTTAGGCTTGACCGTCAAAGTAGGAAGTTGGAGACGTAAGGCCCCAGCTGCCCTACGCAACACCGTACCAAAATTGGCTCCCTCCTCCGTAGCCACGGGAGGAGACAGCATGCCAGTGTCAGGGGAAGTATCCAGACCACTGGCCTCCCTAGACTCTCTGTCCAGTCCTGATCGTACTGACAGTGTCGTGTCAGAGGGTCATCAGACCCCTCCCAGTCCAACTGGTCCTCCTCTGGTTCAAAATAAGGAGGAGGAGGGACAGTTGGGACCCAAGGTCCCATCGGCGCCGGAGCCGGCGTCGAACGACGTCGGTCCGGATCCATGTCCGGAGCCGGAAGGAACAGGGGGACGACGCCGCCCGGAGCCCAGGGCGGCGCCGAGAACGGCACCAGAGACATCGGCGCCGGCGGAGGTGTCGTTAGGTCGACCGGCGTCGATGGGGGTTGTGGAGCCGGGATCGAGGCCGGGGCCGAAGCCGGAGCCGGGATCGAGGCTGGAGGCACGGGCGACGCCGGAGCCGTCGGCGACGCCGGAGCAACCCCATCAGGGCCCGCGGGGCCCGAAGGCGCACCGGAGGGGCCTGAAGGCCCGAAGAGGCGGGCCATGGCCGACAGAAATTCCTGTACTTTGGCCGGATCCGCCCCCGAACCCGGGAAGGGCGGGTAAGGCGGGGGCGACTCCACAGGCATGTCCGGGGCCGCGGGGACGGTGCCGGGAGGGGCCTCAGCCGAGTCGCGAGACCGGCGAGGCGAAGTCCTAGAGCGATGATGCTTTTTGGACTTTTTGTGCTTCGACTTACCGGACGAAGAAGACTTCGACGCCGACGACCGGTGTGGACTCCGCGATCGACCCCTGGACCTCTCACGCGACCGGGGCTTCCGCGGAGCCGAATGCCGGGCCTCGAGGAGCTTTCGAGACCGCTCTCGCAAAGCTTTCGGGTGGAGGGCCTGGCAGTCGGTACAAGACTCCGTGTCGTGGCCTCGGCCGAGGCAGAAGAGACACTCCCAATGCGGGTCGGTGACGGACATCATCCGCGCACAGGCGCCGCATCGCTTGAAGCCGGGCATCCCTACGACACCTTGAAAGATGGAAAAACAGTGAAAAAATTCACCAAAAGGTATGGTCAAAAAATGACCAGGGCACTGCTCTTCCCGGATCTGCGCTTGCTGGCGCGGAAAAAGAAGAACTGACGTCAGCGCGCAGGGGCGGCGTCTAAGTACTGCCCGCGACGTCATACCGGCGATCACGACGCCGACGACGGACGCGGAGCCGCACGACGCCGCCTACCGACGCGCAAGGGTACTGCTACGCAAAAACTTTCCGGATCCAGCCTGACGCCTGGGGATATTCTAAGGTAAGGAATCTGTCACTAACGTGTCTCTTTCAGATACTGCGTCCTGTGCATACCCTGCTTACTGTACAATATCTTACCACCCCTTCTAGTGGTGGGAATATATGCCTTGGAGATAAGAGGTATAGATGTTTATTCAAACTGAGCCAAAACAGATTCACGGTTCAGCTGGGCAATCAGTAACCGCTCAGAAGTTTCTCCTCACTTCAACTGAGCCACTAAAACAAGGATAATCAGGGAGACAGGATGGATAAGGTGCAACATACTTGACTCAACTCCAACTGTTGGGCCACAAGTCACACGGGTGCCGCCTCCCTGCCCAGCCCCCTCTCAACACAGTAGTTGCTGCACCCAATAGCCAGAGAAACACTGAGGCACTGCTGGGGCTACATAAAAATAGGGTCTCAACAAAGGTCCGCAAAGGCAGTTTGGCAGTTAGTCATTTTTAGCATTTTTAAAGTTTGACCTCACATTGCTGCTAATACACTGCTATTTGCACTTTAACTGATCGTTTTAAAGCTGTACCTGTATTGATTCTACATCACGCTTGTTGCTCAGCTCGCCCCGGTCCATCTCGGCTGTGTGCCGTTTGTGTGGAGGGCGGGGCTGAGAAACAGCTGGTCATTCAGTATTATACCTCCGGGGGGAAAGGCAGAGGAGGAGCTTCCCGCCCGGTACCTACTTAACACGGATGTGTAGGCGACCGCGCAGAGACACTCTGAGTAAGGAAACTGAGTGAGCGCGTCGCTTTTAAATCGTTTTTAATGTCTTTTAGCATTTTTAAAGTTTGACCTCACATTGCTGCTAATACACTGCTATTTGCACTTTAACTGATCGTTTTAAAGCTGTACCTGTATTGATTCTACATCACGCTTGTTGCTCAGCTCGCCCCGGTCCATCTCGGCTGTGTGCCGTTTGTGTGGAGGGCGGGGCTGAGAAACAGCTGGTCATTCAGTATTACACTTCCGGGGGGAAAGGCGGAGGAGGAGCTTCTCGCCCGGTACCTACTTAACACGGATGTGTAGGCGACCGCACAGCGGACGCGCGCAGCGGGCGCGCCGCTGGCGCGCCGAAGGCGCGCCTAAGGCAAGCCCGTCTGCGCCCGACCAGGCCTAGGGACTAGGACCCCTGGTCAGGCAGGAACACAGGGCAGGATCAGGTACTCAGGGGAAGAGTTACTCAGTTTGGCTAAACCCATGAATGATGCATGTGCACATAAGCTAAGTGTAGAGAACAAAACACTTATATGCGGGCACTGCAACACAGCCTTAGTGACCCATACCCATAATAATAAGGACGACAGACTATCACTAGCATTACTAAACTGTAGGTCCTTGGGGAAACATAAGTATGAGATTAACGACTTACTAAGAGAAAGGTCACTGGACGCCCTCTTTCTGACAGAAACATGGCTAAATGTTAGCTCCATTCCTGACGTCCTAGATGCTATTCCTAGCGACTATATGATAGTAAGACAAGACCGGAAAAACCAAATAGGAGGTGGTATCGCTGTAATTTACAAAACCAATATTAAATGTACTATTAAAGAAACTGATCTAGAGGGCTGTGAGGCGTTCTTATTTACCTTATTAACAGCAGAAAATACCACCTTAGCTGGTTTCTTAATTTACCGTCCACCAGGCCCAGCCACGCAATTTATGGCAAGTCTGGTAGAGAAAGTAGTGCACCCAGCTCTTCGTTATAAGAATTTCCAGGTGGGGGGGCGTGGCTAGCCAGCCAACATGGAGGATGTGAATCCCTAGCGCTCGCGCTGCTATCCCCCATAAATCCGTCGAAATTATCCTAAAGGTACGCCATCCACGCCAAGCAGAAGTAGGACCAAGCGGCTAAAGATCTGCTGCGTCCAATGAGCCCGGAGCGGAGTCATTTTGACCATCGAGACTGTGGCGGCGGTGGTGAGGAAGGACAGGGCGGGTTTGCTGCGAAGCCGCGCGCGGGCATTCCGCGTCAGAAGATGGCCGCCCGCGATCAAGCGGCGGCCCCGGAGGCGGAGAACTGATCTCTGAAGTGTGCACAAGCGGAGCTGAGCAGCAGGAACATCGCCGCGGACAGAGGGCCTGGTAACGTGCCGCCTGGCCCCCCCCCGCTGCCCGGGGCCGCAGTTGCCGCGGTGGGAAAGACGGAAGCCCACTGACCCCGGGGCCGACGGTGAGCGGAGGCGGGAAGCGGCCCTCCCCGTTGCTGTTACGGGAGGCCAGCCAGCAACGATATCGCTCCAAGTGGAGAATTACTGGATCGCACCGTTCTGCCTCCGGAGACAGTAATTGCTGGGGAAAAGCAATCCGGGACCACCAAGCCGCCCAGGCCTGTGAGGCTACCCACCCGGCGAAGGAGAACGACCGGGGTGAGGTGCTGGTGTACTCGCCAGCCCCTGGATCGGTAGAAACTCGCACCACTTTGCGGGACCATCGCCGATAATCAACCCCAGAGGCCCAAACCCTGGTGAGTCGGGACCCCAACTGTGGCGCCGGGGCTGTGGCGCGGGGGTGTTGGCGGTTCGGAGCACCGGGTCCCTGTAAGACGGGCTGCTGTGGCACGGAACTGAAAGGCGGCCTGTGGCGGGGGCTGGAGCTTCCCTATGCTGCGGTGATCCGAAGTGTGCAGCCCGGCAGCAGAAACGGCGAAAAGGGGGAGGACGGATTATACACTGGTGGAGTTGCGGCTGCGGGGGAAATACTGGCAGGTGCACAACCCTTGCGGTGAGGGACCTGGGAAGTGCTGGACCGGCACCGGTGTGAGTCGGAGGAAGCAACGATCGCCCTCTGGATGCTGGGCCTAGTGTTGTCCAACCACAGAGAACGCAACCCGCCAGCTGAGGCCTAGGGGGCGGGCGTACGTCGCACCGCCAAGGCCGACAACGCTGGGAGGCGACGCGGGTCGACCCTAATCCACCAGCTGCGCTGTGGTGGCCGATTCTGTGGGCTGCGGAGAGCAGCGGAGGTGGCGCTGATTGTGGATAGCAGCTGTGGACCCCACGCTCCGGCGCGAATGACCCCGCTGTCCGGGGAGACGGGACCCACACGGGAACCTGCCTTGGGGGCATCGGTGTTGTCTCGCCCTTCGGGACTGCGGTCTCCGAGGTAAGGAGGTCAGGGGTTTAGTGACTGCGAGGCTGGGCATGAACTACCAGCGACGGGAAACGTCCATTCATGCTGTGTGGCGGCTGGCGCAGAGGCGGAGAGCGGCCCTCCCCGCTGTTACTGAGGGAGCCCAGATAACTGGGGCGTCGCGACAGACAAAAACCCCTGCTTGAGCCGCTTTGCCCCCCGAGACGGCAACTGCCGTAGAGTGGAAAACTGAGGGACAGTGAGAAGTGAAACCACGCACGGCTGGTATCGGCCAAGAAGCGGTGAGGCTGCTGCGGGAAACGTATTGGCAAGCACACGACCCTTATTGTGGAGGCCCTAGACGGGGCTGGGAGCACGACATAGTGAATAAAACTCCCAGAGAGGACCTGTGGGACTGGCGTACATCACACCACTGAAGCGGACAATAAAGGGAGGTGACGCGGGTGGAGGTCTGCCTGTGGGAGTCAATCACGGCCTGAGGAACACTGACCCTCACTCGGTGACTGCGCTGTGGTAGCCGCTGCTGACTGCTGAAGAGGGAAACAGTGGAAGCGCCCAATGCGAGCAGAAGCTGCAGTCCTCACGCTTAAACACGAACGGCACTGTAACTTGCGGGGACAAGACCTGCACGGATGACAACCTCTGGGGACATCAGTACCGACTAATCCGTCTTACAACTGAGTGGCCCTACAGGCTCACATCACACCGCACTCACGCCGACGTAATCAGACGCCCAGCCATAACAGGAGATCCGGGTGGTTTACCCCACTGGCAGGCTATCAAGGCGGAGGTAATAGCTAACCCCCACAGACCGGTGCAAGCGGCCTTACCCACAGAAGGCGTCAAACAGGGAGGCTATCGCAGGCAGCCCAGCCGGGTCGTGTCTCCTGAGTGACCCACGCAGGTGTGAAACTCCCCGGGGGTGGCATCATTACCAGTGCGTCGCTCTTTCGTTGACAAGCCCCGCATGCCCACGGCGCAGCAACTTGTGATGGGCCGGATGCGAGCTAAGATACAACAGGGACCCCTCCGCGCGGGAGGCCTGGAACCCATAGGCGTGGGTACTGGAGGAGAGATGGAGCCAACGACCACGGCCCTGGCGGCCAAGATGGACTCAGTACTCGCAGCGGTGGAGAGAATTGGCGCTGCGCTAGAACACACCAGGACCTCTCTGGAAACCCGGATAGATGGGGTTACCTCGGATTTCACGCTCCTTCATGCGGACCATCGCAAGTTGGCCGACAAAGTCAATACACAAGGCCAAACACTGAAAGAACTACAGCCTGTCACGCAAAGTCACACAGCTGCACTCCAAGATCTGATCGACCGCGTTCACGCCCTAGAAGACAGAGCAGAGGATGCGGAGGGACGCTCCCGCCGCAACAACATCCGCGTGGTGGGTCTGCCGGAGGGCGAGGAAGGTAGGAATCCGGCGCAATACATGGAGCACTGGCTACGCGATCTCCTGCCCCAGGGAACATTGTCAGCACAATTCGCAATAGAAAGAGCCCACCGCGTGCCGGCCCAGAGGCCCCAGCCAGGAGCCAGGCCACGTCCGCTTATCTTCAAGATGCTCAACTACAGGGACAGAGACGCGGTGCTCCGTGAAACACGAAAAATGGAGGGTCTCAAGGTGAACGGAAGTCCAGTTATGCTCTTCCCAGACTACACCGCCCTTGTGCAACGTCGCAGAAGTAACTATGTAGCAGTGAAACGCCAGCTCAGAATACTAGAACTGCCATACTCGTTGCTGTTCCCGGCCCGACTGCGAGTGGTCACGAAAGAAGGGACCCGCTTCTTTGACTCTCCTGCGGAGGCATGGGACTGGCTGGAAGAGTCAGGACTGTGGACGGGTGTGAGGCCTTCGAATCCGGACGGAGACAACCTAGCAGGTCGGAGGACAAGGCGGCGCAGACGACGTGGGACAGCAAGAGGCGCGACAGTGGGAACTGTAGTCCCGAATCCGGAGAACATACGACGGGAGAGACAAAGCGTCCTGGAAGCAGTCATGACCCTCGGCTCTCCACACCCTAAAGAGCGACCGGACCCCTACACACGAAGTGCGCTGATGGCCAGTGGCTCCTTGTCGCCATCGACTGCAATATCCGAGGACCTTGGCCTGCCAGAGATAACCCCGCAAACTGCTGATGGCATTATTTGAAACAGTACTGATGTGATGGACTCTGACACAAACGGCTCACGCAAGTAGAACATTCATGATTAACGTTTGTGGTTCTGCACACTACTGTATAACGAGGGGGGATGATGGGGTAACACACCAAACACACCTCACACAGAGACGATACAGTAACACTGGGCCCGCACCTGGCCACCTTACGCACGCTGCCAGAGGAAATACAAACACCTGAGTTGACATTTAGAGCTACACGCTGCCGGTCTCATACGCTTATGCAGGCGATTAATCGGATGGCATACTGCACATATAGGTAATGGGGGGGAACGACTATAGTAAATCGATACTAGTACACACACCCCAACAGGCAACACACTGACCTAGTTTGTACTACCCAATTGTTACAGAGGTTTGGACGGACGTTGCGAAATGTCCGCCCCAGATGTTGTGATGTTAGAGGTTCATTCATTGTTCATGTTGCAGCAACGTGACGCACTTATCCCTGTCCCTGATCCCCGCGGCGCGTTCCGCCCTTGGCGCCCTTGTCGATCAAACTCACCAGAAATGGCACGGGCTAACATAATTACATGGAACATACGCGGTATGCACACACCCACGCGACGCTATTCCATATTCGCATACCTCCAGAGGCACTCGGTGGGAATTGCCCTACTGCAGGAAACGCACATGACACAGCTGGAATTAGACAAACTGCGTAGGCGTTGGAGGGGACAGGTGTATGGCACGGTATACTCCGCGCATGCGAGGGGCACCCTAATCTGGGTGAGAGCAGGCACCTCGTTCATTTGTGAGGACACGGTGATAGACCCTGAAGGTAGATACACCTTAGTGCGAGGGACACTTAACGGCCAATCAATATTGTTGGGCTCACTTTACGCCCGAACATAGACCAACCCTCGTTCTTAGCACAATTGTCCACAGTGCTGACTTCTCATGCTGGGCTTCCCTGGTTACTGGGCGGAGACTTTAATTCAGTGCTTGATATACACACGGACAGATCCTTCCCACCCCTTCGGAAGACGTCTGCGATGTCAAATGCGCAAGCTCTCACGGACTGGCTCTCACATTGGGCATTGTTAGACATGTGGCGGGTCCTCCACCCCAATGAACGCATCTATTCCTATTACTCGGCAGTACACGACCTACATGTGCGGCTGGATAGGGTTGTGGGCTCCCAATCCCTAATACCACTAGTTGAGGTGTCCGAGTACTTAGGACGGACGCACTCTGACCACAACCCTATGAGACTCCAGCTCACCTGGGAAGCCGATCGTCCTCCCATACCCACTTGGCGTCTCCAGCCGCCCGCACTGGAAGACCCCGAATTCCGCTCATCACTGGGGACGGCTGTTCTTGAGTACTTCGAACTCAATGAGGAAACGGCAAGTACGACACTGGTGGAATGGGATGCCCACAAAATCGCTGTTAGGGGGCACTGTCTCAGTGCCACCTGGAACATACGTAAACAGCTTATGCTATCGCTCACACGCCTAGAAGCGCAGCTGCTCCAATATGAGCGAGAGGGCGAGGGCGGAGGCAGACATTCGGGCCAGCTGGAGGGCCTCAGGACGCAGCATGCAGAACTCATGGATAGATTGCGGTGTCACAACTATACAGCCCACACGGCTCGTACCCACGCTAAGGCGGACAAAGCGGGCCGTCTTCTGGCCTGGCTACTTAAGCAGGAGCATAACCACACCCCTATCGGAGCCATACGCACGCCGGAGGGGACCCTGGTATATACACAGCGTGAGATACACAAGGTGATGTCAGACCACTACACGAAACTGTATCAATCCAGGGGGCGCTGCTCCGGCCCTGATCTGGAGAGTTTTCTAGAGCCTATCCAGTTGCCCACAGCCTCAGAGACACACCAGGAGACACTCAATGGTCCCCTCACTCTAGAGGAAATTGGGGAAGCAATTGGGTCTATGGCATCGGGAAAAACACCGGGACCGGACGGCCTCCCTGCCGAATACTATAGGGCCTACCGGGAGACTCTTGTGCCGCGTCTGCACACCCTTTATAACACAGCCCTGGACGAAGGGACATTACCCCCGATGTGTGAGGCCTACCTGGTGTCCCTGCTCAAACCAGACAGGGACCCTGCAAACCTGGGTTCGTACAGACCCCTGGCACTTCTCAACGTGGATTACAAGATATATGCTAAGGTGTTGGCGGAGCGCTTGGCACCGGTGGTCCCCGAGCTGGTTCACGGCGACCAAAATGGATTTGTACCCAAACGCAGCACATCACTGAACTTGCGAAGGTTCTTTAGGGTGGCGTCAGATAGCGTGCAGGTGTGGCCCAGAGCAGGTTGCCTGGTGTTGGACCTTGAGAAGGCCTTTGATTGCTTAGAGTGGAGCTATCTTGCAGCAGTGCTGATGCGATATGAGCTGGGTCTGGGCTTTCTCCAAATGGTTGACCTATTATACAAAAACCCCATAGTCCGGGTGCGAGTGGGGCCGTACATCTCGGACACCATACCAATACGCAGGTGCACCAGGCAGGGGTGCCCGCTATCACCCCTCCTGTTCGCGCTAGCAATCGAACTGCTGGCGGCGACATTGCGGGCGACGCTGGGAGATGGAATACCTTTGGGAGATGCGGTACACCAGGTGTCGTTGTACGCAGACGGCCTACTGGTCTTTGTGAGAGATGTAGGAAATATACCAGCCCAGCTGGCACACACATTGCGTGACTTCGCTGCCCTTTCGGGACTCCGAGTAAACGTGAACAAGTCCTGTCTTTACGCATTCGGGGGGAGACCCAAAACCCGGATTACATACTAGATGGTACCAGGGTGCAGTGGAGGGCTGACACCTTCCGCTACTTAGGGATCCAGATATATCGCCAGCCGAAGGACCTCTTTGACGGTAACCTGGGACGGGCCTTGACAGCCATCAAGTCACAGGTGCAATTCTGGAAAACGCTCCCGCTAACGGTCACCGGCAGGGTTGCACTATCCAAGATGGTGATCCTTCCCCGTCTCCTATACTACTTTGCCAACCTACCATTGTATGTTCCGGCATCCTTCTTTTCCACACTCACCAAGATACTTAGGGACTTCCTGTGGGGCAACGCACGACACAGGATGGCATTGGCGAAACTGTACCTGCCTACCGATCAAGGGGCCTTGCAGCGCCTTGTTTCGAACACTACTATTTGGCGGCACAACTACAGTGGATCGCCCGCTGGCTCGCAGACAGAGGTCGGGAGGACACTGCGACCACACTGCCTCCCAGATCTCTGGCCCATATCACCAAACTTTTTCACCCAGCCACTAGAGCTGCGACCCCAGCACCACTCCTCCTGGCGGTGGCGTACAAATGCTACCGTCGCTGTCTATACCTCACCAGAAAACTCGTCCCATATGCACCGGCCATACCACTAGAGGGCTCCCCCAGCGGGTCTGGGGTGCTTACATCCCTTGCACCCACGGAATGGCACGAGGCCGATATCCAGACCTTGGGAGACTTGTACCGAGACGGCATGCTTATACCATTTGAATCCCTGGTTGAGGAAACGGAACTGCCACCGGGGCAGTTCCTGAGGCACCGCTCACTGATCGCGACATTAACCTCTAGATGGGGCGACATGAACGCG
This sequence comes from Calotriton arnoldi, assembly GCA_963921515.1. Lineage (NCBI taxonomy): Eukaryota > Metazoa > Chordata > Amphibia > Caudata > Salamandridae > Calotriton > Calotriton arnoldi. Next base: position 16,732 of record CAWUFW010016193.1, read on the forward strand.
GAACCGAGCCAACATCTCACTATACAGTACCTCCACGTCATGGGGCGGGGCAGACACTTGATCCGCTGGTTTGCGGCGTCCCTCCGTACACATGCAGCGATAAGTCTGGATCCACTACGCCGCAAATGGGAAGCAGACCTAGAGCGACGGCTGGGGGACAGGGAATGGGGTAAGATAATAGAGAGCCCAACACGTATACCCAGAAATATGAGGTTCAGACAAATACAACTGTTCATAATCCACAGAGCATATCTCACACCCGAGACGATCAATAGGTACTTCCACCGCACGGATGCGGTGTGTCCTCGCTGCACCGAACCAGGGGCTGGACTGGTACACATGTTGTGGGGCTGTCACAAGTTACAGGCATATTGGCGAGCAGTAAGTGAGCTACTACACACGTGCACAGGCTGCAACATACCCTTTGAATGGCCCACTTACTTATTACATCACTTCCACAGAACCCCGGCCTCAAAAGTTTCATCTCGGTTCCTCGACCTGGGTATGGTGGTAGCTAAGCGGCTTATAACTAAGAGGTGGAAGGCGCAGGACCCGCCGCATATACGGGCATGGAGATACTCGCTCCTAGCATGGGCCAAAGCAGAGGGAATTACCATCCTGCGGGAGGAAACGTTGGGGCTGCGGAAAGTACCTATAGCGACGCAGTGGGAGGGACTGCTCCAGGCCTTAAGGCAAGCGGAGGGGGATAGCCTTGGGGGACCATCAGAGAACGAGGGAGACGCCCCTGCAGTGAGTGACGGGTAGCCGGTCTGTAGATTCCTGGCACGCAATGTGTGCACACATGCACCATCTGACATCGGACACGGACATCGCCGTAGCCAATGGGTGGAGATTGCTGTTGAGATGCTGCCATGGGCCGGAGTGATGATGCAGGAGAGGGGGGGGGGAGGGGGGGCAGGGTGAGGGATGCTCACACAAATGTTGTTCTATGCTGCTGCTTTTACTGGTTCTGAGTTTTGTTTGTTCTTACCTATAACATCTGTTTAATTGATTATGCTGATTGATCTTAAAAGACTCTGTACAACATACTAACGGAACCAAACCACTATTGAACGGTGACCTTTGCTTCGAATGGAACGGACTAACTGCGGAGCCTCAACTGGTTTCTGAACCCATTATGTCATCGACATAACTTATGTTTAATATTTGCTCCAACTGAAATGTCTCTTCGATTGTTGGATGGTTCGGTATATGGTCGGTCTTCCACAATGTAATTTGTCTTTCATGAAGAGTTAAAACAAAATTAATAACAATAAAAACAGATTTAAACAAAAAAAAATAAGAATTTCCTGGTGCTCGGTGATTTAAACATACACTTCGATAATAAGCAGAATCAGGAAATCTGCGTACTGTGTAAGGATTTACTGACACTAAACTTGGTACAAAAAGTAACGACCCAGACACACCAAAAAGGCCACATCCTAGACCCGATTTTTTCTACTATTGCAGAGCTAGAAGTAGGAACTCCATGGCCAATCCCGTGGACAGATCACTATCTAGTTCCGTTTACAGTCCCCTCCTACAGGACAAAACCTCAACAGTTAATAAAGAAAATCACTACCAGGAAATGGAACCTTTTAATTCTGCTTCCTTCACACAGGCACTAATAAAGGAAAATATCACACTAGAGGATGATATAAACCTAGCAAATGATCAACTAGAAGTATGGATTACTAAGACTCTAGATGAGATAGTCTCTTAGGAGTCCTTGTACTCCAAGGCGCTAAGTCAAACAGCACCTTGGTTCAATGATGAACTAAGAGTAGCAAAAAAAAAAGTGCAAAAAGCTTGAGCGAATATGGAGGAAGGAATATTGTAGCAGGGCCAAAGATAATTACAAAAAGGAACTTAAAATATACCATTTACTAATAAAGAAAGCCAGAGGTATTTTTATACGGAAAAAATTGAAGGCGCCAGGAACGCCCCTAAGGAAATGTTCACTATACTGAAAAATCTGAAATCCCCTAAAGATCAAAATGACCTAGCAGCCTCTATAGAGAGCTGCAACAAAGTGGCGGAATTTTTCGCAGATAAGGTGAAGAAAATCTATGACACCTTTCCAATAGAGCCAGGCAGGGGCCCAGTATAACGTGTTAGTCAAGATAACTTCACAGGCGTAACTCTAGATGAATTTAAAATTCAGGATCTAGTAGAGCTAAACGCCACAGCGAAAGGAATAAAATCTGGTTCCCCCGTAGACCCTGCACGACCAGAGATAATAATGGAGGGAGCCGACTGTATCATGCCACATATTTCAAAGATTATTTCAAGTTCCTTTCAGAAGGGTGTGATCCCCACCAAATGGAAGCAGGCGATTGTTAAACCCCTGAAAAAGAAACCTTCAATAGAGAACACAGTATTAGAAAATCTACGCCCAATCTCACTGCTACCATTTGTAGCAAAAATCGCGGAGAAAGTAATCAATAAACAATTGATAGACCATATCAATATGAATGACCTACTACACCCATCTCAGTCAGGTTTTAGAAGAGCACACTCGACGGAATCAGCTCTTCTCTTAGCCACTGAAGCATTGAGACAATTTTCAGATGAAGGTCATACTGCTGCACTGATCCTGCTGGATCTCAGTGCAGCTTTCGATACCGTATCACATAAGCTACTCCTGCAAAGACTTGATGCATGTGGTATCAGGCACAACGCTCTGAGGTGGATGGCATCTTTTCTTTCCGGGCGGAGCTTTAAAGTAGCACAACAAACATATCTATCGGAGAGTATCCCTCTGACCCAGGGGGTCCCGCAGGGATCCATTTTGAGTCCTACTCTGTTTAATCTTTATGTGGGACCACTGGCGGAACGAGTAGAACAACATAAAGTATCAATCGTCTCCTATGCGGATGACACGCAGCTAATTGTGCTGCTGTCACAAAAGGAGGATCAGGCAGCTATCCATTTCTCCAAATGCCTAGAAGAGGTGGCTGACTGGATGACGAGCCACTGCCTCAGGCTAAAATGGGAATAAAACAGAGGAACTGATTGTTGGAAAGGCACCAACTATATGGTCATCCGCGTGGTGGCCTGAGGCACTAGGTCAATTACCGACCCCAAAAGCTGAGGTAAAAAACCTAGGAATATGGTTTGATCCCGAACTAACTTTCGAAAGCCAGATTCGGAAGGTAGCGGGTAAATGCTATGGAGCCATGAAAGTCATGAGAAAGATCCTAGATTTACTACCGGCAAAAGCCAGGAAAATAATAGTCCATGCGGTAATAACTTCCCAATTGGACTATGGTAATATCCTATATCTGTGCGCCACCAAAAAAGGATTGTCTAACCTACAGAGGGTGCAAAACGCAGCGGCACGACTGGTGCTTGGTCTGCCAAGAAGAGCCAACACGAGTAAGGCCCTGTCTAAACTGCACTGGCTCCCAGTGGACAGAAGAGTTACGTTTAAAGCACTCTGTTACTGTCACCGCATTTTCAATATGAATGGTCCCAAATATCTACATCCACTGCTAACCAAATACATCCCTGGACGGAGCCTAAGATCCACAGGGAAAGCACTAGTGACGGTACCTAGGATATACAGAGCAAGAATGGGAGCACGCTCCTTTAGATACCTTGCGGCAAAATCATGGAACTCTCTTCCAATGGCTTTAAGAATAGAGCCATGTGAAAGCAAATTCCGCAAACAATTAAAGACCTGGTTATTTGCCAAATAGAAAAACTTCCAGATTTGGAGTCCTCGCGTTCTGTAATATCTGTTAAATAATTTATCTTCCCTTATTCTCTGATGTCTCAGCGCGGGGACACACCGTGTGGTGTAACCAAGCGCTCTATAAATGATTTTAAAAAAAACAAAACACGGAGGTGGAGGGGAGGCAAAGGTTGTATCCGCGATCCAGGCAGAAGGCACGAGCAGGAAACGAGCCACCTTTGGGCGCACATGCACACTCGCGTGGTGCAGCAAAACAGCAGTGAGGAGGAGCAGTCAATCACCTTAACCTTTCGAATGTCCAGTAACTACTGGTCAAGCTCAAGCTTCCTTCTTCAGGAAGGTTCTTCAAAGATGAGTGAGGAGACAGTCCGGTAGAGGAGTGTATTTTTGTTATTCAAACGTTAGGCGCTTACTTTATGCACAGACCACAGGGAAATAATAAGGCGATTGGGTGAGTTCTTGTTGACAGTAGGGCATTAGTTGACAAAGATTGTATACAGTCTGCTGTTGGTGTCTGCAGTAGTCTGGGCCAAGTGTCTGGTGCTGGGCCTCTAGTGGTGAGTGGAGTATTCCTGCCTAGTGCTGGAGCTCTTAGTTCTTATCCCTCTTGTCCTTCTTGAAGTTTATACCAAGCATGGCAGAATCATCAATGGCTTCAGAGAGTGACGAGTTAGCTCTTGACATTTTGTAGAAACAATTTTTGACACTGCTCTAGAACAGGAAGTTTTATCATCTAATGATTCACTTGCAAAGCCACAATATAGGTCAAGAGTGAAAATGTAGAAGAGCTTGACCCATTTCAGGAGCTGTTTTTCTGAGCTGCTAAGTCGTTCAACATGGAGAATACAGTTGTTGAGCAAGATAAGCAGCAAGGCCTTACTGGACCGGCTGCTGATACCACTTGACTCTGCCATCGCCAAGCAGTGTCACACCGTGTGGCTTCAGCTAGGACTGTAGATTGAGAGATGCAAAGGAAGTATTGTGGATGTGGGGGTGGTTGAATCCTGATCATTGCTCACCCTCCAGAAAACTCTGCAGTGGTCTTTGCTGTGAGTGGAGGTCGCACAACCAAAGTGGAGAACTTCCCAATTCCCAGGAAGGAAGCCAAGTCATTGGATGCCATTGGGAAATGGATCTACCAGGCATGTGCATCAGAGAGGCAAATGCAGCTGCTATAACAAATTAAACAAGCATTTGCAATACAATTGGTCTCACAAATGTAAAGGTTAGAGCTATTGGCGTTGTAAATGACCAACGCGAGACCTATTGCATTGCAAATGCTCGTTTCCGTAGCTACCAGGACGCTTTGCGCTCCGCAAAGCAGAGAGGCCCCTGGAGTTTGCCTTTCCAGTCTTAAATTCGCAAAAGAAACAAGAATCGAGGAAGGCCCGTGGGATAAAGGCACCAGGAAGAGAGATGGAAAAAGGCTATCCAAGAGCGAAAGGCAAAACGTGGCCAGTGGGGGAAGGGGAGGCCTGAGGGTAAATGAAGGGGGAACTAAAGAATCTCTGCAAAAGGAGCGAATGAGGTACTAAAAAAACAGAAGCAGTAAATAAAACGCTGGGTCATGAAAACACCTGTACTGGCTGAGGCGGCCGCTGCACTGTGTTAGTTTGAGCCAAAGAAAAGGTCAAATTCAAACAAACTTAAATTACAGCAGTGCAAATAACAAAATGCATTTTTAGTTTAAACAGTGGGCAATCCGCTCCCTTAGTCATGCACACTGCTTCCCTGGGAGCTCAGTTCGTTCACCCTGGCACACGCCTGCACTTACAGTGCTGTTCTCTTCCTGCACCGCCCCAGTACAGTCCGCTTCTGTGGCTCTTAAAGTCATTTTAAGGAAGCAGACGAGTGTGTTTGGAAACTGGAGTGTGTGTAAAGAGAGGGATGCAGGAGTGGGTAATGGAAAAAAGCAGGCTCTACCATGTACAGCTTAGCAGCCATGCTTGTAAAGAGACTACTAAGAGATCCATTGCAGCAGGAGCTGCGATACTGACAAGAATGCTGGTAACGAGCTAGGTGGCAGACTGAAATGAATGAGCAGGGTGGGGTGGTCAAGGAGAAGAAACCAACAGGACTGGTGTGTGGGGGGGGGGGGAATGCTACTATCTACTGACAAAGCTCCTGCTAAGGTCCGGAGTGTTACGTTCCAAACCTGCCCAGCATGGGTGCTCCTGTGCAAGCACCAATAGTTTTTTTTACACAAAACCCTATATACTAGCAGTGGACAGGGTTTTGTGTTAAAAATGAATGCCATTTCAAAGCAGGCGTTAAAAAGGTGAAATGCTTTTATTTCTCCTAACTTTTCACACAACATGTGTGCTGCAGTATACAGCAGACATACAAGAAAATGTCCTAAAGTTAATATAAGCATGGTATTCTGTACTGGAAGGGTAGTGTTCCAGTACAAAACCTATGGTAGACTTACGCAGACACCTTTGTACTATGGTGCAAAGGTGTGTGAGTGGTGCTAGGCAGCACGATTCTGCGACAGCACTGGGGAGAGAGAAGGGTAGTGCCATACCTCTGTAGATATGGTGCTGTCCTTCTGTCTCCCTCTCACGCAATGCAGTGCAGTGCCTTTGGGTGCTGTGCTGTGTTGTGTGACAGGTTTTGAAATCTAGGTCTAAATTTCATTATGAAAGTGTAATTTCACTAGCAGTGAAGCCAGAAACAGTACATCACGCTAAGAAGGCTTACACTCATAGTGGAGCAATGGTAGTGTCAAAGCAAGAGCAGAGCTGTAAAGCTGGAAACTGTGTAGTCTGTATACCCCATGCATGTTAAATGGATAGACTTGGTGGAGACCTTATTGAGCTAATCTCTTCTGGGCTCCTTAATCTACCACACCAGGCTAGCCTTTCCAGACCTCAAAGTGGGTAGCGTTTGGTTGTTCCGTCAATAATCCTAAAAACCAGCAGGGTCCACTGGCCACATTCGGATTCCACAGGCCCATCCAATCTGGTGGGGTATTTATCCACTTTGTTTCTATGGAACCTTACACCTTGATTCTGATTGCCATCTTTCCACAGAGGCGAAGAATGTCCTGTATATGTTATCCTGCCAGCAACAGACCCGGGAGACTAGACATGTAGACATGTAGCCTCGGATTCTCCTTTAACCAAACTGTGTGAGCTAGGACGTGTCGTTTTTACGCCTCCTGTGCTCAAAGTTCCACATCTTGCAAAATAAAGAGCGCTCAGAAAAATTGTGAACTTAGACCATGGAAGAAACCAGGCATTGACATTATGTGTTCCACTGTGTCCAATGAAGAGATGAAGTGTGTCTTCTGCGAAGGCCATTTCAGCAAAACATGGGTAGGTAGGCTGTTTAAACTACCCCAAGCCCCCCCCCCCCGAACCCTCTTCCCTCCGTCCGTAAAGGCCAACTGATATTATTGTAAGCACAGTATAAGAAGCATACATGCAAGAATACAGTAAGGTTTGCATAAACACCAAAAATGCTGCTGCGGATAATATTTTCTGTGACCACGTGCGCTCCGCTATTCAGCCCCCTTTCACCGTGCCCGTTCAACCCGCCAGCACACTCATCCCTGAGCTGCCTCAGTCCACCGCCCCAAATGCCTTTGACACACAGCGATGCCCCCGTCGACATCCGCATGACCACAAACGTGTTGAAATCCCAGCCTCACACCCCACGCACCCAATACTCCGTGCTCAAAAATAGCGTACATTAAATTTTTACAACACAGAAAGTGATCAGCCACAGCAACAGATGCAGGATGGGGCCAGGCAAAATATGTGCAAGCCTCCCCTATTGTTTAAAAACTATTTTATTTTCGGTTGAAACAGATTAAGTTCTTGTTCAACTGGGTCATTGAAAAACCGGAGATGCCATACAATAAACAGAACAATAAATCCCACTGTCACATTATTTTTCAATGTGTTTTGGAAACTGCTTGTTTAATAAAGCTGATCCAAATATCAGGTTTGTTTCCGAGATTGGAAAACGGTTAATAATAATAATAACAACAACAACAACAACATCTTTATGTGGCACACCGTACAGTACTTTTACCGGTCCTAAGTGCTATAAAAATGGTGGGTTTCTAAAACTTAAATTAATTGCCACTCTCGAAAGGATGAAAGCACAAATTGGCTTTCCTCGAGACCTGCAGATCACGGTAGTTGTGAGCACTGAGCGTTTAATGCTTGTAGACCTCTTGCATGTGATAGGGACTGGAGCTAAGATCTGTTCCCACCTCTCCTGTTGACAGTTTCACTGGCTATTTACATGCCAGCTGGAGACTGGGTGTAGGAGGTGGCAATGATGGAGTTCCTATGTGTGACTTTTGTAAAGCAGACAACTACATGTAGGATGTATGCGAATGGGTATGCCAGAGTATGGATGTTGCAAGGATTTTCAGCATTCCAAGCAAAACAGGATTTTGTTTTGGCGTGCTCCCTCTGCTGAAAAAATAAGGCTGTTTTCAGACCTTTATTGTTTTCTGTGCAACGCAGTGGAAGTACTTGAAGGATGATGTCGTACCTAGCTTTATCCTCGAAAGGATGAAAGCGCGAGTTGGCTTTACTTGTGACCTGCAGATTACTGTAGTTGTGAGCACTGAGAGTTTTGTTCACAATAAAGCCGCAGCAGGGTTAGAGGTGGGACGAATTGTTGGACCCTCCTCTGTCAAGAGGACATCTGAGCACTGCAGCAGGCTGCCCCCTACCCCCCACAACAGTTTGTAGGAAAGCAGCATGGAGGAGGGGCGGGGGAGTTCACAAAGGCAACGGCCGACATTGTGCAAGCAGCATCATGCGAGTGGTTCAAGCAAAGCGGGCGCCGTTGCAGGTAAGCATGTCGTGCCTGCAGTAGGAGAAATTCATTAAAGAAAATAGTGCTCACAGGCTGTAAATAACATATACCGTGTAACAACAGAAGTAAAAGGGCCAGTCCTCATGGGAGGTTACAAATGATGACAAGGAGGTACTAAGGAGGGACTAACAAGCAGATTACCGAATCAGAAGCCAGCATTTACAAAGGACAAAGACACACGCCAATGAAAAATATGGGTAGAGAGTAGGCGGAGCTTCAAGTGCATGCTCTAATACAGGATGCCTCGCAGAGCAGCACACGCGCTGCCCAGGCTCGACCTAAAAATGTCCAGAGCACATACAGTTTGAAGTCCCTTATTAGCCTTCTTAGTGCTGGCTTAAACATTGCGGATGATTAAAATAACTCTTTTAAACTTTCCCTAGTGCAGAAAAGACCATTTTGCCTCCTTTAAGAACCCGGAGTATAAACAACCCCGGATAATGTGCAGCGACATACAAGGGAATCAGAGCATTTGACAGGATGAAACTAAATCGCGGGTGGAACTACAGGGTTTAGCCATTACCGGAAAAAACTAAAGCGCAATTTCGCAAGATTGCTAACGCACTAGCGCTACTGAGTGTATATTTTTCATAAAAGAAGTTTGTAGCAATTCTATCGCATAAAGAAGCATTTGTCCATACACTTATATTAACAAATACTCCTCCCCTCTACTTCGATGATGGTACATCCCAAAGCACACAATTCGTAAGATTAAGCGAGGCGCTCCTGAAACGGCCGCCTCGCTGACATTAAAGTATGGCCCAAGGGTGCCGCGCTCGCAGTTAAAGTTTGTCCCAAGTATTAAAACAAGCATTTACAATGCAATAGGTCTCGCAATGACATTGTTTTGAGCTATTGGCATTGAAAATGTGATTGTTTTTTGCCCTTCGTGAAGCATTAATTAAGTAATGGCTTTGTAAATGACAATGTCTTTTACCCCCTGTTGACCCCCGCAAAGCTCATCAGCATGTGCCCGCCAGTTTGAGCTTGAAATGACACACTGCATGAGTATTTTTCCAAAGTATGGGAGATTGCAGGCATTTATATTTGCTGCAGGCAATGTTTGTGCTAATATCAAGAAAATCAACAGTATAAACCGGCCCACAGGGCATAAACAAAGTACACAAACTGTTAAAAAACAGGCCACGCACTGATCTGTCAGACCAGCCCATTGGGCACTGCCAGATTGCCCTGGGCCAATCCGAGCCTGTAAATACTTTCAGTAGGAAAGTACCCGCACTTCTCCGTCACAAGTACGTACTCCCAGGTAGTGAGCACCAGTGAGTCAACATTTCCATATCAAGCAGTACCTACTACCACACTGTTGTTGCACGCACCCGTTTTCCCACTTATGCACTATTTTACTAAGATGGTTCTCTTGCCATGAGCGCTCTGGTGCAGGGTGCCCAGCTAGCATGCAGGGTATGAATGCTTTCTATTAAATAAATATTGAGGAATGTATTTAATGAATAGGTAAACAACCGTTTCCTGCCAATTCTAGCACAGAAAGGAATCAGATTCGTGATCTCCAAGGGCACCGTGGGAGGGGATTTGGTGCCAAAGTGCTCACTGACTTGAAAATGTGCCAGTTCAAACATGTGCACGCACCAACACGCCTGAGTGCCGCTCGCCTCCATATTACATGTCTGGAACAGTAAACAATTGTGATGTCAAAGTACGTTTCCCTAGTTCAGATTTCCATTAAAGACCGCTATAATATCGGAGCTCTGAACCCAATGTTTTGGCTAACGTTACATAATCTGTTTTGTGGTTGGGTGACAGCTGTTAGGTGTACAGGTTTGCATGCTAAAATTCAGCACAAACTTCCAATGTGGGACTCAAATGATGTATTGTGCCATTTAGAATTTACCAGGAAATCAACGAGAGTTGTGCTCAAAAGCTAATCCATGTGAGCCTAGAAGCAATCTCCTTTTCTGTTCCTCCGAAATGCTATGTTAAGCTCCTTTACATTTTAGGTCAAACACAATGTAAAGGTTGTTTTTGCATCATTTTTTCCCACTACAGAACATGTGTTCAGTCTACAAAACGAACAGGACTAGGGTCGCACTAGCTGACCAACCTACTGGCTTTTCCTGCCCTCAAAAACAGTCACTGGATGCGAAGCGCCTTCTGTGCGCCAGTTAAAGATAACAAACAGTTTTTAGGGAACATTTACAGCAATAGGACCCGCGTAAAACAACAGGCAAAACCCCTGCACTTTGAAGAGTGATGCGCGTTCACGCCATCCGAACAGATGGGCAGACCGCTCTAAGATGAAAGAAATGTTTATTACACTGCTCAAACAAAAGGAACTGCTTACATAGGGATTATGTTATTTACACCGATGTCATTTGGCAACGGTCGTTGCACATAACCGTAAGTGACAGCCTTCCGTAGGTTAATGTCAGAATACAAGGTCCCATGCCCTTCTAGTAATTATCTAACAGTTCACCTATGATCACTACATAAAAAAACAAAAACAAATAAAACCGTATGCACTATTACTTTCATAGATGTTATTGCCATTGCCTCTATAAAGAATTTGCACTGGTGATAAACAAATGTCTGTTTAGCGACAGTAAAGACGTATTAGCAGGAGAAAACAAGCGAAAGCGCCGCCAGTGTGAAAAATATAGTGCGTCCGTCTCACGCCGCGAGTAAAGCATCCAGTCCCCGCGTGCACATCTTCTGTCCGTCCGCGTGCACATCTGGAATCCGTATGGATTCCAAAAGGCCCTCACATGGCAAGAGCAGCGCATGCGCGCTGCTAACGCCAGGCGAGACCTAAAAATTGGAGGTGGGCGAGCCTCACCGAACAAAAGAAAGGCGCGGTCGCCATACTTAAAGATACATCTCAGCATGCCGCGCTGCAACTATTATAACAAGCATTTGCAGTGCAATAGATGTCGCATTTGCATTGTAAATGACAATGCCTTTTATTTATGTGTTTTGAAAACATGCAAGCTGTGTGTAAACACGCACTTTGTACTTATAGTCCTTGCTTCCGAGAAGCAAGGTTGGCAGTAAAGGCGGCGCAGTTGCTGCCAGCCTTGCTTCTCGTAAGCAAGGACTTCAAGTACAAAGTGCGTGTTTACACACAGCTTGCATGTTTTTAAAACACATAAATAAAAGGCATTGTCATTTAAAATGCCATGTAGGGCCAAGATGGCGGCCGAGTGAGACGTGCTTTTGTGTCCCTCTGGCGCCACCGACATCTAGCATCGTGAATGCTGCCCGGTGCCGGGCGTACCGACGAGGGGGACACAATTTAGGCACAGTAGAAACACCCCCGTGCCTTCTGCCAAGGTGAAGCAGCCACGTAGGCAAGAAATCATACCGGATGGAAATGGAGTGAAGCAGGGTCTGGTGGCATGGTGTCGGGGCCTGCAGAGCTGGGCAGCGACCAGCTGTAAGAGGACTCCCCGATCGCTCCCCCGGCCACGCAGGCGGACCGCCGGAGGAACACCAAGGAGGCCGGCAGAATTTACGCGGCGGACCCAGGGCCGGGCAGGACGAGGCGGATGCCGGGAACGACACCGCCGCCCAAACGACACTTGGGGCCTGCGGGTGACTGGAGGGGGAGACCACTGGCGTGCCGGACCAGGGGCTGTGCACCACAGACCGCTGACTGGTGCGGTCCGGCGATCCACCCTTCCCCGCAGCTCCGGGACGCAACGGACGATGCAGGGGAGCGGAGAGAAGTCAGAGACCAGCGAGCGCCCCCCCGCCAAGATCGGTGCGTGCCCGCGAGGAGGGTGCGTGCCCGCGAGGAGGAAAGCCGGTCCTGAGGTGAGCCCCGCACAGACTGCGACAAGCGCTGTAGCGCAGCAAGGAGCTGGTCGGCACGGTGGGATCTGGGCAAGCACAGTGAGGCCCCGCTGGCAGGAGCGGCGGATGAAGGCCTAAGGCACGAGGGACTCCCCAGCTTGAGGGGAGTGCTATCAGCATACGAGCAGTGTGCCTTCCCCTGGAGATCACCACAGACAAGCCCCGGGCACTTATCCAGGTCGGAGGATAGCTGTAAATGTAGCTCAGCTAGGGAACGGTCAGAGAGTGGTTCCTTACAGACGCCCTCAGGAGAGGCAGGCAGAGCACACGGACCAGGACCAGAAGAAAGACAGCTAGGTTGCCTAGCGCACAGACGGTCAGTGCTCCTTAGCGGAGATACAACGAGGAAGCAGTTAAGCACATACATAAGGCCACCCTTAGAATCCAGTACTACACCGGATAACTGAGGTGCTTTTCTATAGAGGCTACTAGCTACCCAGACATTGCCAGTTATAGGGATATACTTTTCATCGCTACCAGCCGCCCCCTCAACAAGCCGGGACAGGAGCCCGAGTGCCTGAAATATACCAGGACGGCTGGCGCAGGGCCTGGTCTGTGCGGAAAACCGCGGGACGACCAACCACCCTACACAAAAGCGCACGGGCACCACAACCCAAAGCGACGAGCTGAGAAACAGCGCAAAAGGCCAGGGAATTCCAGTGTATCCTGCACGCACCGCACCCTCGCCACACCTCTATCAGCGGAACCCTGCTAGGCTAATAATCGCCAAGACGGCGTAAGGAGCGCTTGCACCTGTGAAAGGGCCTCACCGGCAGGCCGGGGGGGGGGGAGATCGCGCCGTACCCCCACTAGATCTGGTGAGTGGGCACGAAGAATCAGGACGCACAGTAGACAAAAGTCCATTCAGCGGTCCCCAGGAGCGGCGCATCCCCCCTCTGTCCGGCTCCCGGTGATAGCACAGCCAGAAGACGCAACACGGTGCACAGAAGGGCGGGGAGGAAGAGCCAGGGAGCGGCGTGCCCTCTCCTCCTGGACCTCAGCAGCTGCAGCCGCAACGGACGCAGCAACCATGGCTGCAGCCAGGGTCACAAAGGAGCGATCAGTGAAGGACATGCTGGTGAAGCAGTCTCTGACGGGTACCCCATTGGGTGTCCCAGTAGGGGACGAAGAACATAGAAAGGGGATAGAAGCAGCAGACGCCCCAGCGATCAAAGCCTTTATGACCTCGCTCTTTACCTCTCTCCGTGAAGATCTGCACTCAATGCAATCCCAACTTTCAGCGGAGGAAGTGCAGAAAGACCAGGACGAGATGGGAGACCGAGTCGCGTCCCTGGAAGATCGAGAGACTGGAATAGAGATGAGGAGCTGGAAATGATGAAGCAGGAAATCCTCTGGCTAAGAGAACAACATATCGAACTACAAGCGATTGCCGAAGACCTGGAAAACCGCTCGCGGAGAAATATCGTGCGCATCAGAGGAGTGCCACTGCAGGCGGAAGGGGAAGATATCCACTCGTACGTCCTTGCTCTCTTTAGGCAAGTGTTGGGAGATGATAGCCCTTCAGACATCCAGATTGACCGAGTGCATCGAGTTGGGCTGCCCAAAAGTAGTAAAGCTCCCCTGGCAGACATTTTAGTGTGCGTACACAATTTTCAAATCAAAGAATCCATCATTCGCCAGGTGAGAAATGCTCACCCAGTACAGTTCCGAGGTCACACGTTACTATTCTTCCAAGATATCTCTTTGACTACACTTTACAAGCACAGGGAATTCCAGTCCGTCACCGCGCATCTCAGAGAAAAAGGGATCTCGTACTCATGGGGGCACCCTTTTCGCATTATATTCCGACATGAAGGCAAACTATGGCAGATCAAATCTCTAAAAGAGGCATGAGAGGACCTGGGCCTCGTGGCAGAGTCCCCCTCAGGCATGCTAAGAATCCTAAAGCTAAGGAATCCCGCTGGAACAGAATTGGAGGGCCCTCCGCCAGCCACAAACCAGACTCTGAAACTATAGCCAACAAGCAACAAGCATTGGCATAGCCAATAGGTCTCGCCTTTGGGACCTTATAAGTATTTAGCCATGCAACAGTTGATGTTGTTGCACCAAGGATATTGTGCTGGATAACTAAACACTTATAAGGTCCCAAAGGCGAGACCTATTGGCTATGCCAATGCTTGTTCTGTCATGTTTGCAGTGAAACCTGACAAGTCATCATTGTAATTGTGGTTGGTGGTTGCCTTTTGGTTTTGGACCGGATTGTGGATTTTGGTACATACAAGTTACTTCAAGACTTTCAAGCTCTCTGTGCCTCTGGAATCTGACAAGGCTTATGATGAAGGGTTGCAATGGTGGTTTCAGGCAGAAGGAAGGTCAGAAAGGTGAAGACTGACAGAAGTGGAGGAGGTAAGGGACATCTCAGAAACAATGGCGTCTGGGGGAAAAAGGACGTCTGAATCACCCACCCTTAGCTGTACATAAATGCTTTCACAGCCTCACCAATGCAACCTCTCAGTTAAAGGAAGGAACATCCCTGTCACTGCACCTCATAGCGCTCGTGCATTCAGGAGGGGAGTATTAAACGAGATCACCACAAGCGAAGGATGAAAAAAAGGCAGAAGAGCGAAGACAGAAGGAAAAAAGAAAGAAACGGCAGCTTGAACTCGGATACTGTCTTAGAACCGGCTTAAAAATACTACATATTCTTATTTTGTTTTTATTTTTCATAGGCCGTTCATTTGAGTGCTCGCGGCAGAAGACAATAAGAATAAGATGCAAAGTAACCCTGCAATACTATTTCTACACAGCAGATGGAGCAAGGACACTAAAAAAGTGTCAACAAAAAGATTTTCAACCCAAATATTATACCGCTGACATATGAGTTTAGTTAGGGGATATTGCTAGGCCAATGTTCGTATTTTTCGTGTTTTCTGTTACAGAAGAACAAAAACATGCCAAAGCGCAAATGCTTTAATTGACCAGTTATGCTTGATAACGTTTTGAAGCAAAACTGTAATATTAACATTTTCAGACTAAAAGCGGGATCGAAATTTTTAACCGAAAAATGTTGGGCTGGTTACGATTTCCTCTGAAGTAGAAGCTTACAGCACACACATTTCCATAAACCATTTAAAAGCTGAAATCACAAAGATTCGCAGTAAAGAAAATGTTAGAATCCCTTACTCCCCCAAACAAGGAGTTGAGAAGGGAACAGCTGTTTTCAAGCACTCGTGCTTGTGCTGGCATCCACATTGCGGGAACGAGCAGGGCGCGCGGGTCATCTGTTTTCAATTAGCAAGCGCGCCGCTGCTCGCTCCCGCAAGGTGGATGCCAGCACAAGCACGAGTGCTTGAAAAGAGCTGCCCGATTCCTAAAGGTCACTCCTAGAGCAGCGCTGCGCGCTACGCTCTAGGCGAGACCTAAAAAGCAGTAATCAACGCGCTGGCCAACTTGCCGGACCGCCCAGCTTCCCCCTGACCTGATCATCTTGGGCACTGGGAGCTTTTAGATCGGCTGGCGCCAGGAGACGCCCAACATCCAAGACAGTCCTTCCTCATGAGTCTACTGGGTGACTTGCGGTGAATCACAACAACAAGGACAACCAGACGGCGGCCGGCACACTCCCCCTTGGGCCTTCCTCCTTTGATGAACTGACGTCGCCTTTTGAGATACTAAATGTTTGCTAGGTTTCGTATGGGTGGGATTTGTTGGGGTCTTTTTTGGTTAGGTTCTCAATTCTTTTTTTTTTCTCCTCCACACCAACGTTTGATAATTCAGGATGGCAGTCAGAGTAAGGGCAACCAGACCTAGTGCGACGCAGCGTTCAGATAGGGCAGCGCACTCACCCCTTCCCACAAACAGCCTATGGGTAGAACCCTGAAGATCGTAAGCCTCAACGTCAGACCACCCCTTAAAGCGCTCAGCGATTCTGTCCCTTCCGGAAAACTCCAGGGGGGACATCTGCCTCCTTCAAGAAACACACCTCCTGCAACGAGATATCAACCGCATGCGCTCTCGAAGGTGTCCCCTCCAGCTTTGGTCCTCCAACACGTCCCAAAAAACTAACGGGGTTGCCATTCTCTTTAGCGCGAAATTCAGTGGTCAGTGGCACCTTCCTGGATGCAGGGCCATGCGCCACACCCTCCTGACTGCACAGGTGCGCTTTCATCAGAGCGGGGAGGGCATAGGACAAACTGGAGCCCCGGACTCCCTGTCGCATAGCGTTGGGATTAGAGATTACCTGGGAACCGCCGACAACACTCAGATGCCATTAGGGATGCACATTCCCTATCTGAGCCAACCCGTGCTGCACGCACATCGGGTCCCCAATGCTGCCTGACCCTATGATGTCGACCGCCACCCGCACTATTTCAATCAGCACCGTAATGGCGCCCAACTCACAGTGCACACCGTCGTTGCGGCTGGGGAGCTGGTTGATGCCCCGTGCCGTTGAATCTTGGGCCTATGCCATCGCTGCCGTGAGGAGCATCCGACGCTCAGTTGAACCTTCACCGTCCACAGTGAGTACCTGTTACACCTTCGGATTCCTGGCCCAACGACCTGCTGGACCTTGGTCCACGTCTCCTGCTGGAAAGACTACCGTGATTTCTTGGCCCCCCTCCCCTCTGCCTTTCACAATGCTTGCATCTCAGGCGGAGGTGGAGTTTGCTGTAGTGCATGTCCCCAAGATGGCGACTGGGGCCAGTCCCGACTACCTCCGCGGGGGACTCCTGAGGCACTCCCAAATCGACCCTGCTCACCCTCCATGACATTTGACTCGGTGACCTTTCCATCGGCAGCTGAGACCTAGACATTTTGACTGACGCCCGGTGGAGCTACCTCGCGAGCTAAAGGAGAGAAGGGCTATGGATTCCCTCCTTGACCATCACCTACCCAGCCGGTCTTTGGGCAAACTCTCCTGCGTCTCTCTACTGGACTTTTCTCCCTTCTCCTCTTCTCCATACCCCCTACCCACCTCCTCCCTACTCTTCTCCTCTTTCCAGCTATTCATCTTTGCCCTCACCCGTCCTTGCTCATATTTCCACCCTGTCTATCCACTGGACTTTCTTCTGTGAACTTTCCCTCGTCAGTTGAGACCTAGCTATCTGACTGATGCCCGATGGAGCTACCTGTTTAGCTATTGGGGAGACGGGCTGTGGATTCCCTCCTCGGACGTCACCTACCCAGTCGGTCTTTGGGCAGACTTCCTTTCATCTCTCCTGCCGTCTTTTCCCTCATCCTCATCCTCCCCCTTCCCACTTCCCCCTTCTCCTCTCTCTTTGTCTCACCTTTCTTTCCTCTCCCAATTTGTTGCTTAATTTTTGACGCAATGTGTATTTGTTTTCATTCTCTGTAACATTGTGTAGCCTAATGTAAAGTGCTCGGATACCTACGGGTCTAGCCAGCACTATATATAACTCATAAATAACGTTCCTCTGAACTTCTGATGGACCTTGATGACGCCCCTGGGCAGATACCTAAACTGTTTGTACTCACCTCGATGCACGAGCAACCTTGGCCGATGCCCGGTGGAGCGGTCATATGCAGCTAAAGAGGAGTCTGGCCCTGGTTTTACCCCCTCGGCCGTCACCTACCCAGCCGGACATCTGACATTATTTTCCTCGTTTTTCCCTTTGTGTATTCCCTCCCTCCCCCTCCTCCTCCCCTGTGACTCTTTGATTTAAGTGATGTAACTTTGTAACCTGTAACTCGCTGTAACTCATGTATAGCGCTCTGATACCTCCGGGTCTAGCCAGCGCTATATAAAACTTTTCAAATAAATAAGTTAGTATCTACTATAGCTTAAATCAGGGGATGGCTGCTGGCAGTTAGGTTTCAGTGGGGGGCCTCTCAATTTACTCTTGCTAACATATATACCCCAAACGCACAACAAGAATCTTTCATCCTCAAAGCCCTAGGAGAGGTGATGGCATTTGCAGATGCAGCTGTTTTGATAGGGGGGGGGAATCTCAATCTGGCCATGGATGCCGCCTCAATCGCTCGGGGCAGCGGTCTGCGCAGACAGGGTCTTTCTCGGTCGAGGGCTTGCGCTGGCTTGCCGATCATGGAATTAAAGACATCTGGTGCAGCCATCATCCAGGAACAAGAGACTACACGTTCTACTCGGCAGCGCACAAAACGTACGCCCGCATAGATCACTTCTTAGTATCAGCAACGCTAGCCCCGAACCTCTGACTCCACCATTGAACCGCGATCTCTCTCTGACCACGCCATGATCAAAGTAATGCTGCAAGCGACCACACATCCTCTTGGTCCATCGGGGTGGCGCCTAAGGGAAAGCCTCTTGCAATCCAAGATAGTAGAAGAGAAGATCCGCACACGAATACTAGATTATCTGAGAATTACCGATGTAGGGAACACGCCCTTGGCAGCAGTCTGGGAAGCGCTAAAGCTAGTAATCAGAGGGGAGTGCATAGCAATCTTGGCGGCGGAAAATAAGCTACGCCGCGAGAAACGGCAGAGTATAGAACAAGAAGTGGTAGAGTTGGAAACAATATATAAGCGAACGGGGGCACCCAGAGTCTGGAGGGAGCTAGAGAAAAAAAGACTCTTCCTGAAACGTCTTGACCTACATAGAGCCGAATACGCTCTACTTAGACTTCGCCATAAGTTCTTTCTAAGCAGTGACAAGTGTGGGAGAATGCTGGCACAATGGCTCAGAGCAAAGACAACGGCGACATCGATCCGTTCAATTAAAAATTCTGCTGGTGGCACAGTGCAGGTTGACCGGGAAATAGCGGAGGTGTTCCAAAACTTTTATCAAACCCTATACTCTGAGCCGGACACAACCTGAGCTTCACCC
The DNA here is from genome assembly GCA_963921515.1 of Calotriton arnoldi. NCBI lineage: Eukaryota > Metazoa > Chordata > Amphibia > Caudata > Salamandridae > Calotriton > Calotriton arnoldi. Next base: position 35,880 of record CAWUFW010016193.1, read on the forward strand.
CGTTCCTACTTACAAGACATTCCAGTCACCCGGCTGCCAGAGGCCGTCGCAGAGCAGCTTGATCAACCAATCCGAATCAAGGAGGTGATCACAGCAATCGCACACCTTCAATTGCATAAGACCCCGGGTCCTGATGAGTTCACGGCGCAATTATACAAACTGTTCTGCCCAGAATTAGCACTCCTGTTAACACGACTATTCAACTCCTTTCTGGAGACAGGCTCTCTAAAAGACTCTATGCTGGAAGCCTCGATATTAGTAATACTTAAACCAGCAAAAGACCCGGCAGAGTGCGGTTCCTACCGCCCCATATCTCTGCTGAATATTGATGCCAAAATAGTCGCTGGAATCCTGGTTGCCCGGCTGAACCCGTTGATGGCGGGCCTGATAGACTCGGATCAGTCCGACTTCATCCCCACCCGTCAAGGGGGAGATAACACAAAAAATCTGCTCCACCTCATGGATGTCATACACAGGTCACATAGAGAAGCGGCGTTTCTATCCATCCATTGACGCTGAAAAGGTGTTTGACTGCTTGCGGTGGGCCTACCTCTGACACGCTACGACATTTTGGGTTCAGGGAGGGTTTTATTAAATGGGTTAGTTGCATATATCGTGCTCTGAGAGCCTTTGTCCAGGTCAACGGGGTGTCCACGGACCGTTCCCCATAGCAAGGGGTACCCGCCAGGGTTGCCCGCTATCCCCGATCCTCTTTGCGTTGTACCTAGAACTGTTCGCACAAAAAAATTCATGATGATCCACAGATCAGGGGTATCCAATTTGGGGCAGAGACTCGCACTATCAGTCTATACGCAGATGACGTGATCCTCTCACTAACGCAGCTGCAGACATCTCTCCCGGCCCTACTAACTGAATTGAAAGGTTTTGGAGAGGTTTCGGGATTTAAAGTAAACCTGAGTAACTCCCAGATTCTGAACCTCTCGGTGGCTCCTGAACAGAAAGACCAGCTGAAGAGAGCGTTTCTGCTGACATGGGCAGAGCAGTCCATAACGTACTTAGGCATTGTGCTTGCCCCCACCATACTCAAGACCCTGGCCTTAAATTATGCGGCTCTCATCAAACAAACGACGCAAGCCCAAAACTGCTGGGGCCGGCTGGGACTTGCCTGGTTTGGTCGAGTAGCGGCAGTCAAGATGATGGTCCTACCACGTATTCTGTACACCTTTCAAATCCTGCCTTTAACTCCACCCCCGAAGGTACCCCGCTCATTGCAACTTGCCATTAATAGATTTGTCTGGGGAGGCATATCTCTCGCACAGATGGCACGGCCTAAACAGGAAGGCGGGGTGGGATTACCTCTGGTTCATTGTACCTACAAGCGGCACATCTCTGCTCTATAGTGGAATGGAACCGGCCATTATCGGAGAAACATTGGTCCTTTATGGATCAAACAGTCGCGGGAGTAAACATTTGGAGAGAGACTTGGCTCCCGTGTAAACACAAGGCGTGGGGGTTGTACTCCTCTCCAGTAACGTCATCCACGATGAGAGTGTGGGACAGAGTGGCGTGCGCCAAGAATCTGATGGCATTTCCCTCTCCGATGACCCCAATCACAGGGAATCCCAACTTTCCTCCGGGATGCAACTCAGAGGTATTTGATAGGTGGCGAGAGCAGGGCAGCAAGCGCATAGGATCTCTATATGACCCCGACGGAGTGACCCCTTTTGACCAACTAAAACAGGAATACGAACTCCCCCAAGCTGATGCTTTTCAGTATCTCCAAATACGCCACTAGGTCACAGCGCCAACATACCAGGCAGCGGCTTCGAGGAAACTGACGGTGTTTGAAAAATGGCTGGTGTGCAAGCAGGACAACGAGCACCTCATATCGGAGCTCTATGCGATGCTGACAAGGGATATGGAGGGTGGACGTTTCAAGGGTCAACGGCAGTGTGAGGAGGAACTAATGCACGCTCTCTCTGACAAAGAATGGGAGGACATGCACTTTAGAGCCACCACACAGCACGGCTGGGACACAATCAGCGTATAAAGTACTATCATATTGGTACGTCTTCCCTGCGTGCATCCACTGCTGGGACAAGAGTCGATCCGAAAGGTGTTGGAGGGGATGCGGACAGAAAGGCTCTCTGGTCCACTTACTAAGGCACTGCCCCAAGTTGGAACGCTTCTGGGACTCTGCCTTTGATGACAGAGAGAGAGCTTTTAATACTACAATCCCGCGTTTGCCAGCGTACACGCCCCTGGGACTGCCGAACCCTCTGACATTCCCCCTAAGGGGCCATCAGATGGCCCTTGCGCGGTTGGCTGCGTGACAAGCAATCTTAGCCAGGTGGGCACACCGACTGTTCCTGACCACGTGACAAGGCTGCATAAGCTATGGTTAACATTAGCAATGGAGCGCATGTCAATGGTAGCAGATCACAAGGAGGAGAATTACGCTGACTTATGGTCCCCATTCATTCAGATCCTGTCGACCGAATTTCGGGAGACCACATGCCCCCAATATTTATGAATTTTACGACTCCTCCCTTCCTGAGAGGGAGAGCATTGCATCCTACCAGGGAGGAGACCTGGAGATCAACCCCTACACGCTGATAGGAATAGGCAGCCCTGTCCATCCGGCTGGGATAAATTAGTACTGGTGCAGAGGGGGGGTTTTCTTCCAATGTTAGTTTGAGTTATTTTGCTCTTTTTCAGGTGATCCGCAGAGCGCTGCCGGCCCCTGGGTTGTAGGCGTATAGCTGTGTATACTGACATTTTATGATGTTGCTGCCGGCCTCAGGGTTGTAGGTGCTCAGCTGTGTACAAACATGGATCTTTACAATAAACAGAATGGTTCCATAAAATGCCATGTAGCTTTCTTTGGCCTTAGTAAAGCTTGGCAAAACATTTGACCGTAAAAAAATAAAAATAAAAAATTCGCAACAAATGGCTTTACTAATGAAAACAGGGGGAGGACCGGGTGAATAGCCGGATACTGTCCATGCTCTGGGGTTGATTTCAGTGCCTAGCTGTCATGTGACAGCTTAAGTTAGTCTCTGCAGGGTTTTAACAAATAATATTTTGCGGTCTAAGACTTGTAAGCCTATACCGCTTAAAAAAAAGAAAAATTGCCAGTCCCAGTATAGAACAAGCATTTTCAATGCAATAGATCTCGCATTTACGCGAGTTTGAGCTGATGTCATTGTAAATGACAATGCCTTTTATTTACGTTTTGGTTTTTAAAACATAAATAAAAGGCAGTCATTTACAATGCTAATAGCTCAAACTCTCGCAAATGCGAGACCTACTGCATTGCAAATGCTTGTTTGGAGAGTTAGCGAGGATGTGTCTTAATGGTCAAAGCGGACGACTTTGAAGCTGGAGAACTACGTTCGAGTCAGGCGGGAGGCTGAAACATCCTGTGATTGCGACAAATTACTTAATCTCCCCATGCCTAAAAATAATTATAAATGAACAAGTCAGTCTGAAAAGTGTTGCTAAATAAACCAGGTGAAAAGCAGCACCAGGAGGAAAAAGAAAGTAGTGCTCTTAAAAGTAATAGAAAAGCACTGCAAGGGTAACGATACCGTACTTAGCCGGTGCTCCTCTGCTGAACAAGGTAAGTGACGTATCGCAAGCTGTACCAATTATGAGGCAGTAAAGAAGAGCGACGCAAGAGTCTGACCAATGGTGAGTAGCAGGAGGGTATAGAGTGGTACTATTGATGACACCATGTCTTGCAGACAGCGCATGCACGCTGATGCTCGACCTAAAAAGCGTGTGGCTTAGTTTTAAAAGGTAAATAAATAAACAGTGTGCAGCTGAAGCAGTCACGTGACAAGGAGAGCCAAGAGATCTGATGCCCCGGTCCTGCCTTATGATCTGTTGCAAATGCATTATGTTAGAAATGGGATTTCTGGTTGGCTAGGGCTTGCGCCTAAGCCAGGCAGAAACCACCACTCTAGTCAGGGCAAGGGAGTTACACGCTGAAGATAACCCCTGCTCACCCCCTTGGTAGCTTGGCAGGAGCAGTCAGGCTTATCCCAGAGGCAATGTGTAAAGCGTTTGCGCAACACACACACACACAGCAGCAACACACTAGGCACACTACAAAAGAAACTCCACACAAGGTTATATCAAAAATAGCCTTTGTATTATTATAAACACATTAGAATCATAATCACACATATACACTGTGCCAACTGGCACTAGGCAATATTCACAGGAAACTATATACAGGACCAGGCCAATCAGGCCACGGTCAGAACCATCAGATCAGGTAAGTAAATCTAAAACACAACCAGTATCTACTGGTACCATAATGACCTAAGCATTATCACATTAGCATTAGACACCATCCTAAAATATCATAGCATGACATTAGGCACTAAATCACATTAGGCCCAAACCTCATTAGCATAAACACATTACGCACTAGGCCTCACCAGCATAAACACATTATGCATAAACATCCTAACCATAAACACATTATGTCATAGGCATCACCATAGATACATTATGCAATATCACATTAGGCCTAAACACATTATGCCTAAACATTGGACATACGTCCCATCACATTCCAGTAAAACAACCAGTCATGACTGGTAACATTGCATCTTGCCTGAACCTGTTAGGCAAAGTAGTAGTAGGCCTGAAAACTGGGCATAAACACATTATGCATTGGGATCACATTAGGGCCTTGCGCCCTACCGACACCCTAAACTGACCCCAGGCCAACTGGCCTTCCTCTGGGCTCAAATGCCCTCTGTCCAGAAATGTCAGGGCTTGGGCTGCCAATGCAGCAGGATCCAAAAGTGCGCAATTGCGCAGGCCTAAACGTTGCAGCTGCCACTAATTGCTGTGCAGCTGTGAACATCACTGAAGGCATGGGCACTCACTGTGCCCTCTGGGTGGGTCCCCACTGGGACTCTGTAGAACAAATATGCGCCATCGTTGCAGCTGCCTGCTACGGCGGTGCAGCTGTGAACAAGAAATCAGCCCTGGCACCACTGTGCCGCCTGAGCCCCTCTCTGGGACTCTCTATCAACATGCTGCCAAACGTTGCAGCTGCCCGCGCTGGTGCGGCGCAGCTTTGAAGAAAGAAAAGGGGCCCTGGCAAGACTGTGCCCTCGGGGTCCCCACTGGGGCTCTCTGAATCAAATTGGCCCCAAACGTTGGAAAAATGGCACTGGCACTACACGTGCCGTCTGAGCCCCACTCCGGGACTCTTAGAAAACAAAAGTGCCCCCTTGATGCAGCTGCCTGCAATTGCGGTGCAGCTGTATAAACAAACAAAGACTGGCACTCGCAGTGCCTCAGGGGCATCAAACAATGAACAATGGAGAAGCCCCACTCACCGGAGCTGCGGGGGAACTCCTTCTCTGGTCCAGGCGGCAGGCGCAGGAGAGCCCCCACTCCTCGGGGACTCTCTCTCCTTCTCTGGCGGCTCCTGGCAGCCTGAAGAGCCCAGGAGGCTGCCCCTGCAATCTGCCTTCACCCGGTCCCTCTCCGGGGACACAGGACTTTGCAGGGGAGCCTGCGAGGCTCCGGACGGCTTCCCCGGCGGGCGGGACTTCCTCTCCCTGCTCGCCGGACGCGCTGTAAACCCCACCCACAGTCAGGCAAGGCCGCCTGGCTTCCTGGTCGGGCCGGCAGCTTCCATCCTTGGCCGCAATGCGGGGTAGGCACCCGCCTTTGAAATAAGGCATAAAGCGGGGTGGGCACCCACATTTAAAAATAGCATAAGAGCGGGGTGGGCACCCGCTCGCCAAAATAAAATCATCAATGCGGGGTGGGCACCCGCTCGAAATTCCTCCAAATGCGGGGTGGGCACCCGCTCTAGGCAGCATCACGGGGGAATCCCTACGACTGGGATTTCCCCTGGAAAGACAGGCAGCGCTGCGAAGCCCACACGCCCCTCTTCTTGGGGGTAAATTAAAATAAAAGCGCTCACAGGGCGCAAGAGTTCCAAAAAGTCCTTAGAGGTCCATAGGGCATAGCTGGGCCCAGGGAGGCCAGCACACAGGGCCCTCCAGCAGGGAGGCAAGCCCCCATTGCGGTTCCTCCTGGGCCCCAGCAGCTGCAAGCCCCAGCAAGTCAGGAACAGCACAACTAAAGATGGGGTCACAGCCCCTACATTTATACTACATTCCTCCTTTGTCTGCGCTGGCACAGGGGCTTGGGGGAACCAGCCAAAACTGGTTCAGGGGGGAATTGGAGCACTCTGTTGACAGTGCTCACAGCCTTCTTTGGGAAATGGGGGCTCGGCCATCAGACCCACCACAGGGGGGCGGAGCCAGCATTGACCTAGGCAGGCACAATCCTATTCAGGGCCAGGGGACTACTCCTCCCACCACTCCAAATGCAGATGTCCCATTCAGCTTAGCGCTGACCCACCCTGCCCCTCCTGGAGCCACACACACCTCACCAGCCCCTGTCACTCAAAAGCCAGACATGCAATTCACATCAGGCAGGCAGACACATAGCACACAGAAATGCCAACTTCTAAAAGTGGCCTTTCTAAAATAGTTATAATAAATCTGCGCACACCATTGCGCAGCATTTATTATCACTATTCCAAATATACCAAACTTGACCACGCTGCTCCTCCCATATCAGGAATTACCACTGAAACACTTATCAGGGAATCCCCAATGCATTCCTATGGGAGGGCAGCCCCACAGTAGTGAGAAACCAAGATGGCTGTTTGTCACTACCAGGACATGCCACACACTTAAGGTACATGTCCGATCTTTTACCTACAACGCACCCTGCCCATAGGGCTAGCTAGGGCCTACTTTAGGGGTGACTGACATGTAGAAAAAGGGGGGTCACAGACATGGCACCCACTTTGGGTGCCACGTCACAGCGGCAGTAACACTGCGCGCACAGGCCCTGCAATGGCAGAGGCCTGGGATAGGTTTGAAAGGCTACTTTGGTGGGTGGCGCAATCAGCGCTGCAGGCCCACCAGTAGCATTTAATTTACCAGCCCTGGGTATATGAGATACCACTTTACAAGGGACTGACAGGTAAATTAAATAGGCCAAACAGGTGTAGACCAATCTTACCATATTTAACACAGAGAGCACATGCACTTTACACTGAACAGCAGTGCTAAAGTGCCCGATGTCCTAAAACCACCAACACCATGTCAGAACAAGCATTGGCATAGCCAATAGGTCTTGCCTTTGGGACCGTATAAGCGTTTAGCCATGCAACAGTTGATGTTGTTGCACCAGGGATATTGTGCTGCATAACTAAATACTTATAAGGTCCCAAAGGCGAGACCTATTGGCTATGCCAATGCTTGTTTTAGTCTTGACAGCCCCATTGTTGCGAGGCTGTCTGCTCTTTTTGGCAGGGGTGAGATTAACTCGTGGCTGAGGACAATTCTATGATCTCTGATGGTTCCGTAAGCACGCAGGAGGGTCAGGGAGAATTAGGTGCTGTGGTTAGAGGCTCAACAATAGCCTTGGTAATCCCATTGTATCAAACCCATAGCGTCGGTAAGGTAGTTGATCATGACATTACTAGAAGTGTAGGCAGGTGAGGTGCTGGCAGGGGGCTGTGGGACATGTAGTCCCGAGCGCTGCAGCGGCTCCCTCCAGGAATAACAGCAGAATGTCCATAGGATCAATGAAGCATTTCCTCGGAGTCTCCCCAGCAAGGGGTATCTGTAAAGGCTGCCAGACACCCACGGAAAGCAGGAACAGTAAACAACAGTGTTCCATGGATAGCGTGTCCCCCACACCACGGGACTGCGCCACGCTTCATAGCGCTAAGTGTAGACAGGTGAGGTGCTGGCAGGGTGCTATGAGATATGTAGTTCCCCGCGGCTCCCTCCAGGAATAACAGTAGAATGTCCACAGGATCAAGGGAGCATCTCCTCGGTGTCACCCCAGCAAGAGCAGTCTGGAAAGGCTGTCAGACACCCACGGCAAGCAGGAACAGTAAACAACAGTGTGCATGGATAGCGTGTTCATCCGGTCATACAACTGAAACTCCTTACTTTTGGAAATAAGTGCTTGGCAAAGCGTCTTCAACCAAGCGGTGGTCAAGCCGTGGCCAGCAGAGGTCAGGACAGCTAAGTGGGAGCCGTCAAAGTCCCAGCCTAGAAATTGGGCGTTCTCTGTACCACTGGATAGGCGAGAAAGGGGTGTTTGGCGTGATATATGTGTGAGAGAGACCCTCCATTTCCAGGATCAGTAACGTTTTATTTAAAAACAAATTTAAAAAAAAGATACATTAAAATATATAAAGAGAAAAGGATAGCAAACAACGCCAGACCTGCTGCCTTGGCCAGTTCTTGTTTTGACCCAGGATGGGAGACGCTGTGTGTAAAGCAGTAAACAAATTACAGATGACAGCAGAGACAGAAGACATTTTCATGCTTAAACGAGTTAAACACGAGACAATCCAAGACAGATGGAGAGTAATAAAGAGGTCAAGCAAGGAAGAGAGGGCGGGGTGGCCATTGGAGTAGAGTAAAGAGAGAACAAAATGCAATATTTGGTTAGTGTTCTGACAAGCTATGAATCAGCGGCAGGTTAGATGGCTCGGAGCATGCCGGCCCTCCGCTGCTACAAGAGCTGGCAAATCGAGGCCGAGCTCCACACTCACAGAATGTGTTTGTACCAGGAATGAATATTTAAAAATCGACACCTTGTATCAGCTCGTCATCCCTGCAAAATTGCTGCGGCATTCGGTCAACACAAGAATCCAATAAAGCCGTGACATGTGGACTGCTCACTCCGAGCTGTGACGCCGGGTGATTGACGAGAACAGCGAGGCGTCCACGGGACTCATTCAGTATATGCCCGTGGGAGAGTCCGCACCGGGTCATGAGAGGGTAACAGGCCTCGCAGATTGTAATACAGCTCAGGCCTCGTCTCAGCAACCCGACGAAGATGAGACCGCGGTGCCACAAACCGGAGGGGTCAACAGAGAATCCGCAAAGAAAGCACGAGGGTGTGTGCAGACTGCTCACATCAGTTTCACTACTGCCATGCCTCTTTTCTCATCCACGACCTCACAGGGGGCCCATCTCCCAAGTCAGGTATCAGCTGTACGTCTCTGATAAGCCTGGACCCAGGATGCGGGACTTTGGGTAGCCAGAAGCAAACCAGGAGGTAGGAGAAATTAAGCAGAAAGTAAACAGGAAAGGAAGCGGCATTCTGAAGGGGGTCGTTGCGATTTTCCGGTTTACTTTCTGCTTAATTTCTCCTTTGTTGTCAGTCCTTCACGCCTGGGTCGGGTGTCATGTTTTAATTCCGTAAAAGGCTGCTTCAAAACATGGCTCCCAGCTAAGTAAAAAAAAAAAAACAGACACACACAGCGTTTCCCTTGCGGGAGCGAGCAGGGGCACCATCTGTTTGCAAGATAATTACAAACAGATGTCGTCAAAGCTCGCTCCCACAAGGGAAACGCCAAACGTGCACGCGTTGCAATTGAAAGCAATGCAAAGCGTGCACGTTTTTTGGCAAAAAAGCGAATCGATTCCAAGAGGTCTCCTCCTATGCAGCGCTTGCGCGCTGAGTAGGCGTGACCTAAAAAAGGCTAGGAGAAAGGCAAAAAGTTTAGGGATGACCCTGCAAAAAGGGCCAAGTCCAACACATTACATTTGCATAATGAACAGCACTTCCTTAGTTTGTGCAGGGGGACTTAAAACTCCCTTATTCGAAGTACACACAAAACTCGTTTAGAAATCTCTGTTGAGGAGATTAAGGGATTTGCCCAGAATCACGGGTTGTTGAGACCACCCCGAGACACGAGGGGTGATTTATAGTAAGGTCCTTATAATATAAATACTAAAGAGCGAAAATATAGGCATTCCGTTTTTTGTATACACCGAAACTAGTTCTGAGTTTAGTTAGTTTGCAAGCCCTACAAATGTTAGTTTGTATGCAAGCCCAAACGAGGAGTAAAGTGGGTGGTCCAAGGTCACATAATGTTATCATGTGGGTGCGCAATGATTGGCACTCAAGTATTCAGGTCTTAAGAAAACATTTAGCCTTTCCTGCCAGGCCCCATTATTTTAAAGGCGAAATGACACACTCTGCTAAGATTACATTCAAACAGGAAAGCGGTGACAGCTGTGATGGAAAGGAAAATTAAACTCACCATGACAGCGTTCACCCAAGTTATTTCATTTTAGTGAACTGGAATTAAGGCAAAATGTCCGTTAATTAAAATTGCGGGTTGCTTTTCAGATTCTGCTTTTTGAATATGGAAAGCTGCTCCGCTCTTCTCCGCACACTTCCCATGCCTGCTATCTACGACGCAGGACCATTAAAATAAAACGAGGAGGGTTGCGGCTGGGCGGTCTGTGGAAGTGCTATCAGCTGCAGGGAGCAGACATAGGCAGCGTGGGCGGCAGAGAACAGTGCGCCAGAGCCGGTTGGTGTACGCTGGCAAAGCTGACCGCTCTCCCCCTCATGCCTTCAATGCCTGCTGTCTACGGCGTGGGACTAATTCAAACCAAAAAAACTACTCGCCCATGCTATGTGATAAAGGTGGCGGGTCGCACTGGATGTAAAAAGAAAGCACCCGCAAACGGTGACTTTTAAAGTGAAAGCGGTGTGCATAAATAATTCTGACGGCCATTGGGGGGGATGGGGGGGGCAGGGTTGTGGTTGGAAAAAAAGGCATCCGCCCGCATTGGGTGCTTCTCCAGGGGAAAAAAGGTGCGCGGCCACTATAGCAATAGCGTGCTGCGCTTGCAAAATACAAAAATAAACAATGCATATAAAAAGGAACAAATTCCAAAGAAAATATAGGCGCGCGGCCACTATAGTAAACGCGTGCCGTGCTGCAAAATAAAACAAGATACTATAAAAAGTTCTTCAAGCCGAAATAACCAAACGAAAAAGAAAAAGAGTTCAGCAATGCAATGCTATAACACTAAGTTGAGGAAGAAGACTACTTGGCTGGTGCTCTCTGGGAGGGACATTAGTAAAAGAGGCAAGACAAATGCATGCCTTAAACCAATAAGAAACAAGTATACACAATTGACAATGCGGCTAGCAAATAGCAAGAACGGAGGTAAAAAAAAACAAAAAAAACTTCAACCCCCAGACGTATTACAGCAGGTCTCGAAGACACAGCTTGCGCTGTCTAGCGCAACCTAAAAGTGAGTTCTCTGAAACTACACATAAACAATAGAAGCGGTAGGAAACCGTACTTGAGCAGTGCTCCTCTGCGAATAAACGGAACAGTGGTGGCTGGTGACATTTGAAAGTGGTGAGGCGTAAACGTTCCGTCGGAGTGCACCGCGGCGAGCGAGCCCGAACATCTTAAGGGGGGTTCGGGGGGTTTTCACCCCAAGCAAATTTTGAAAAAAGAGTGGGTAAATGGTGCATTTTCAAGCAAATTTGAGAAGCAAGAAGGTTAATAAAGCAAATGTGAAAGTGCAGTTATTACATTAATAAAGGGATGTCATATAACAACATGCAGAGCTGTGCAGTCTTTCCCAGAGTGTGGCAGCCCTGTGCAGTGTGCTGACCAGAGATGGACGAACTGTGTGCAGCGTGCCGATGGGGCCGAATTCCTCAGCAATAGTCAGATCCTGTGTCCCTGCACAGACAGCTCTGCCCCGGAAGTGTTATCTAGTCACAACATCTGAAGCGGTATGAGCCGCTGGAAGGAAGGGGCTTTTAGTTTGTGTTTGTGTTTGTGGGGGGGTGGTTAGGTGATGTAGAGAGTAGCACTGGCGATGTATACACAGTTATGGTAACAGATACCGCGGGCGCCTGCTATCTGTGTGAGAGTGGGCTGCAGTGTGCCAATACTACAGTTTCTCACCACATCACCGACCATCTTGACTCTACCAGCTGCCCCTCTGCGTCCCGGCTAACTTTTCTACCTCTCTCCTCATCTCTCTGCCCTTCTGCCCTGCACCTCACACTCACCAACAGTGAGCGATTGTTGGGGAGTGGCCACCCGTTCCGTGCCCATGTACAACAAGCCCAAAAGCCCATGTGTCCGGAGCACCTGATGGAAACAGAAGAGCAATACAAATGTGAAACCCCATTGCATTGCCGTGGGGGCAGACATTTTACTAAACTTTCCCTCATAAAAGGCTGATATGGGTCAGACTTGTACATGAGATTTGGATTGTGGAGAAATAATGCCGACTAGAGAGGTGACGGTGTGAAAAGCAGCGAGTCTCCTGAGATCCCCAATGCTGCCCGGCGCAAGGTCACCTTTAATCCACTTTGGATTCACTATCTAAAATAACGAGGCAGGCGCTGGAAGCTGGAAGGCAAGAAAAAGGTTTATTACTCTTAGAGGAGACCACGTCAACTGCTGACACCAGGATGTCTTCAGGGAGGTGTTCTACTGGCAATGCTTCTGACTCTTCCTTTTATACAGTTTTACACAATGTATTTGTTTCTTTTATCATGGTTACAAGCTTAGAGTCTCCGCCCCGGGCAGGTTGTCACACAAGCCTGACATTGTTTTATCAACATGGTTACACAAGCCCAACATTAACTCTCCTCCCACCCAGGTCAAAAACAGACAATTTAATTGCAGCTGGACCTTGCTTCAGGGTCTAAAAACGAGTGAGACCGGCCAGATCTAAGAGTCCGTTCTGTTGATAAGAACAGGTCCCATTGTTGGCAAAAACCAGTCTTGCTGTGTGTAGTGCAATAAACCATGTTTGCAAGAGTCTGTTTGGTATTTGTAACCAGTTTGTGCAGGGATGAGAGGAAAGACGAGTTTGAGGCAGCAGGTGATGTTGATGTTTGTCGTGGAAATAGTTTATAGCCCCCAGCACACATATCAGGTTTGGTCAGAGAGTCAGAAGGCTGCTAGAGGACAGGGTGAAATGAAGGTGACCAACAGAGTACAAAATGGCTGTGGTAAATCAGAATGACTGTAGTTTATGTGCACGTAGGAACTTTCATCAGACAAGATGGCGCAGAATGTTCATGATTGTGTTTTGTTCTTAACAGTCGCCCCTTTGAACATAACTAGCCATCTTGTCAGTCTATTTCGATCTCCATAATGTCCTGTATTTCTTGTTCATACATTACTCTCATTTTTGTTAACTGAGTGTCCATAGTCTTAGGGCGCAAGGCACTTATGCAAAGAGAACACAAAGGTGGTATACAGTGTACACCCAAACAGCAACCACATATTGCCAATACTGGGACCAAGAGAAACATTGATATTTTCCAACCCCAGTCCTTCAAGATGCCCCAAAGCCAACTTCCAATTGTCCAAGTCTCTGATCCTTGATGAATTTCTGAAGACAGTCTGTGGAGATGTTCGATTGCTTCATAGACAGAGGGTGAATTATCAGGGATGTATTTGCAGCAACTGGCACCAATGATGCGACATGCTCCTCCACGATCCGCCACAGGCGGCTGCATCTCTCACAAGACACAACAAGGGTGGCCTTGGCTAGTTGTATTGAATTCATCACCTGTTCAGTGAGGCTCAGAGTCAAAAAGGATGCCATGAAAAATAGATTTGTCAACGACAACAGACTCTCTCAGGCCAGTGGGGATACCCCAGTAGAGGGAACTGCATCTGAGAGATTGTCAGCTTTGAGGAGCTGCAGGACGTTGATTAGGGCTCAAAAGCCCGCGACCGAGGCACCTCTTAGCAATTACAATCAAACACCACCTCAGAGGCTTCAAACGTTTCATTAGCGCCCGCCAACCCCTACCCTCTGCCAAGGGGGGTGCTTTAAAAAACACGCCAGATAATAATTAAACTGTGCCGATCAAGAGGTTTTGACACTCTTATTTCATAGCGTCTCTTGAGTTTGACATTTTTGACAAAAACAAGCAACATAATTACAACCAGTGTCTGTAAAAAAAACACACAAAGCCGCACGACAGTTCGCAGCGCTCCCCATACACCCTTAAAAGTATGTTGTTGAAAATATTATTTACAGAATCTTCGCCGATAGCGAGATCCAAACAAAACACTAACAGAAACGTATTTAATTTCAACAAGAACAGTGCATGGCGACTCCCTGCCCAAAGAGCAACCCAATGCCCGTTATAATACCATAACACACATGTTAAGGAGACCCACGTCGGGCCAATATACATAAAATGTCACCAAAAAAATAAAAATAAAAAATAAATAAAAAGAAATCGAATGAAAACTGTGCTGCAGCGGCTCGTGGAAATTACATGGTGCTGTATACAATTCAACAAATACTCACGCAGTCGCGGCTCGCAATACTCGGAGGGGGGGGATAGAGATAGGACGGTAAAATAATATAAAAGTGAAAACTTACCTGACAGGGTCCGCACCGCCTCTGCTCCTGGGCCGAGTTCGCGCGCCTCTGCTCCTTGAACAGGAACAGGCATGCTCCCTCGTCCCTCCCCTCCTGTAGCCAATCACAACGCTGCAATGGCAGCGTTGTGATTGGTGAGGAGTCCCGGGCAGCGCCCAGCCGGGCACCAGTAGGGACGCCATTTTCTCTATGTAGGCTGCATGCAGCCTACATAGAGAAAATGTAGAGTGCGCATGACTGCTTTGGTCGGCCCCAGGGGCCGACCAAGCAGTCACGGCACTCAGAGTGGTGCAAGCCACTCCTCCCCGACACGCCCACCCCACGCCCCCAACCAGGCAAACACTCCCGCCCGCCCCCAACCAGGCATACCCCTGACATCTGCTTTCTCGCAGCGCGAGAAGCAGAAAATAAAATGGTATTTCAAATACCATTTTATTTTCTGCTTCTCGCACTGCGAGAAAGCAGTGGGGCGGCGCTCCAACGCCCTAATGGAGCGGCCGCCACTGAAACGGAAGTGACATATGGCTGCATTAACCATTTAAAAAGCAGCAAATGAAAGCAACACTGCAGTGAACCAATGGTAAGGCAGCAGGCGGGAACATAGTCCTTTATGGAATACAGCAGGTCTTGCATGCGCTCTGCCTAAGCGTGACCTAATAATATAGTCACCATATTTGGTCCCAGCTCTCATATTTTAGAGGTCATTCCTGAACAGGCGAAGGCCAAAGCATTTGAAGTCGAAACAGAAGGCTTGGCTACGGACACCTTAGTGATGGAGAGAGTAGTTTGGTATTTCAGGGATTCCTCCTCAAGTTCAGAATAAGGTGCTGGATCAACCATCTGATAGAAGCAATTTGTTTAATTGCTCCAAGGAAGATGTGTTAGAGCGATCGAAGAAAGAGCCTTCCTATAGAAATATTAGTCAACTTTCTTTGTTCCCAAAATAAAATCCTACACCACACGGCCACACAGTCAAAGGTTTGATTCTAAGTTGTCTCCCTGGTGATAAAAATTACTTACCTCCCTCTGAATCCCTTGTACAGACGTTTCAGAATGTTGACTGTGTTCCGCCCTTAGATATAGGCAAGAATTAGGTTTGATATTTTTTCCCTACCCATTACCACTTTAATAAAGTTTGTACTAGGTAGGGAAAAATATCTATAAGCTTCTATATATTAAAAATAAAAACATTTGTACGGAGTACCATGATACTTAATAAAAAGGAAAATGTTAAAAACTTAAAAATACACTGTACTACACTATATTTTACAAATATAGAGTAATACTGTGCATTTTCAATGTTTACATATTCAAAGCTTCGCAAAGTTTGCAGAGTGCTGCAGTAATACCTAAAAATGACAGCGCTACTTAAATACATTTTACAAAAAAATGCAGTTTTCCTAAACTGCTGGAGAGATATATCGAAAATTATAAATACAGTTATCAAACTATCAGCACTTTTATAAAGTGGTAATAGGTATGAAACAAATATAAAACACAATACTTACTTATATATAAGGCCCTAACTCAGAACGCAGCGAAAGTGGCATGACAAATTCATGGTTGCTATTTACTTTTTATAAAGACAACCATTAGCCAATCAGATACTGCCTTTTTATCGGCATGTACTGTGGTATAACGCAGCATAATATATTAGTAAGTATTTTAACACTTATAATTTTAACACCACTTACACCTACTACCAAAAATTAGCATTTACAGCACATAATCCATATTCCTGGCACATTACATCTACATCCGTTTACCCACTTTCACGCTACGTCTGTTACAAGTACAATACCCAACTCTACCTTATTACACTCTACCTCACTCCATGTCACTCGACTCTATGCTAATTCACTGTACACCACGCCACTACACTTTAAACCACTCCACTGTAAACTACTGCACTCTAAACCACTCAATTCTACAACACTGCAGTGTACGCCACTACAATGTTCGCCCCTCCACTATTCACAACTACACTCTGCACTATTCCACTGTACGCAACTCCACTCTATGACACTACACTCTACGCTATTTAAATCTATGCCACTCCAATGTACACCACCGCAGTGTACGCCACTTTAGTATGCGCCACTCCACCCTATGCCACTTCAATGTATGCTACTGCAGTCTATGCTATTCCACTGTACAACCCTCCACGCTACTCCACTATGACACTCATTTCTATGTCACGTCACTGTACAACACTACACAACGTTATTCTACTCTACACCACTTCACTGTATGCTACTCCACTGTATGCCACTCCACTCTACGCTAATACAGCCTACGCTATTTCGCTCTACAATGCTCCACTTTGTCACTCCATTGTATGACACTCCATTGTACGCGACTCTAGTGTACGACCCTCCACTGTACGCTACTCCACTCCAGGCCATCCGATTATACACAAACTCTATTGTATTGTATGCTATTCCACACTACGCAAGTGCACTCTACCCCACGGAATTCCACTGTATGTTATTCCACTGTGCGTTATTCCACTCTATGCCACTCCACTCTACACCACTACCCTGTACACTAGTCCACTGTAGGTCACTCAACTCTACGCTATTTCACTGTACGGCACTCATTGTACACTACTACACTCTACGCCACTCCAGTTTATGCCTCTCTACGCTATTCCACTCTACTACACTCAATGCCACTCCAGTCTACCCAACTACACTGTACACCAGTCCAGTTTACAACACTCCACGCTACTGTATGCCACTAGACTCTACGCTATTCCATTGTGCGCCACTCCAGTCTATGCCACTACATTCAACGCTATTCCACTCTATACCACTCCACTCTATTTCGCTCCTTGCCCCTCCACGTGATTCCACTCTATGGCACTGCACACTAAGCTGCTCCATTGTGCGACAGTGCAGTCTACACCACTCCACTGTGCGGCACTCCACTCTATGCCACTCCACTCTACACTATTAGAATGTATGCAACTACAATCTACCCCACTCCACGGTGACCCACTCTAAAACACACTACTCTACACCAATCCACGCTATCCCAGTCTAACCACTCCACTATACGCCACTCTATTGTATCCTATTACACTATACACCACTCTACTATAGGCCACTCCACTGTACACCACTTCACTCAACACCACCCTGTTCTACGCTATTCTGACTTAAGCCACTGTACGCCACTACAATCTACACTACTCCACTGTACGGAAATCCAATGTACGCCACCTTACTCAAAGCTATTCCACTGTACTTCACTCCACTCTGTACCACTCCAGTGTATCCTATTCTACTGTACACCACTCCAGCGTACACCACTATACTCTACGCTATTCCACTGTACACCACTATACTTTACCTCGCTCCGCTCTATGCCACTCCACTCTATGCCAATCCACTCTACCATACTCAACTACACTGTACAGCACTCTACTTTACCACACTAGTCTATGACACTCTCCTCCACTCTACTGCACCACCACTTTACCACACTCAACTAAATGATACTTAACACTATGATCTGAAACACATTTTAATTAAAAAATAAAAAAACATTACATTCAATGAAAGAAAACAAAAGGTTAAAGCTAAGATAGTTAGGAAATCTTTATTTATTCTTTCTATAAAATTTTTATTAATTTTAAAGTTATAGTTATAACTTAAATTTCTCATTTGCGCATCACCAGTTATAACTTACATTATTAATTTACACACCACCTTCAATTAACTATACTTTGTGCACCTCAGTATACAATCTTGTTGCATCCCTCGCCACACTACATTAACTATAAATCGCCTCCCTCAATGCACTGGTTATACCCTTGCATATTATATAACCTATAGCATGTGAAATCATAGCAGTCATTTATTTTTGTTTGATCTATTTATTAAATTTTAACATATGTGATATATTCAACAGGTATACACATTGTCAATAGAACCAGTAGGCAATTTCCAAAACAGAGTATTCAACACATTAAAGCAGTGATATGAACACATAAAGAGTATCGGTCTGTCTCCATGACGTAGATTATCTTACCCTTGGTCTAGCAAGTAAATAAAGTCATCCCAATTTTGGTACATTTCCTTATTGAGACACAAAACAAGCGTACTGTGCATGTACATATTAATTTCATACATACAACTCAAATGGCTCCTCACGACCATGTCACTATGACCGAATTTTCGATCAAACGCCCATACAGATAACATTTGAACTGTAAAACAACCAGTTGAGGAACAAAGAGAGAAAGCAGGGACGCCTATATAGATTGGGGGGGAAGGGGGTGGGGGGAAGCGGACCGTGTCCGTTACAATATTACTGATTATACATTTGCATATGCGCATAATTTATCATCATAATATTAATACAGGCTGGTTTGCGGTGTGTAATAAATACATGCTACACATTCCAGATCACATTTGGAACACATTACAACACTTGTATTGAATAGCTTTAGTCAGTGTTAGGAATTTCAGGCAGGTCATCCGAAGTTACCATCCCTTGGAGTGTGCTCAACATTGCGTTCCATGTCGTAGAAATTGGGTATTTACGCAGCCCCAACGTAGCCTCCCTAACTAATGAGACTGCTTCGGCCTTGGCCCAGTTTATCACAGATTGGGACCATGCCTTTATCAATGGGGATCTCCTGCCTTCCAATTTGCGTGTGATAAGTCTTTTAGCCACCAGAAATCATAGCAGTCATAATAACACTTCTTACATCTCAAAATACCTAATTTCTTAGAACATGGTGGTGTGGCAAGTTATAGTTAATGTAGGGTGGCAAGTGATGCGACAAGACTGTGTACGAAAGTGCAGGAGGTATAGTAAATTGAAGGTGAAGCGTAAACTATCAATGTAAGTTAGAACTGGTGATGCGCTGTAGCAAAGTGCCCCTTATTTGCATGATAACCCCCCACTTTTTGCCTCATATCTGATGCACTTTGACTGAGTGTGCACTGGGTCCCTGCCAATCGGGATCCCAGTGCCTGTGTTCTTTCCCAAAACTGTGCCTTTGTTTTCACAATTGGCACACCTTTGGCTCACATGCAAGTCCCTTGTAAAAGGTACTAGTGGTACCAAGGGCCTTGTGACCAGAAAGGGTCTCCAAGGGCTGCAGCATGTATTGTGCCACCCTCGGAGAACCCTCACCAAACACATTCACACTTCCATTGCAGACTGTGTGTTTTGGTGCAGGCAAAACTTCAGAGTCGACATGGTACACATCCCTGTGTGCCATGCCCACCTATCACTGCCTGTGGCATAGGTAAGTCACCCCTCTAGCAGGCCTCACAGCCCTAAGGCAGGGTGCACTATATCACAAGTGAGGGCACAGCTGCATGAGCAATGTGCCCCTACAGTGTCTGTACCATTCACAGGCATTGCAAGTGCAGTGGAGCCATATCGAGTACATGGACTAAAGTTTGTCATTACAAACCCCACAATTCCATGATGGCTTTACTGAATACTAAAGAATTTGGGATCAAACTCCTCAGCATAATAAGCCCACACTGATGCCAGTGTTGCATTTATTACAAAATGCACTCAAAGGGCATCTTAGAGGTGCCCCCTGAAAAACGACCAACTCCCTCGTGTCCAGCGGACTGGTCTGCACCAGCCTGCCACACACAGACATGTTTCTGACCCACTGAGGTGGGAGCCCTTTTGCTCTCGTGGGTCAGGGACAATGGCTGCTTGGGGTGGAGGTACTTCACACCTACGCCCAAGCAGGAACAGCATTCAGGGCAGTGAGCCTCAAAGGCTTCCTGCCCTTTGATGTGCTGGCTAGGGCCTCTCCAGGCAGTGGAGATGCCCGCCTCCACGACCAGGCCCCACTTTTGGCAGCAAGGTAGTTGGGAAAATTAATAGTCAGGAGAGGTGTGTTCCCTCCCTGCAGGGGCTACCCCTAAGATGCCCTGGACTGAGGTGAGCCCCTCCTTAGGAGATCCTCCATCTTGAATGGAAGGATTCAACCCAATCAGGTTAGGGGGATGCCACCTCCCCAAAGGGAGGTGACATTCTAAGTGCGTAGTCACCCTAAAGGCAAGTAGCCCATTGGCTACAAACTGCCGGTACATTTAATGCCCCTAAATTCAGTATTTAGGGGCACCCCTGAACCTTGATCCTCAGATTCCTGCAACCTAAGAAGAAGACGTCGTGCAGCAAAGCAAGAAGACACCTACTGCCTTGGCCCAAGCCCTACCGGCTTGTTTCCTGCTTCTCAAGCCTGTGAAGAAGACAACGCCTGTCCCGTAGCCAGCGACTTCCAGGAACCTCAGGAAGACTGCCACTCTTCAATAAAGACCACATCTCCAGAGGACAGCGGCCATGTCCAGAAAAACTCCATCTTCAAGGATTCCGGATCCAGGTAGATCCGCGCCACCTGCCCACTCTCCACCGGACGCCACGGCCCGAGTTAGAGTGGCTCACCAGTCCTGTGAAGTCTCCTCAGCGATCCTGACCTCGTCTCCATCAGTGACTAACCTCTCCTGGACCTCACAAAGTCGCCTGCAGCCTCAACAAGTAGGGTCCCCCAGACCGGGACCAGCTCCAACCCAGAAGATCTGACACCAAAAGGTACCCCTGCATCCTCAGCCCTCCGGCCTTGGGGAGCTCAACCGACAGTGTCTCAACCTCCCCCAGCCCTCCAACTTACATTCCCAGCCAGTGGTCACCTTCAAGCAGCCTCCTGGTCCGAGCTTGCAGCCTCTATGTGTGACCGACAACCACCATCGAAACATATTGGGCGTTTAACGCTGATTTTGCACTCTGCACCCGGCCGCCCCTGTGCCGCTGGTGGTGCAGCTTTGGTACTACTTAGTGCCCCCACCCCCACGCTGATCTTAACCCCGGGGGCCTGTGACCTGAAACCGTAGGTACTTACCTGAAAACCGTGCCTCCTTGAGCTGCCCCCAGCCTCCATTGATTTACATTGGGCCCAGTGACCTCTGCAACTGGCCGGCCCAGTGCAGCTGGTGGTGCAGTAACTACCTGAAATTGAACCATGCCCAGTGTTGGTCAAACCCCCCAAAGACTGGGATTGTAAGTCGAAAACATACCTGCTAATGCATAAAATTGTTTTCCTCCCATAGGATTGCATTGCATTGCATTTACAAAACCTATTGCATACAAAAGTCTGCTTCTATTGCAAAGTTCTACGGTTTCAATCTGATTCTACAAAAGTATTTCCAATACTGTAAAGCATTTTCTACTGCCTTGCAAAACCATTCTTACTGTACTTCAAAAGTATTACTACTTTTGAATCTGTTACTTACCTGCAATTGAGTTCCTCTTGGTTCTAGAAATAAAATAACGAAGTAATAACTTTTATACAAAACAATCGGCCTGGATTCAGTCTTTGAGTGTGTGCAATCATTTCTTTCCCGAGTATGTACAATAAATGCTTAACACTACCCTCTGATAAGCCTAACTGCTCGACCACACTACCACAAATAGAGCTTTTAGTATTATTTACTTAAGCCTCTGTAAACCTCTGGGGATCCATTGGACTCCGCGCACACTATACCTTACTTTGGTATAGTTTAAACAGAGCCAGCTTCCTACATGTGCACATTAGAAATTTAAATTATAACTATAACTTTAGAATTTCAAACGTTTCTGTAGTTTCAGCTGGGTTTGTATAGAAAGAACAGTGTTCCTAACCATAACTTAGCTTTAACCTTTGTTTTTTTCATATAACACACACACACACACACACACACACACAATTTACATATATTAAGACGGATTATTGATGCAACATTAGCACATCCCCAAATTCCATTCACATCTCCCATTTAGTACTTGAGCCACTATATTTGTACTGGACAGTTCTTTTGTGAAGTTTGCTTTTAGTGTTGATTCACCCGCCATGGTATGGTGTTCACATCATTAAAAATTCATTCTTCAGAGGCGAGTGGCCTGTTTATGATGTCGTCAAAAAGTGCTAACATGTTCCATCATTCAAACGATGTGTCCCCAATACAGTCTACAAGTACTACATCACTGATCTTAGAGAATTCATTCCTGTATACCCTTCCCTCACCTGCTCCTTTAAAGATTTTCTCCTGACGATTCATTAAGAATGTCTTTTGTATTCCACACCATGGGGACAAAGATGTGGTTGTGAAAAGCTATCCAAGGTCTTTACCTTTCAAAAGACCATTCTTCCGGCTAGCTCATGTCCTCTATATCCTGTTATCACTATGCCATTGTTTCACTTTGTTCTCTATAACCCCACAATTTCTGTAGCCACTGCACTAATGCAGATGGTCTTCTCTTTCAGATTCCCATTCTTTTTCTAGGCCATAAATCGTACTGATGACTTCCATTATAAATGGCCTTCAACCTTTACTTCAGTTTAAAAAGAGCCTCTTCCATCACTTCACCCATGCTACTTTCCACCTACAAATCCCAACACCATTTCTGAAACACCTTCTGTCTTCCCTGCAACCATGAATAGTAGATTACAGCAAGTCCTGGAACTTTTTTTTATTACGTAAGATCAAAACAATTTATAAAAAAATAAAAAAATAAAAATCAGTATTCTTATAAACAATGGCAAAAATATAAATGATTGTTTTACAAAAATAGATAGTAATGAATTCACTTAATTATCAGCCCATCAGCCTCATTGCCAACCTCCAGAAGATCTTCTGTTGCCAGGTTCTGGCCAGACGTATGGATTGGGTTGATGAGGACTCCATCCTGTCCCCATTACAGGCAGGCTTTCAAACTAAGGTGAGCACAATAGACCAAATCGTCTGCTTTGACCTTATCGTCTCGAAATATCTTAGGCTCTCCAATGATCATCTTTACATAGCCTTTGTGAACCTCAGGGCAGTCTTTGATCTTGTGCCTAGACATCATAGGGCTAGATCATGTGCTTTTAGACACCCTCATAAGAATGAACGACAACAGCTTTGCTCAAGTCAAATGGGGATTGGGTGGTGAACTGACTGACTGCATATCAGTAGGGCGTGGGGTGCGTCAAAGGGTGTGTACTCACACCAACACTATTCTCATTGTACATAAATGATGTGGTGAAGCATTTATGTAACTGTGCTCATGACTCCCCAAGATTAGGAGAATACTCCACTCCTGCGCTGCTTTTTGCAGCAGACATCCTTATGCTCTTATGAACCCTAACAGGGGTCCAAAACCTGCGGAATAAATTTGAGGAATTCTGTGATATTCGTGGGTTGGAGGGGAAAACACAAAAAACGAAGAGAATGGTTTTCAATCCTCATATCTTGCAGAGGTGGGGTTTTAATGAAGGGATCTACTTTGCAGGTGGTCGAAAAACTTGAATATTTGGGGATCAGAATAGACAAAACTAAGAGATGGAAATTTCAATTGCAAAAAAGTGAACTTGCACTGTTACACACTGCGTCAGCAAATGTCACGAGGTTTAAGGCAACCACTCCCAAATATGTCTCCCTTGCTATTGAAGTTTACATGGCTAAAGCTCAGGCTGCTGCACCATATGGGGCAGAAATTTGGGGGTTTGTTAACAACCATGGTCTAACCTCAAAGGAAAATAGCTTATTGAGATCCCTGTTTAGTTTACCTCTTGGTACTCCCATGACCCTGTTTATTCTTTGACACTGGCCTCAAAAGGTCGATGACATGGCAGCATTGAAACATGTCCTATATTGGGCAAGGCTGTGGTCCACCCCCAGAACTTCTTCATCTTGGTTTCAATACGTCAAACTGTATATCCATGACCTAGGCGTGAGTGATAATTGGAATAACACTTTGTTAATTACTTCCAACACCAAGGCGGTTTTAAAAAACGCCTACTGGATCAGGAACATCATCGGTCATCATTGTAAGGCCGAAACAGGGGGTAGATGGATGATTTTGTATCCTTCAAGTCCACACCTGCTAAGGAACTGTATATGGACATGATTCAACCCCCCTTTGATCGCACGTTGTTTATTAAATTTAGGTTGGGAACACAATTAGTTAATAAATTCATCAACAGATGGAAAACACATTGTGTTGATTCACTAGCATGTGTATTCTGTAACTACAGGACTGAGGATGTTGAACATGTCCTATTTTTCTGCCCTGCGTATGACAGGCCCAGGCGGTCCTGGCTTAAACCACTCTGCATCTCTACAGGTGTCAGACAATAAAAGGAGGCCTATCGAATCTTACAGTCTGACATCAACCAGTTTTTGGTAGTTGGCATCAGCCGATACCTATATTCAGCACGGCTACTCTGGAAAAGGGTGGGTGTATTATTTTTAAAATTGTATATATTACCCCTATGAACTTCTTCTTTCTTTTACCCCATTGTTCTTATCTGCCTGCGTGATTATACGGAAGCTTTGAGTATCGTGACTTGTAATTTGCACATATCCCAATTCTTTGTTCAATCTCATAATGCTACTCTCCCTTTCTAAACCGTTTTAGCAATTTTATCATTCTATCATTATTGTTATAGTTTTAAATTTTGATTGCTTTTAGGTGCAATATCTATGCTAATTATACTTAATGATTTGTGTGCGTTATAAAATTGCTTGTCTTGTTTTATAGGCTAGTACCCCAAATAAACAGTTTTAATGATGAATTCAATTATCTCCTAAATATATTGCATATAACTTACTACATCCAGAAAATGTAACAAATCAGTCTTTCTTATGGACAATGATTAGTGTTAAAAACGTGTCCAAACTTTTTAAAATTTTGCCTCCCAATTATTCCTTTTGGCATAAATTAATTTAAAAAATCTAGCATGTTCCATTTTAGCCTGCCATTGTGCAAAATGAGAACCATCAAGAGAATCCCAGTATTGTGTAATATGTGTGAACGAGCAACATAAACAGGGATAAATATACATTTTCGCTCTGGACCTGAAATATCATTATTACGTGTATGACAAAACAGGATAGTGAATGGATCAGGAGTAATAATTCTATCTAGCCTAGCATTCAAATAGGAAAATAGCCGTTTACAAAATAAACAAAAGGAGATGGCAAGTAGTTATAATGAGTAGCCAGTCCCCCACCCCATTGTGCTGACTACTAAAAGAGCAATTGAGTGGTTGGGGGGGAGGGGGGTGTAAAAAGTTTGTTAATAACTTTGGGAGTGTAATAGAGAAGGTATTTTGAAAAGAATTTCATCTTTCTGAAGTTAGCTGCTCTAAAAAGATTATGACTGAATTCGAAAATCTCACACAACTCATTCTTTGCAACTCTAATATTCTTTTCTTTTCCAACTATATGAAATTGATGGAAAAGTAGAAAACCCCATTTGTTTTGTTGTAGGCATCTTTACCACTGCCCTTCAGCTACAAGATATGCTTAAATAGCATTCCAAGATGATGTTCACCTTCTCCTCTACTGAAACTAGATACAGCTGAAGTATGCTTCTAATCTTTAAGAAGCTAAACCAAAGTCCAGTGAAACTACTGCTGTTAGTTATCTGCAGCTGGATAGTTTTATAACTTTTTTTTGCAGCCCAAAGAATTTTGAGAAACCAGATAAATACATTCCTGACTCATTAAGGCAAGTTAGCCCAATCCTTTTTAATATTTATATATGAGTCTACTCATCACTCTTATAAAAGCACACAATATTAGGCTAATCAACTACGCTGACCATACGCAGTGGATTCTGTCCTTTAACAACAAGCAGCAGGATTTTCTGGATCCTTTCCAGAGGTGCTTCTCAAACATAAGCAATTGGCTGAACACAAACTCCCTTGAATTGAACGGGGATAAAACGGAGTTCCTTTGTTGTTCCACGGGCAAAATCCCCTTGACACTACCCTCTAATTTCTGGTCTCTCCCAACCAATGAAGAGCTGCAACTTTCTGACACAGTTCGCAATCTTGGGGTCACATTTGATGACAAACGGTCTCTGGAGAGCCATGTCAATAAAGTTGCAGGCACCTGCTTTGGGCTTCTCCATAGCCTTAGGAAGCTTCTACCACTGCTGTCAACTCAATCACAATCTCTTATTGTGTGCAGCGTCGTACTAAGCAGGTTAGACTACTGCAATGCTTTACTACTTGGAGCATCGGACTGTCTGAAACAGAGGATAGCCTTCAAATCTATGTGTACTGTCTTTAAGGCCGTCCAGGACAAGGGACCTGTGCCTTTGCAATACAGACTAAAAAGATATACCCCTGGGGGATACCTCAGCTCGGCATCTGTGAATCTTATCTGTTTAAAAAAGTTTTTAAAGGCAGGCAAGCCTTTACGGTCAAGGCGGCCCAGTTACGGAATAAGCTGCCAGTCACTCTTAGATCATCAACTGAACTATTGCAATTTAGGAAAGTCTTGAATACCTGGCTTTTCCCTATGTAATCTTGTTGCAGGACTATCTTCTTACACCAGCAGCTGCTTTGACTAGATAGAAGCTCTCAGCGCCAGGATACCTGTATGGTGATAGTTGTGCTTTACAAATGTTATAAATAATAATAATATTAATAATAAATAATAATTAATCATTGTTTAAAAGAGATAACTGTCAAAGTGGGGCGATCCGAGTATTATCAAAATGAGATATAGTATCCATTACAGCAGTCTGCTAATTTAACTGTTGGTGCAGCAAGGCTAACCCACCATACTCTTTATCAAGTTGTACACTATTAAGCTGTAAACAAGCGCATTGATTTTTCAAAATAAAATTTTGAATTAGTACATAAACTTGATTAAACTATTTCTGGTCATTTTGATAGGGACATTAAAAACTAAGAATATAAAAAGCGGTAGGAATGATATTTTGACCATAGCTACTCTACCAGTAATAGAAAGGGGTAATAGCATTTACTGATCAAGACGATTTCAACCTGGGGCAATGGTATCTCATTCAATTTAAATAAGTCAGAAGTATTAGTTGTAACATAAATCCCTAAATGTCTAATAGCGTGGGGGGGGTGGGGGGCTGGGCTATACCTGCTTCTCATCCCAAAGGGGAGAATTCTATGGATGCATTAAAAAGATGCATCTGTGATTACACATGGCTTATTTATATCCTAAATATCACACAGAGGAGTAGGGAAAAGAGGAAGTATACAAAATTGTGTGTACATAGAAAACAACGGCACGTGTGCAATGTGGAAAAACTGCCCTCACTCACAAAATTGTGACATGCTTCATCATAGGGCGTGCTAAAAACACCCATGCGCAGACCAAAGCCTGGGGTGGAGCAACAAGGAGGGGAAGACAATACAAACAATTAAATATTTTGGGATCACCGAAGAAAAAGTGCAGATAGTGAGGTTAAAACTAGCTCAGATGTGTACCCACTGCCAAATTTATTCTGGGGCCATCTGGCTAGATTAAAAAACGTGAAGGATGGAGGTGAAAGGAGAAAATGTAAGATTCCTTCACCCCTCCTTTACTGCCAAAGTGTCGACATGCTTCTGCCGTGGAAGGTGTGCCCATACAGAAGGGGTCACTCGGCATTCATCAGGACCTTTTGGGACCCAAAAAGGGAGGTCCCCTCTGATCCTACCTCCAGTATCTGTGGAGAGTGCTCCTAGTCATGCCGCATGAGAAGGAGAATACCAGATCAGTTTACCAAATCTAAAGCTTTTTCTGCATCGATCATGATTATCACTGATTTAGATTTATTTTGCAAAAATAATCCATAGCAGTTATAGGAACTTCTGCGCTCAATGCTAGGTAATATACATGATGCAGAGCTTGCACTTGATCCTCAATGGGACCATAGTAATTAAAGTTAAAAAGCCTGCTGCCTATACAGTCTGCAACATACAGCTATCTACCTGAAGGGTACTATGACATAAGGAATCATCTAACAATTCTAGTTGGATCGTAATAGGGTATACAGCAGTTAATACATCAAAACCGTTATCATAATCCTAATCAACATCGTTTTATAGAGTGGTGCAGTGTTACTGCAGCAAAGAACTATACCATCTGTTGCTGTAGCTTAAGCATGAAAAACATGGTACAATGGTTAAAGCATCAAAACCATTACCAAGGCACTAATCAACATATTCTCAAAGCAGCACAAAAATGTAAACACCAAAGCCATATCCCAACCAAAGTCATGATTAACAGGCTTTGAAGTTGTTAATAAATTGTGGTGAAGAAAAGTCAATGATTGATGAAGTAATAAAAACAGTTCAAAATCTGACCAGAGTCTCTCACTTAGAACGCTCTCTTTTGCAGTTCCTTGAAAAAAATGATGGGCTGCTGACTTAAGAAACCAACTCTAGAATCGGCCTTATAAAGTACTTTCAACTTTGATCGATTGTACAGCGTGGCTTGAATCTCTGCAGCTCTAAATGAGTCCAACAAATTTCTAAACTCTTGCTTCCTCCGAGCTGAAGTAATCGTCATATCTGAATATACCTTAAACTAAAAGTCCTCAGAAGTCCCAAAGGATGTTTGCTTAATACCATTATGTGAGAAGCCGGGTCAGTATATGGTGCTCACTAATGTAAGTGTAGCACCCTGCACTAACCCGGGCGACCCTTATGGTGATTTTAGGGGTTTAGATAACCATTGAAAGCTCTCTAAGTGGAAGCTGTGGAGAGCAGCCTTCAGGCTTAGTCTAGGAGGAGTGCAAAGCAGCTCGGTTTACCAGTATCTAATCGTTTAGTGTAGGCTAAATGACAAAAAGAACCACAGTGTACTTATAAAAATAAATATTTATTACAATCACTCATTAACACGTTATGGTATCTCCTACCCGGAGATATTTACAATGCACACAATACTTTGGATATAGAACAGCAGTTAGCACCAATACACAGTGGTCCCCAGAGGGAAGACAGACTATATATCAAATAAGTAGGAAGAGAACCACGACCTAAGTCGAGACTGGACCCAGGAGACGTAGAAGAGTCGGGGACCCAAGGAACCACCCCAGGTGAGAGTCTGTGCCACACCGGGACGTCCAGGAGGCATGGAAGAGGAAGGCCACTCAAGTTCAGGAAGACAAGTTTAGTGAAGAGGCTTCAAGCTGGGGGTACACCGAAGCGGTAGCTTTGCCCGAGCCACTGGGATGTTGACAACAATGGAATCGGTCCGTCAAACCAGCCGCATCGGCACAGGTCAGTTATAGCGGGGACAGACTCATCGACAGAACCTCTCGATGCGTACGACTCTGTTGGCACGAGTCGTTGTGGTAACCGTTCCGGTCACTGGCTGATTGAAGCAATGCAGTGACACGGTGCACAGGGGTCTTGTTGCAGGGCGTTTTACAAAGGATGCTGGCCTCAACTCGACGAAAGGACAGCTCAGACTTCAAGGGAACACCGATCCACCACCGGTGTTGCAGAGCCTTGTGGAGTTCGTTGGAGCCCAGGTTCGGCAAACCAGTCAATCTTGTTGCGGTGCCTGTGGATGGAGGGGAGTGACTCCTTCACTCCAAGGGAGATTCCTTTGGATGTCTTTTGATGTCCACAAGCCCAGGATGGAACCTGTATGGAGCACAGACACTGATGGTGCAGCAGGCTTGCAGGAAGATGAGATCAGGAGTTGACAGAGTCTTTTCAGTTGTGGTGTCGGTCCCAATGCTATCAGTTCGGCACGGTCAGCACGACTTTGCCAAGATGTCCAGACGGTCAAATAAGAAGTGGAGTTGGATCTGAATCGAATCCCACGACGAATCTAGGGGCCCACCCACAGGTAAGTCCTCAAGTACCCTAAGGTGAGGGTTGGGACGATTCAGGGGTCCCTCCCAGAGGAGGGGGTCGGACAGTGGGGAGGATACTCCCATGTCCTTTGTCCAGTTTAACACCAGAGCGGGGAGCTAACGGCTCCCTGATCTGGAGTATGCAAGGAGGGCACCAAATGTGCCCTTCGAGCGGACTATGTGGTGCTGGCAAGCGCTCCCGCCCCGCCCAATACACTAAGTCCTCCCTTCCCCTGCTCGGTCTTGGCCCAGCAGCTGGAGGGCAGAATCGTGTCTGTGGTCTGCAGCAGCCCTAGGTTGCTGTCAGGCTCTGTTAGATCGGTCCCGGGAGCAAGGAGGGCCTCCCGGAGGGGCCCTACCGTGGATGGAATCATACCTCCAACACCGGATACGGTGTTGGGGTATAATTCCAACATGTTTGATACCAAACATGCCCAGGTTCGTTCCAACCAGTTTAAAGATGGTCATCGCGTAATGACGCGATGCCCCTCTATCTGATATATGGCTGATGCACTTACAATCTGGGAGAATGGACTCCGTAGGCTGTAGGGGTGTCCTGCTCATGCAGGGGCACCCTCACACTTAGGACCGAGCACCCTGCCTTCAGGACTGGAAGGCCTGCTAGAGGAGTGACTGATGGGTCTTAAGTGCAGTGACCTTAGATAAAGGGAAACCTATATCTTTCGTAAGTGGTGCTAGCACCAGCTTACACAGGTTGCAATGGCAGGCCTGTAGTTATAGGTTGAGTGGTCTCCCATGGGTGGCATAAAACATGCTTCAGCCCATGGGGGACCCCTGGTGTACCTATGCCCTTGGTACCTCAGTACCGTGTACTAGGGACGTATAAGGGTACACCAGTATCCAATCTGGGAGGTACCCAAGTACTTACCATAACCAATTTGGGGAGAAAGCACAGTGACTGGGGTCCCGATTAGCAGGATCCCAGTTAGACAAGTCAGAAAACAGTTGAACACCAGCAAAAAGTGGGGGTGACCATGAAAGCAGATCCTACTTTCCTACACCTTAGTTAAAATTTGCTCATTAATTCAATAGTCAGCAAAGTTAACAAGGACGTGAGGTAGAAACCTGGGTTTAGAAATGAGGGTGCGGCTT
The DNA here is from genome assembly GCA_963921515.1 of Calotriton arnoldi. NCBI lineage: Eukaryota > Metazoa > Chordata > Amphibia > Caudata > Salamandridae > Calotriton > Calotriton arnoldi. The sequence goes on from CAWUFW010016193.1 coordinate 66,835, forward strand.
CGAACTGTGAGCCCGCAAAGTAGATACATTGGTGGTAAAGTTGACAAAATGTGTTTCTGAATTAAACTTTCTACCAGAGGGATCATGCAGTCATAATTCTCGCAATTTACAGGGACTCAAATTCAATATAACTTTATTTGAATACATGTTTTATCCATAAAAGTGCAACAATACAAATATATCCAATTCATTACATTAAAAACCATAAACATACATAAATATGACGTATAATGAATAAAAAAGTTTAGCGATCCAGCGCTCTCAAAAGTACATAAAGTGCTAAATCATGAATCAGAGCTATACAGTATTTATGGAGCAAAGTGCTCTTACAGCAGCTTTCAAAAAGGCACCCAAACAAATTGTCTCACCTTCATCATTCAGGTGAAGAAACAATTCACGTGCCTCTATTAAATGTCCAACTCCTCGTTTCTTTCAAAAAGGGACCAGAAAATCTTTGGAATATATAAGATAAAACCCACAAAAAAAAACATAAAATGTGACATTGCCTGTCCTGAGTTGCCATCACAGGGACATGGAGTAAAATCTAAATTAATGATAAAACCCAGCGGGAAACATAACAGATATTTCGCTGTACCAGCCCTATACCGAAATACAAGGCTTTCGTTCCCACCGCCCTCTCACTCTAGTTAAGAACATTGCCATGTTATACGAGGGGGCGAGTAACATGTAATTTGACACGCTCTCCTTCACAGTTTCCTTACGCAGTCTATTGCAAATTGCCTGGTCGTATAGTGCCTGCCGTAACTGTATTTTAATAATATTTAAATTGTTAGTAGATCATCAAAAATCTGTTCAAGATTGACAGAACATATTATGGATCTTATACTAGCTAGCCATGGATTTCAATCCCCTTCTCACAACTGAGGCAATCCTTAATGATGTTCCTGGTTAAACAAGCTTTTTCATTTTTCCAGCTGGTGAGCCATAATAACAACAGTCAGGACTTTATGTAATCCTCGATATATGGGATACCTACTTCTTTATGGCAAATGTAAGTAGAAGAAGAAATGCGAGCCATAAGGGCCTTTCTACAAAATCTGTTTTTTTCCAAATGAACTGGGTTGCAATTCTGAAATCCCCAGACGCCAGTGCCTTACGTAGCCGCAGGCAAACATTGGGTTTTATATATTTGCAATAAAGGGGGAAGAGCACCCCCACCCTTCGGATGCGGTAAGGAAAATAGTGCGCAAATTGATTTTGTTTGTTTTTGCCTGCTTTGCGCAACCTTGGGCCCCATGAGCCTGTGACTGCAAATGATATTCCCAAATAGGAAAAGTACTAACTCGTAATAGCTTGTTTTTGTTGTCTGAAGAAATAGAGGATAAGTGATGTTTCTTTGGGCCACAGGCCATAATAAAAAAAATTGTTTGTAAATCTAAGGTAGCCATAAAATGAACCAAGTCCTGTACCAGGCGTCGTAGAGCGTTTGGCATGTGCGCCATTAAAACTGCATCATCTGCATATAAAAGTGTCGGTAAAGAGGAACCATTGATTAGAAGAATGTCTGAGGTCATGTTCATTAAAAACAGGTGATGGTTATTAATATATAATATGAATAAAAGTGGTGCCAGTATGCAACCTTGCCTGACTCCTCGCGAAACATTTATTGGAGATGAAACCTCAAACTCTGTGGTGATTCTAGCCTTGGCCTTCATGCCTGTGTGCACATATGCGAGAAAGCGCACTAGGGCCTCGTCCAGTCCCTGCGCCAAAAGGTTAGTCCAAAGCTTAGACCGATATACACAGTCAAAAGCTTGAGATAGATCCATGAATGCTAAATACACTGGTGACTTACGTGCAATTGTATATTTTCCTATTATCAGTGTCAAGTTTAAGCATTGTTCGACCGTGCCAACATTACTCCTAAACCCATATTGACAGGGATATAAAACTGACGTTGCTTCTACCCAACCCTTAATACGGTTGTATAAGATTCTCCCTAGAATGTGGTGTTGATAAGGGAGATCAGTCTATAGCAACTAGGTTGGGTGCGGTCCCCATTTTTGTAAATCGGCACGATTATAGACACGGACCAAGATTCAGGTGGCGGGGAGTGAGTCAAACGATTAAAAACATTCACTAACAGAGATGCCTAGAACTCAATGGAATATTTAAAAAGATCTATTGGAACTCCATCCGGACCGGGATCCTTCCCACCCAGACTTTGAGCAATTGCTTCCTCCACTTCATCTATAAAGACAGAAAAATCATTACAGTGGCCCTTCACCTTTTCTGTACTTGGATCATCAACAGATGCATAGATTTTAGAAAAGTGTGCCTCCCAAATAGCACTAGCAATATGACAACTTAACAGTGTTGCCAATTGTGTCCCTCTCCTTAGTGCAGATACCTCACTACAAAACGAATTACTATTTTTCGATGCCGCTGATAATGCAAGTGAATCCCATTGATATTGTAGCATTACCCATTTCCTACTTGCAGTTGTGTTTTTATCTATCTATATCTATATATATATATATATATATATATATATATATATATATATATATCTTACGGTATGTAGCCACTTTCTACGGGTTCCCTAGGGATAGATGCGAGTGCCTTCCTTAAATTACGATTAGCCATTGAGCATTCATGATCAAACCACCTTGATTTAGAATGTTTAGAGTGAATGGGGGGTAGCAATTTGCTTTTAATATTTAGGCATAATAAAGTGAAGGCCGGAACCACCCCTTGACTCACCATCATGGTCCAAGCATACTTCAACCAGGGCCATATTTTCTCTGACAATAGTATGGAAGAGTTGGGCTTGGTCAATATCTCTCCATTTAAATCTTAAGCAACCTGTATTTATTTGTAAGCTGGACGCCCCACACTCAACGCTTAAGGTGTCCTTTTTTAGACAGAGCAAATGTTACCTCAAGAGGGTTGTGGTCCCCATAAGTGGAAGATATCACCCTCCCTTGTAACACAGAGTCGAGTAAATTAGAAGTTATAAAAAAATAATCTATTACAGAAGGGCGTCCTCTGCCCCCATGTTTAGGTATCACTTGCTCACTGGGGCCTAAACCATCCATTACATTAAGTAAATTATGAGAATCTAGAAGGGTCTTTAGTTCTGTTCCTCGGGTACCAGTGCCGGAAATACATCCGTTATGACTGTACTACATATTGATGCAGGGATATTATCGCAACCCAATCTGGCATTAAAACCACTCACCAAACAAATCCCTGGTTATAGGCCACTGACTGCTGCAGCATTTTGTAATTCCAACATATAATCGGAAACTTTGATAAATTTAGTATTAGGGATGTTACAGATAATCATTATTATAAAATAAAGAAAATAGAGAAACAATTGCTTCTTAAATTTTAGTGCTTGAAAAGTATTAGTCTGGAGCGATTTGACTTATGTCCCCAACGCTAGTTTCACCCAGATGGCCAATCCCTCAGCAGCCCTCCCAGAGCATGATTTTGTAGCTGGAACATAATAACAATCAAAGCCATCAACATGAATATTGTCCACTAGCCATGTTTGCTGGAACAATAGTATGTCAAATTGTTTTATAAACATTACCCACTCAGGTAACAATAATTTTGATGCAAGGCTGGCCAGATTACAACTTAAAATCTGCAGTTTGGGACAACCATCAGCTTCAGATAGCTTTGGACACCTATCGTCCCCGTTGATCTCAATAATGTTGATAGGGGGGGGCGTGGCTAGCAGCCGCGGAAGATGGCCGCAGGCTGAGTATGCTGCGTTAGCAACCAGCGAAATTGCCCCGAATATCCGACACAATCCTGGCTTGGAGGGCCGATTTAAAGTGGTGATCGGTCAGAGTGGCGGCGACGCTCGCATGACACCGAAACTCTGGAGGCAAAAGGCTGTGGTTGAGCTGAACGACGATCGGAGGACAGGAGCGAGTGTCGGCAAGATGGCGACCCCCCGGGAGCCGTAGGTGGAGCCGCTGCGTGAGTCCATTTGCGGGCGTAAGGAGGGACAGCTGCCCGCGCCTTGCCTGTGGCGGGACCGCGGCGCCGAGCGGCGAAGACGCTCGGCCCAGACGGAGCGAGGGAGGCAGATTGCGGTGCATCCAGGCGGCCGCCCCAGGTTAGTGCGGGCGAGGCCGTGAAGTCCAGCAGCACTTGGGCCCTTGCCAGCGGGCCAAGAAGACGAGGGGCGCCCGCGCGCCGGTGTGGGGGCCCGTGAAGTGACTTTGGGAAGGCTCGGAGGCACAACGGGGGCGCGGACCGTAATTCCCCCCTCTTCCCCCCCCCCAGTGGTCAGAGACTTGGGCGCGGCCTCTAGTGGTGTGAGACTGCGGCCCTCAGGGGTGTGTGGTGGCTGGAAGTGGATCAGCCTAGTTGAGAGGTTGGTGTAGAGCGAGGACAACAGCCGCCCATCGGCCGTGGTGGGCCCCAGCCTAGCGCATTTGAACCAGAGAGGTCCCTCAGAGGGCCGGACCGCGAATAGATGGAGTACTGCCCGCACCCACGAAGAAGCTCGGATGGGACCCCCCCCTGGGCGGTGCCAGTTACAGCGGAGCAGGCCGGAGCCGGTGGGAATCGGCCTTTTTCATCCACGGACTGCGGCATGGGCCGCACCAAGAGGACGGGGCCCGGACAGGCTAACCAAATCGACAAATACACGGTCGCCATGGGGCGCGACGATGGGGCGGTCGGAGGAGACTCACACGAGGACGACCAAAGCCCGGACCCGACCCTGAAAGACATTATGAGGGCAATTTGCGAGTTGAAAGGCACCCTGGAGCCGAAACTGGACTCAGTCACAGAGGAGGTGAATCTCCTGTGGGCTGACTTCCGTAAAATGTCCGATAAAGTGGCCACAGCGGAGGCGGACATTCAATCAAAAATGAAACGCCTTGAGGAGCAGGTGATGACCCTCACGAAGAACCAGGCAGACATATACGCCCGGCTCGAAGACCAGGAAGGGAGGGCCCGGCGCAACAATATCCGTGTGGTGGGGGTGCCGGAAGGAATGGAGGGGCCAGTCGTGGACCTCTTTCTGGAGGACTTAATCCTGAACCATTTAAAGCCGAAACGCCTGTCGCAGTTTTTCTCGATAGTGCGAGCCCACAGAGCGCTGGGGGGGTAAGCCCTGACCGGGGGCCCCCCGCACTATTATTGCCCGTATCCTGAATTTCAGGGCTCAAGATGCCATATTGCAGGCGGCACAGATGCATGGCGACCTCAGGCACGAAAATGCGACGATCCGGTTCTTTCCAGACTTCACGCTGCATTTACAACGCCAGCGACGCTCCTTTGATGGGGTAATACGAGCCCTTAGGGAACAGAGCGTGAAGTACATGATGCTCTTTCCGGCCCGACTCAAAATCCTTGACAATGGAAAGGCATACTTCTTCGACAAGCCGGAAGAGGCGAGCGACTGGCTGGAGGGCTGGCGCACCGTGAGCCGCAAAGGAGGGCAAAGACGATCGGCGACGGACCGGGGTGGTGAGGAGTTGGGCCAGGAGGCTGGGGGCTCGCCCAACGGCTAGCAGCACCGACAAGGGACAGATGAGTAGCTATTGGGACACCCTTCCGTGGGTTGAGACTGTGATGAGGCTCTGTGTAGGGGGGGTGATGCCAGTGGAGGGAGGGTGGAAGTCATGACACTCCCCAGACATTGGGGCTTCGACCTTTGCCTCATGTTGGTGGGATATAAGCACTGCATAAATTCTTTGTTTGCCCTGTTTAGTGAGATAGCGGCGCCACGGGGAGATGTTTGCATGAGTGGGCCTGGCGGGGCGTAGTTGTGGGGCTGAGAATCCCAGACAGCAGGCAGATCTCTCTTCACGCTGGAGGCTAGACCACAACCTCTCAATAATGGGTTTCAGGGTTTTTTATGGGCGACAGGCACTCTGCAAGTTTGGGTGGTGGGAGGTTGGGGACTCACCAAGCACGGATGCAGGGAGGGGGTGTGGGTTTTGTTGGGTGTTTTGTTTGTAGGGGGGGGGAGTTGGTCGAGACATGGAGATCCATCACGTACTAAGGGTTGAAGCAGGGCGTTGGATGATGGAGAGGGTACGCTCTGTTCGCGTTAGACCAGACCAGCACTCATAGGGGACAGCGCAAAGGTGAGGATTTGGTCCTGGAACGTAAATGGTCTTGGCCACAAGATCAAGCGTACACTGGTGTTGCAGTACCTTAAGAGACATTCCCCAGACGTGGTACTCATTCAGGAATCGCAGTTGAGGGGTAGTAAATGTAAGGCCCTGGATCGATTTGGCTATAAACAGGTGGCATACTCAGGGTTTACGTCTAGGGCAAGGGGGGTGGGAATCCTGGTGCGCAAAACGCTGCCCCTAGTAATCACGGATACATGGTCAGATACAGCGGGGTGCTTCGTGGCAGCCGCGGGGAAGTGGGAGGGGCGCATGCTGATCTTTGGTTCTTGCTATATACCGCCTGGCCTTCATTCGGTGACTCTTCCACGGATTGGTTCACTTCTTTCTGATCTTCCCCTGGGCACACTACTCCTCGGTGGGGATACAAATGCAGTCATGGACCCAGGGGTGGACAGGTCGAATTCCCGGCCTGAGAAGCGTGGCTGACTTTGTGAGGGCAATGGGTTTGACAGATCTTTGGCGGGCTCATAATCCTGTACTGCGACAATACACTTTCTACTCGGCCAGGCATGGGTCCTTTTCCAGGTTAGATCATCTCTTCACCCACGCAGACAGGGTGGGAGACTTTTCGGACGCCAAGCACATGGCGAGGGGAATCTCGGACCATGCCCGTGTGCGTGACTCTTAATGGTCCGACGATTGACAGAGCCGCATTCCCAAGGATAGATCCATGGCGGTTGAGGTACCAGGCATTGTGTGACAAGCTCAGGGAGGGCTCCAAGGCATACTTCCGGGAAAACACAGGGACGGTGGAATCCCAGGTCACGCTCTGGGAAGCCTATAAGGCAGTCCTGAGGGGCCAGGCGCAGGCACTGATTGGGGCACAGAAAAAAGAGGAGGCCCTGCAGATCCGCCATCTTGAACAGGAAATAAGCCAAATGGAGGGCGCAGCGGAGACCGCCTCGTGTGTGGAATCGCGGCACAGGCTAGCATTGAAACAACGTGACCTACGGGCGTTGGCGGAGAGTGAAGCGAGGGCCTATGTGCTGGCTACGCAGCACCGCTTGTATGATGTCGGGGATAAGGCCCTTAAACTCCTGGCGTGGCTAGAGAGGCGCGATAGGTGGTGGGGGTGCGTGATGGGGAGGGTGCGCTTAAAACCACTAGTAACGAAATAGCAGAAGCCTTTGCCTTTGCGGCTCATTTCGAGCGAGTATATGCGCCGGTGTGCACGAGGTCGGAATCGGACTGTGCGGAGTGCCTTAGAGACTTGGACCTACCCACTGTGCCCCTGGAGGCTCGCGACCGACTGGAGGCAGACATTACTGTTGAGGAGCTGGGTAAGGCGCTGGGCGCTCTTAAATCGGGGAAGGCATCGGGCCCCAATGGGCTGCCGGTCGAGATATATAAGAAACATGGCCACGATCATACTCCCTCCGCTCAGGGAAATGTTGTTAGAGGCGCGCGATATGGGGCACTTGCCGGCAGACCAGCAGGCAGCAACGATAGTAGTGATCTATAAGGACGGGAAGCCGGCTGATCAGTGCAGCTCCTATCGTCCCATTTCTCTCATAAACGCGGAGGCAAAGATCTTAGCGAAGGTACTAGCGGACCGGTTGCTGGCTGTGATTACAGACCTGGTGCATGTAGATCAATCTGGGTTTATGCCTGGTAGAAGTACCCGCCACAATCTACGGAGACTGTATGGAGTGCTACATATGACTAAAGGCGCGGTGTCACAACAGACGGCCTTGATGGCGCTGGACGCCTCAATGGCTTTCGACAGCATTGAGTGGCCCTACCGATTCAGGTTTCTCCAGAGGCTGGGCTTTGGCCCCACCTTTTGTGGCTGGGTCAGACTTTTGTATGAGAAGCCCACGGCGAGGGTGCGAGTAAACGGCGCTATGTCCAGATCCATCCAGTTGCGGAGAGGTACGCGGCAGGGATGCCCACTTTCCCCGCTCCTGTTTGCCCTCGCGCTGGAACCATTGGCCCACTGGGTCAGGAGGGACCCTATGATTGGGGGAATACGGGCGCCGGAGGGTTGGGAAGAGCGTATCTCCCTATACGCCGACGATATTGCCCTGTATCTATCAAGACCCTACTACTCCATGGGACGGGTGCTCCATATTTTCGAGCTTTTTGGCAGCTATGCCGGTTACAACATAAATTGGGCAAAGTCGGTGATCTTTCCATTGTCTGGCCTACCTCCCAGGGCGCCGCCGGGGTGCTCGGCGCCAGTAGTGCTAGAGGGCTTTAAATACTTGGGGATATACATTACGAGGGACCCGAAGGACTTCCTGGACGGAAATCTGGGTCCCCAGATGACTCGCCTGACCGCAGATGTCAGTCACTGGCACACGCTCCCGCTCTCACTTATGGGTAGGGCTGCCCTTTTTAAAATGAGGACGCTACCACGGCTCCTTTATATACTACAGAACACCCCTTTTCCGGTCCCGCCGACTACTTTCAAGCGCATATCACAGGAAGTGCGGATGCTGCTCTGGGAGGGGTGGGGGGACGCCGCGAATCGCGCTGCATAAGCTGCACAGGGGCGTATATGATGGAGGTATAGCGGTGCCGAACGTTCAGCTATACTACTGGGCTTCTCATCTGCAAGTCATTAACGACTGGGTGTATGTGGGGGTGGAGGAGCCGGCCTATAGAGTGGATAGAGCCGTCATGCCCAAGGGAAATTGTGAAACCCTCTTATACTCCTGTCGATCGCGACCGGAACACACGAAGGTGGTGATCCAGTGCTGGAAGGAAGCCAACAAGCTACTGGGCTGTAGCAGGGAAACTGACAGGGAAGACCCCGCTGTCGGTGGGTGACCCCTTGAGGGAAGTAGCCGCGCTGTCGGGCTTTAAGGGATGGCAATTGATAGGGGTGGAATACCTAGGGGATGTGTGGAAGGGGGACTCTCCTCGCACGTTTGATTATCTCCAAAAAGAGTACGACTTACACGACTCACAGCGATTCCAGTATTTGCGACTCCTGCATGCTCTGTGCGCACACATCCCTAGAGGGGCTTCCGTACTGGACTATTCCCCGTTAGAAGACAGGGTGCTGCTAGACCCCATTCCGGGTAAGCCAACATCCACGATCTATCGTAAATTGATTAACAATGCGCCTGATCCACTGACTGCCCTCAGGGGAGCATGGGTTAAAGACCTGGGGGACATAGATGAAGAGGACTGGCAGGAGGCGGTCCAGAGTCCTAGAGAGGTCGCCATGAGTGTCAGATTCCGTCTTGTGCAGCTCAAAATCCTCCATCGCACATACTACCCATGCACTCACCTGTTCACACGGGGTAGGGCACTCACGGCGCTGTGCGCAAGGGGGTGCGGGGAGGAAGAGACCTTTATACACATACTGTGGAGCTGCCCTGAGGTATCCCGGTTCTGGAGGGGAGTCACGGAGACTATGTCGGAGGTGGTGGGGCAGCCTGTGCCACTAGACCCAAAATGGCATCTGTTAATGATCAGAGGCAAGACAGATTGGCCCAGATACGTAGGTTTATGGTCGACTCTTGCGGCGGGCGTGGCAAAGCGCAATATAGCAAGGAATTGGGGGGCGCCCTCACCCCCGCAGGTGGAGGAATGGAAGCGGGACCTCAATTGGTGCCAGAGAGCTGAGGAAACAGTGTATAAAAGTAGGGGGGTGTGCCCAAAAATGGAAGAAAGTGTGGGCGCCGTGGTGGAGTTACAGAGGGCTGGGAGTGGAGGATTAGCGCTGTGAGGGGGGCCGACACACCTGATAGCTCTAGCTTTGATGGGACCGTCTCCTAATCTCTGTATTTGATACCTGATGTACGTGTGGCAATTGCAACTGTATGGCATGGTTTCTCGAGCTTTGTTAATAAAAAGAGTTTAAAAAAAAATAAAAAATAATGTTGATAGGAGGGGAGAGGGGAACCGAAGAGATAATCTCACAATATTTAATAATGCTAATTAATAACATAAGACTGGAGGTTGGGAATGAAGTCTTAATTGGGGCGTTAAGGATGTTTTGTTCTTTTCGTCCCCCAGTCAGTCTAGGTTTTCAAGATCACTTAACGAAGCATATCTTTTTACAAAGACAAACTGAGGACCAGGATTATTTAAAGTGGCGCTTCCGGAGAAGATTTCTTGCCCAGTTGGATTATAAAAGTAGCCTAATGGGAGAGCACATATGTTGGTGTGGAACAAGTTTCTGTCCTCCTTCAAGCCCAGCATATCTTACTATAGCTGGTCTACAGAAGTTTATAATGATGCAATCTCCTGCAATTTCCTTCCTAGAATGTCCAACCCAACCTACCCTTCTGGCCATCAAGATTTCATTAAAATGTGAGCTGTTAAAGCGTTATGCTTCCGTAGCCAATCGAGACATTTATTACGTAGCTCTAGCCATTGTTCTTTCTGGGACTCCATAAGTGGGGGGGACACCAGCAAGAACTATAACATATGGGCATGAGGCTAGAGGCAAATCCAGTTTGACCTTGTTAGGAAGGACAGAAAGTGTTCTGATTAGGCTTAATTAGGTTAACCACCAATTGGGCACGATCATGTTTGGGTGGATTAACTAGCCCATCTGTCAGATGGGCTAGGCATTTTCCCTGCTGAGTTTTACGTAATCCTGGGCTAGCAGATGCCATCAGTGTCTCCTGCATTGTAGTGGCAGCGCTATTAGAACAGACTAAAACATCAACTGGGTAATCAGGGCATAGTTATTCACTTTTTTGGGCGATTGAGAGTTCAGTGCGGACACAGATAACAATCTAGATGATTCAAGCATGGATAGTCTTGACGCAATATCAAGCAGACATTTTTCAATATTAGAAAACTGAGCCCTAATTGGTTGAAATTTTTCGCACATGACAACACACAATGTTTCATACAATAGATAAAAATTTGACAACTCCATAACAGAACTGTCTAAAGTCTGTGTTGATTGTGACATGGGAGATTTAAAACACCAATTGGTCAACTGCCCCTGGCTTGTGGATTTACCACTCCTTGTCCCAGGACCCTTTGTGGCATGCTTTTTCTTCTTGAGGGCTGGCTCCCGATCATTTAAAGTACTTATGGAACTGCCAGAATTTAAGGGTGGTGAATGGTTACCAATTTCGCCTACTGTTGTTTCCTCCGAAATGGGTGGGTTCTCCTGTTGCAGCAAATCATTGGTTAGACATAGTACAGGAGAGCCCTCGGGCAGAGGTGTTTCGGCCAGTCAGGATCCTTGATTGAACCCATAATCCAAGGATAACCTCCTTTCTGTTAATGTAATTTCCTATGCCACAATCCCCTTTGCCCTTTCCAACATACTGTCAATGGTGGTGGTTTGACCAACCGGCATACCCGGACCCCTATACTCCTTTCCGCTTACCCACTGATAAAAACGTTCACCAGATAGACAGCCGTGGTGAAAAAAATGAAAGAGGGCAGGCCCAGCCCAGCCTCGAATGGGCGCAGACGGGACCACTCTTGGCCCAGTCTTCACCGGGGAATAAGTAGACGCGTATGGGCGCTTTGGTATTGTTGGTGCCTTCCTGCCGCAGGGAGAACTGGGGCGTGAAGTTCTGCCCCCTACCGCCGGCAATAAGCTTTCAATCATGTGTCATTTATTTTGTCACTGTAGCTTTAAGGGGGTCAGAGGGAAAATCTTGGAGCTTTGAAGACGTCAGTTCCTCTTTCTTTTGAATGGAGGGAAGCCAGGACCACCGATCCAGAGAATGCCCCTCAGAAGAGGACAAAAGGCTCAGGTAAGATTTTCTATAATGATATGAAAGCTACCAGGGTTGTGGATTGTGAGGGATTTTCACCAGTGGCTACATGCCATCAAATAACGCTCCCATTACCAAGTGGGCACCGTATAGAATACTCGTGAAGGGAGAATTAGTCTCAATTAAGCTCTAGGCTTGTGAAAACAACTCAAAAAGATCCAACTCTGTCAAAGAAGCACAATACTAGTATTTCTTAATGGAGTATGGAGAGCTTAGTGCTCTATTTCTTGCTGCTCCCTTCCCCTCCTCTCGTAATGGCCCAGGATACAAGCTCACACCTGAGAAAGCCACGCTCCTCCAGGAGGGTAGAAAGGATTTGTTGCGATGGTAGCCTCCTGGCTTCTCAAAACCCTCCAGCTCCGTTCATGATGCTCCTGCCTCAACTCAGACTCCCTCTACGGTTCTCAGCCGTTCCCGACTCGGCCGACTTTTTCAGTTTCTCTTCTGTCGTCTGGCAACACCCTTGCTCACGCAGGTCGTGTAGTGATGTGGTGCAGCAGGACGTGCTCCCAGCTGATGTGCGAAGCTTACCGCCGCATCTCTCTGTCATCTCTCATGTAACCTGGGCTCGGCAGAATGATGGGTCCTGGTCAATCTCATAATCTTTCAGCGTCGAGCACCCCCCTACAGCGCGCCAGTGTGACTAGCTGTCCATTGTTTGTTATCTGGGCAAGTAAGTTACAGGGACTCCTTGAAACCGAAGATTTGATCTGCAAGAATAGCTTTCTAGCTCTTACCGTTTGTTTAATGCAGTAAGGGCTTTCTCATGTTCAGACGAGCTGTTCTGTAGTAAACTATGCTGGTCTTCGAGATACACAGCATCATGCTCCAGTTCTTCTAGTCTTTCTGTGAACTTAGTTAATTTCTGACTGATCTTATTCAAAGATGCCTGTAGCTGGACTCTGAGGTTTGGAAGACTTCATCTCTCTGATTTCCAATAAAATAGTCTCAGGTAGTTGGTTTGAAATCGACTGGATGGCATGGCCAATATTAGTAAAATTCTGATTTTTATTTGGAATTTCTTGCCCAGTTTGAGTTTGCAAACCAACAACCAAAGGCAGAGTGACTGATGGGTAAAGAGAGCTGGATTGGGCGACGATTGTATCGTCAAGTTTGGGTTGGGTGTTGCCACAGTAAGAAATGTCTTGAGCAGCGCTACCATTAGGTGACGTACTTAAATGTTTCAAGGTGACATCTGCTCCACTCAATAAAGGCTCAAAGCATTTAGAGAGTCCAAAAAAAGAAGAGGTTTGCAGAATGGAGCCAGGGTGAGTAGCAACAATGTCTTTGGTTTTAACAAAACTGATCAGGGTATCTGCCTCCATGTTGTCAATTATTTAGCAAGGAGCAACCTGTGTTTGTTCATTACAGTCGAATTTAGGACTGTAGTGTTCTGATTGATGCTTTTCAAGAGGAGTTTCTTATGGGTCCTTTTATGTAGGGGACCCAGACAACCAGGAAGCATGTTTTTTTGCCACAGGATCTGTATGACTCCATTGAGATTTTTCCCTTCTTTTTTTCTTAGACGTTAGAGGTATAAGAAAGTTTAAGACCTTAACAATTAGGCCTCACAGGACTCTACTTTCTCACTGCTCTATTTTCACTGATTTTCTGACTTCTAGTCCGCCTTTCCCTACGGATTTGCCACTTCGCTGATATTAGGAAAGCTACTTACAACACCCGTAAATCTGCACCCAGGGTCTAGGTCTGACGGGGCGCAAGGGCTCATCCTCCCACTCTAACACATTGAGAGTGGGGTGAGCACTCACCCCAGCAGCCAAGCTCTGCCATCTCTGATGTATTATTAGAAGAGTTAGGCAGAGTTTTCAGCAGGCTTCATGAGCTTGGGCTCGTTTTTCCTATGAGGAGCTGAACAAACTTTGTTACCATTCATACCTACCCTCACCACCAGCTACAACCCACTAATTGCATGATCCCGAAAATCTATTTTGAGCTTTGCTTTTGTTGGCTTAAGGGAAATGATTGAATGCCACACCCTGAGTGAGTGGTCCCCTTCTAGGAAAGGTTGCATCTCTTTGGCAGGGCACTGTGCCATGGCATAAGGCAGAGAGAAAAATTGGCTCTTCTCTCTTTTGGATGATTGCTAAATGAAGGATTCCATGTCTGGTCCACTAGTCACCATGTGACCTCGTGTAAGATATATGAAAAATATGGTGGTAATTATTTTGTTACACAGTTATTCATTATTCTTCGAGTAGCTATTCCCAGCTTTGACACAATCTGTAATGCAAGTATTTTCACAGATCGTGATTTTTACTCAAAATGGCTTGACAATGCAATTAAGCATTTGTCTTCTAAATCTTCCAGGAATTAAGTAGGCTTGTCATTTTTGCTGTTCATCTTAGAACCTTCATGTATGTGGTTGGTGAATTGTTACTCAGCAGCCTAAATCTGTATATTAATTTAAAGCGCACAGTAAATGATTAGGCTTCGTACAACTGAGCAGCCACTGACAATTATTTAACTGCATCCAAAATTAAATAAGGCGATAATTCGAAAAACCTCTTCACATTTGTGACTGGAAATCACAGTGGGTGTTTCACGTGGTGCTCTCCCAAGCCGGAATTGGGGCCAATCTAATGACATGCAATCTCAAATCCCTACTGTGTATCCCCATAAATACTGACCTAGACAAACCTTCCAATTGTTTCCTCTCCTTTTTGCTTTCATATGAACCTTCCCTTACTTTCCATCCTCTGCATGCCTACTTTCTCTGAGCACAGCCTACTCTAAATCAAATTGCCGTTATCCCTACCGACAACATCTCATCTCAAAGACTATATTCTCTCCCTTTAAGTTGTATCCCTGCAATCTGACAATACATAATCTCCTGTAGCTTATCTATTTACACTACCTACCATCTGCATGAATACACATATCCTCTACCAACCAAAGATCACCCCCAACTCCGATTAATTTAATCTACCCCATAGAGACTTGAATAAATGCAAACAATGGTTCCCATGAAAGCCCATGATTAATCCCAATAACCACTGAAAAAAGCGTTTGGCTCTGCTGCCTTATGGCTAGGTTTGTGCTTTGTAAACACCATATACATACTTCATTCATTCATTCATAAAATCTTTATTTCGGTTTATAATACCATAAAAGATACAAACATATACTTCCTTTTCAATGGTGCTCGAGATAAAATTAGTTAAAAAGTCTTCCGTACACCAAATTCTAAGAAGTCGGGTATTCCAGGTTACAATTTTATAAACACGAAATAGAACAAAAGCATAACTCATTTTGATATTTCTATTAAAAATAGTTAGAATAAAACTACAGTGCAAATGCATTCATTTAACTGGCAAATTTCACAGTTGTTACTCAGTGGGGCGCATCAAATCTGTAATAATCATTAGGGTCCCTCTACATCTTATACATTAAAAATACAAATAATAAAAACACATTAAAATACTTTAGAATCAAATATTGTAATCATTATCTTATGAATCGGAACACCCTCGGTTCATAACAATTTTCTACAATTAAATCACAACACTTGAGGGGGTAGTCAGTAGCCTCCGCCTAATAGCCCAAAATCGACCAAGAAATTTCGCAACTGCACATACAATAAGTGGTCTTGTGTCTGATTTTAAAATGCGTAGAGCTTCATAATGACTTTGGGTCCCCAACTGTCTACATACCGGAGCCAACCAGTTCCTTCTTGGTCTAGCATACGCAGGACATGCAAAAAATACATGGCCGACGGTTTCATTTGGGTTTGAGCAAGAGGAACAGCCCTTCGACTGGCTTTTATTATATGCCCAGGAATTGGTAAAAACATTAATAGGTAGACAGCCATATCTAAACTGGGTGTACAGTTTCCTGTCCCCAGGCTCCTTAATAATATCAAAGTAGCTCTCGAGACATTTAACAGATTTGATGTCTAAGAAAGCATCAGCTAGGCTGCCATGGCGGGTTTTCGAATAATTAGTCTGCTCTACCCAAGACCAATATTGGAGTTTTAATTGGTCCTTTGTATGCTGGGATAGGGGACCAAGAAACTCGTTAGAGAGGCCAATTACTGCCCGGGTGGTATTCACATGTTTAATCCACCCAATTTTTTTATTTATGTCTAGGGCACATACTTCATTAAAAGCAGCACCGTAAAGGGCCAAATCAGGGGTGGTGACCAACCTATACCAAAAAAGCAATGGGCGCAAACTCGCTAGGTCTTTAATTGCCCTAACTCCCAGGTCCAATTTCAAGGGAGAAGGGAGTGCTTTGGGGGAGGGATACCAGGCTCCTAAGGAACTTATTTTCCACATTTGTTAATTTGCTCGCACTTGCTGTACCCCACAATTCTGCCCCATAGAGCACACTGCTCACTACCTTCGAACTATAAAGTTTGAGAGCTGGGGCTACAGGCTTGGTATATGATAGGCAAATCTCCTGCCGCAAGGCCCCAGTTAGCTGTGAAAATTTCAGGGAAGTCTTATCTAGATGGTTATTCCAAGTCATACTATCAGACAGCTTTATACCCAGATACTCAAAGGTGCGAACCCTTTGTAATGGAACATTATCCAAGACCAGATTTCGTTTAAAAGTTTTGGGAGCATTCAACATCATCAACTTAGTTTTGGCGGTGTTGATGACCAAGCCCCTTGTGTCGCAAAAGGCCTTAAACTGATCCAAAAGCTTTTGGAGGCCCATGGGACTTTTAGATACCAAAAGGGTATCATCGGCAAACAGCAATGTTGCGATTTTCTGGTTCGCCAAGGTCTGTCCTGTTAATCACAGCGTGATGTAAGCCCTCTCAACCCCCTGCAGTCTGGGGACAATTAGACTCTAGACACACCCTGCACTGTCGATCGGATGCGCAAAGCCCATTCAGCTGAAAGTGATTTCGCCCCCTCCCCCTCCATTAGGTGAGTGAAATGGGCTGGGACTGCCTGTTTTTGAGTGAGAGAACGAGGGAGAGTATCAGGACATATATTAAAGGGAATGTGTGGAATGCTTTTGCGCACAGGTCTGCTTGTTTCTGTCGGTTTGTGCGCTTGAGAATATATAGTATTATGCCAAACAACCATAAATAACAGTAGGGCATTAAGAAACAGCAAATATCACAAAACAAGAAAATGTTACCATATAATCCTGTTTGGCTTTCAATTGTGTAATGAGTTAACCTGTTTTCTTTACATAAACGCATTTCATGTGTTTTGATATGTGCTGCAACTTGTACAGAAGCCATTATGTACCATCATATCTTGCCCGTAGCCCCGCCCCTAGCTCCGCCCACTTGCCACACCTCTAGCTTATTTTAATGAGTACCTGCACTTATTTTTCCCCATTTAAAGCACTGCCTCCGCAGGTCCCAACAAGCTATAAACTATGACCGCCATTCTTTGTCATCTCACAGTGAGATATGGGATGAGATGAGATTACATTCCTCCAACCTATACCTGCTCAGGACCATCAACATTAAACAAAATACCTCAAAATGGACATTCACATGCAGTAACCAACTAAATGGACTATGATCATAAGAAATACTTAAGAGACCTGCAAATCTGTTCAAAGCTGCCAGTTTACTAGAAACAAATATACTGCACACCTTCATCTCTCACCCTTCATCCAGCACACTGCGTCCCATAACACGATAACCGCGCTTCAGTGGTCATGATGCCCAACATCATACACACTTCCTACATAGGGTCAAAATAAAAACACACACCCACACGGTTTAGCTTGGTACTCGTGTAGACAAGCGCTTCAGAGCCCCACATAGGGGTTGTAAGCGCTATCTAAATGTTGTAATACAATGTGTACTATCGTTAAATAAAGTGTTTGATACGTGCTGCTTGATGGATACCAAGTGGACTCACAATGTGTGTGAAACCTCCGGCAATCCTGGCTTTTGATAAACAGCACTTATAACTGGAACTTTTCGTTTTTTTTAAATTTAGCAATATTAACATTACACTTAAATATCCCAGCATGCAGGTTGTGGTTGGCTATTGGAAAAGTGTTGTTCTTTAATAAATGAGAGACACAGGTGAACAAAAAAAAATACTCGTTTTCAGTAATGATTCTCATACATATATACTTGAATGACGTATCTAACACGACTTACACTGTATAACATTTGTAATATACAAAATATTGTATTGCATAATTGATGTCGACAGTTGTTTTGGTGGCTCCTGCGTAGGCTGTTAGAGCCAAGCCAGACCACGGGCTCGGCTCTCCCCACGAATTCTCTTGCATGGCCATCTGTACTGATTCGTACTTGTATACTAAATCCTTAAAACCACCTAAGCTTTTGCTTCCACCCATGCATTCCTGGTTCAGTCAGCTGTTCTATGTTTATTCCCGCGGTCCCTTTAAGTGTCAAGTCACGCTCTGCACACGGAGCACGTTGTTACAGTTCGATCCAATATGTGCTATCAATGAGTCTGTGCTAGGGTGGTGGTTGTGCAATCGCCGACCAGTAAGGATCTTGTGACCTGCCGGTTGTCCAATCGGTTGGCGTTTAACCACAAAGCCCGATTTGTCACCAAATTGCCTTTTTTTAGCCCACGGAATTCGAGTGAAGCCTCCAAACTCATGGTTTAGTCCAAAGGCTGTTGAAACTCTCCCTCGTCCGACCATATTCTTATTTTTTACAAACATCTCCACCACCAGGCACTTGTTACAGGCCAGTGGTACACTCCCCTACTTTGGAAGGTAGAATCTTGGTTTTGCTCATAAAACTCTTGGCTCAAAACACCCTTACGAGCTAACGATTCACCCCATACATTGTGGCTCACAGCCATCTCTTCTACAGCCTTTTTTAGTTCACCATCTAGTTTGTTCTAACACCCCCACATCATTAACAGATTATTCGTTCAGGACACAAAACACACTTCTCTTCAGCCTCCTCCCTTGGTCCACCCCATTCAGTCCTCTAGCTCACCGTCGCAGCCTCCATCCCTTTGCTCCAGCTCTCTTCCGGTACTTTCACTCCGGGACTGCAGTTATTTTCTTTTTTTTGTTAACATATGCCCCCCCCCCCCCTTCGGAGCCTATAATAGGCCAGCGGCCCTGCCTGTGACAGAGAGCCGAGCCCCTGAGATGCCACTCAGAGCCATCGCGCATCACGATTGGTTTGATGCTGGTTGGAAGCCACCTCTTAAGTCGCAGTCTGACCGCCCACAACACTATCGGTTAACCACTCAGATCGCTCTTCCAGGGCCTGTACGCACTCGGATTCCACCTACAACTTCCATGAACTCCCGATGTTTATTATCAGCGTGCCGCCGCACCGTCAGAGTGCGCGCACGACGTCTTTCTGTTTTTACTGGACGACGACTGTCTGATTTGAGGAGCTCCGCCCAGCCTTGACGCGTGGCTTGTGTCAAAATGAAAGTGCAAATGCCTCTGCCAATTTGAATGAGCTTCATGGAATTGTTTTGTGTTGCTAATGCCTTTGTGTAGAGTTTCATGCCGGCAGACCTGCCAATCTTAGAATAATTTCAGCCTATGAACGTGCAGGGAGAAAGGGAAGAGCAGGGAGAGTGGAAGTTTGGACCCCGTGCCTAGGATAACTGCCAGGGTTTCTGATTCCTTATGTGTGACACTTCCGTGGTTTCAGGGTGCATATGAGTGGCAGTCTATTGTCAAATGTGTGACTCTTTATCGCGACTAAAACCAAAAATTAAGTGTATATAAAGACAAAACTATCAGAAATTACCCCCTCGGGAGCAACGTGAGGCTATATAGAAAAGGCCTTCAAACCTCAATGTTGCATATAGTGCGGCCTAAGGAACGCAGCGAGCTATAAATAAACACGGATGTTCCAGCGTGGCTCTGACCACGAGGTCCGGGCCTTTTTAGGTCTCGCGCCTAGCGTTGCACTGCGCAGCAGTGCTCGCGCAGCGCGAGACATCTAGTAGGTGAAAAACGGGGATTCAGCACTGACCTAGGAATCGCACACGCTCGTGCGTGTGCGATTCCTTTTGTGCTCCCCCATTGGCCTTTTCGTGCGTCTTTGTATAAAAGACTGCACGCAATTGGCCAAAGGCGGGCGCATTGCTCCGCCCATGTCTATTAAGCGCTTGGTGCGCGTAATAGACATCAATAGGCCTTGTGGTTTCAATTATCGTGCCCAGACACGGGCGTGATAATTGAAATCACATGCTTAGCTGTGGCGCGCGCACCACTCGCGGGCGTGTTTTTTTTTTTTTAACAATAGCGATCGCTTTTGCGATCGCTTTCACTGCCGCTTGTCTAGTTTTCGTTTCAAGGAGGCAGTTTTAGCCGCATGTGCTTTTTACACCGCTGCCTTGTTTCCAGATAGTATCTGAAATAAGTTTCGCAGCTGCTTTTAAAAGTGTTGAAGTATTGAAGTATTATGCATTGCACTATGTTCACTATGTTCACAGTATAAAAATGTCTGCCCCATCTTTAGGCCGCTCCTCGGACTTCTGTGAGGCAGAACTCCCGTGTTTGCTGCTGACTGTCTTTGGCGTGTATGTACGGAGGAATGTTTGATTACAGTTTAACAGGTTTGGTGGGGAACTCCAGAAAAATGTACACCACGCACGCAAAATGTTCCTTTGGGCATTCAGTTCAGCTACTTGCAGCGGTGGAGGGCTCTGCTCTTCGATGTACTTCCTGACGGACTGCTAAGTTTGAAGTGCCTGTCGGGCACAGTTTGCTCTTTTGAAACTTTCTTAGATTTTTCACTGAGGAACAGTGCGATGCCAACAATGAGAATAGCACTGATGATCCCAATGGGACTAGTGCCGATGCCAACAATGAGAATAGCACTGATGATACCAATGGGACTAGTGCCGATGCCAACAATGAGAATAGCACTGATAACCATGGGACTAGTGCCCATGACAACAATGAGAATAGCGATGATGATACCAATGGGACTAGTGCCGATGCCAACAATGAGAATAGCACTGATGATACCAATGGGACTAGTGCCGATGCCAACAATGACAATAGCACTGATGATAACAATGGGACTAGTGCCCATGACAACAATGAGAATACCACTGATGATAACAATGAGACTAGTGCCGATGCCAACAATGAGAATAGCACTGATGATAACAATGGGACTAGTGCTCCTGACAACAATGAGAATAGCACTGATAATAATGAGACTAGTGCCGATGCCAACAATGAGAATAGCACTGATGATAACAATGGGACTAGTGCCGATGCCAACAATGAGAATAGCACTGATGATAACAATGGGACTAGTGCCGATGCCAACAATGAGAATAGCACTGATGATACCAATGGGACTAGTGCCCATGACAACAATGAGAATAGCGCTGATGATACCAATGGGACTAGTGCCGATGCCAACATTGAGAATAGCACTGATGATAACAATGGGACTAGTGCTCCTGACAACAATGAGAATAGCACTGATAACCATGGGACTAATGCCCATGACAACAATGAGAATAGCGCTGATGATACCAATGGGACTAGTGCCCATGACAACAATGAGAATAGCACTGATGATACCAATGGGACTAGTGCCGATGCCAACAATGAGAATAGCACTGATGATACCACTGGGACTAGTGCCGATGCCAACAATGAGAATAGCACTGATAACAATGGGATTAGTGCCGATGCAAACAATGACAATAGCACTGATGATAACAATGGAACTAGTGCTGATGCCAACAATGAGAATAGCACTGATGATAACAATGGGACTAGTGCCGATGCCAACAATGAGAATAGCACTGATAACAATGGGACTAGTGCTGATGCCAACAATGAGAATAGCACTGATGATAACAATGGAACTAGTGCCCATGCCAACAATGAGAATAGTACTGATAACCATGGGACTTGTGTCCATGACAACAATGAGAATAGCGCTGATGATACCAATGGGACTAGTGCTCCTGACAACAATGAGAATAGCACTGATGATAACAATGGGACTAGTGCCGATGCCAACAATGAGAATAGCACTGATGATAACAATGGGACTAGTGCCGATGCCAACAATGAGAATAGCACTGATGATAACAATGGGACTAGTGCCAATGCCAACAATGAGAATAGCACTGATGATAACAATGGGAATAGTGCCGATGCCAACAAAGAGAATAGCACTGATGATACCAATGGGACTAGTGCCGATGCCAACAATGAGAATAGCACTGATAACCATGGGCTAGTGCCCATGACAACAATGAGAATAGCGCTGATGATACCAATGGGACTAGTGCCCATGCCAACAATGAGAATAGCACTGATGATACCAATGGGACTAGTGCCGATGCCAACAATGAGAATAGCACTGATAACAATGGGATTAGTGCCGATGCAAACAATGACAATAGCACTGATGATAACAATGGAACTAGTGCCGATGCCAACAATGAGAATATCACTGATGATAACAATGGGGCTAGTGCCGATGCCAACAATGAGAATAGCACTGATAACAATGGGACTAGTGCTGATGCCAACAATGAGAATAGCACTGATGATAACAATGGGACTAGTGCCCATGCCAACAATGAGAATAGTACTGATAACCATGGGACTAGTGCCCATTACAACAATGAGAATAGTGCTGATGATACCAATGGGACTAGTGTTCCTGACAACAATGAGAATACCACTGATGATAACAATGGGACTAGTGCCGATGCCAACAATGAGAATAGCACTGATGATAACAATGGGACTAGTGCCGATGACAACAATGAGAATAGCACTGATGATAACAATGGGACTAGTGCCCATGACAACAATGACAATAGCACTGATAACCATGGGACTAGTGCCCATGACAACAATGAGAATAGCGCTGATGATACCCATGGGACTAGTGCTCCTGACAACAATGAGGATAGCACTGATGATAACAATGGGACTAGTGCCGATGCCAACAATGAGAATAGCACTGATGATAACAATGGGACTAGTGCCGATGCCAACAATGAGAATAGCACTGATGATAACAATGGGACTAGTGCCGATGCCAGCAATGAGAATAGCACTGATGATAACAATGAGACTAGTGCCGATGCCAGCAATGAGAATAGCACTGATGATAACAATGGGACTATTGCTCATGACCGCAATGAGAATAGCACTGAAACCATGGGACTAGTGCCCATGGCAACAATGAGAATAGCGCTGATGATAACAATGGGACTAGTGCTGATGCCAACAATGAGAATAGCACTGATGATAACAATGGGACTAGTGCCGATGCCAACAATGAGAATAGCACTGATAACCATTGGACTAGTGCCCATGACAACAATGAGAATAGCTGATGATACCAATGGGACTAGTGCCGATGCCAACAATGAGAATAGCACTGATGATACCAATGGGACTAGTGCCGATGCCAACAATGAGAACAGCACTGATGATACCAATGGGACTAGTGCCGATGCCAACAATGAGAATAGCACTGATAACCATGGGACTAGTGCCCATGACAACAATGAGAATAGCGCTGATGATACCAATGGGACTAGTGCCCATGACAACAATGAGAATAGCACTGATGATACCAATGGGACTAGTGCCGATGCCAACAATGAGAATAGCACTGATAACCATTGGACTAGTGCCCATGACAACAATGAGAATAGCTGATGATACCAATGGGACTAGTGCCGATGCCAACAATGAGAATAGCACTGATGATACCAATGGGACTAGTGCCGATGCCAACAATGAGAATAGCACTGATGATACCAATGGGACTAGTGCCCATGACAACAATGAGAATAGCGCTGATGATACCAATGGGACTAGTGCCCATGACAACAATGAGAATAGCACTGATGATACCAATGGGACTAGTGCTGATGCCAACAATGAGAATAGCACTGATAACCATGGGACTAGTGCCCATGACAACAATGAGAATAGCGCTGATGATACCAATGGGACTAGTGCCCATGACAACAATGAGAATAGCACTGATGATACCAATGGGACTAGTGCCGATGCAAACAATGAGAATAGCACTGATGATAACAATGGAACTAGTGCCGATGCCAACAATGAGAATAGCACTGATGATAACAATGGGACTAGTGCTGATGCCAACAATGAGAATAGCACTGATGATAACAATGGGACTAGTGCCGATGCCAACATTGAGAATAGCACTGATGATAACAATGGGACTAGTGCCCATGACAACAATGAGAATAGCACTGATAACCATGGGACTAGTGCCCATGACAACAATGAGAATAGCGCTGATGATACCAATGGGACTAGTGCTCCTGACAACAATGAGAATAGCACTGATGATAACAATGGGACTAGTGCCGATGCCAACAATGAGAATAGCACTGATGATAACAATGGGACTAGTGCCCATGACAACAATGAGAATAGCACTGATAACCATGGGACTAGTGCCCATGACAACAATGAGAATAGCACTGATGATAACAATGGGACTAGTGCCCATGACAACAATGAGAATAGCACTGATAACCATGGGACTAGTGCCCATTACAACAATGAGAATAGCACTGATGATAACAATGGGACTAGTGCCGATGCCAACAATGAGAATAGCACTGATGATAACAATGGGACTAGTGCCGATGCCAACAATGAGAATAGCACTGATGATAACAATGGGACTATTGCTCATGACAACAATGAGAATAGCGCTGGTGATACCAATGGGACTAGTGCCCATGCCAACAATGAGAATAGCACTGATGATACCAATGGGACTAGTGCCCATGGCAACAATGAGAATAGCACTGATAACCATGGGACTAGTGCCCATGACAGCAATGAGAATAGAGCTGATGATACCAATGGGACTAGTGCCCATGACAACAATGAGAATAGCACTGATGATACCAATGGGACTAGTGCCGATGCCAACAATGAGAATAGCACTGATGATAACAATGGGACTAGTGCCGATGCAAACAATGAGAATAACATTGATGATAACAATGGAACTAGTGCCGAAGCCAACAATGAGAATAGCACTGATGATAACAATGGGACTAGTACCGATGCCAACAATGAGAATAGCACTGATGATAACAATGGGACTAGTGCCGATGCCAACAATGAGAATAGCACTGATAACCATGGGACTAGTACCCATGACAACAATGAGAATAGCGCTGATGATACCAATGGGACTAGTGCTCCTGACAACAATGAGAATAGCACTGATGATAACAATGGGACTAGTGCCGATGCCAACAATGAGAATAGCACTGATGATAACAATGGGACTAGTGCCAATGAGAATAGCACTGATGATAACAATGGAACTAGTGCGATGCCAACAATGAGAATAGCACTGATGATAACAATGGGACTAGTGCCGATGCCAACAATGAGAATAGCACTGATGATAACAATGGGACTAGTGCCGATGTCAAGAATGAGAATAGCACTGATGATAACAATGGGACTAGTGCCCATGACAACAATGAGAATAGCACTGATAACCATGGGACTAGTGCCCATGACAACAATGAGAATAGCACTGATGATAACAATGGGACTAGTGCCGATGCCAACAATGAGAATAGCACTGATGATAACAATGGGACTAGTGCCGATGCCAACAATGAGAATAGCACTGATGATAACAATGAGACTAGTGCCGATGCCAACAATGAGAATAGCACTGATGATAACAATGGGACTAGTGCCGATGCCAACAATGAGAATAGCACTGATGATAACAATGGGACTATTGCTCATGACAGCAATGAGAATAGCACTGATAACCATGGGACTAGTGCCCATGACAACAATGAGAATAGCCCTGATAACCACGGGACTAGTGGTGATGATAACAATGAAAATAGCTCTGATGATAACCATGGGACTAGTGCTCATGACAACAATGAGAATAGCACTGATGATATCAATGACTATAGCTCTGATGATAACAGTGGGACTAGTGCTAACGAGAACAGTGAGAATAGCGCTGATGACAACAATGAGACTAGTGCTGATGACAACACTAATGACAACAACGAAAATACGCTGATGATAACAATGAGACTAGTGCCAATGACAACAAGACTAGTGCCGATGACAACGAGACTAGTGCCGATGACAACAATAAGAATAGCGCTGATGATAACAGGACTAGTGCAGATGGCAAAACTGCATGATTAAGAGACTGTTACTCAGGGTCTGCACTGCTCATTCATAGGAGACACTGTCCTGGACTCACATGCCTCTCATCAGTGTGCACACTGGTCTTTAACCATATTCCTCCAACAGATTCTAGCACATTATTACAGGTTAATATGTTCCTTGTGAGGCCTCCTGACTCCTGCCATTGGGATTTAAGTTCTGCCACTATGTTGATTAAAATTCCAGTGCTGGAGCATTGTGCTTTTGGTAACACAAAGCCATCTCGTGCTTTACCTGTACTTGTTTGTTTTTGTGAGTAACGTTAAAGGAGCCAGTATGCGCTGTGGAAAGGGCTTTTTTCGGTAACAACAAGCATTTGCAATGCAATAGGTCTCGCATTTACGAGAGTTTGACCTATTGGCATTGTAAATGACAATGGCTTTTATTTATGTTTCAAAAACCAAAACATAAATAAAAGGCAATGTCATTTACAATAAAAAAGCTCAAACTCTCGCAAATGCGAGACCTATTGCATTGCAAATACTTGTTATCAACTCTCCCCGCACGTCACGAGCTCAGCCCATTCGTGCGTGACAGGGTGCTTAACAAACCCCCCTCCCTCACAGGACTAAGTGGGATGTTCCACATCCGGAAGCATAACATTCCACCTCTATTCACATTAAACAAAACAACCAAATAAACAAAAAAAAACACCCTGGGGTGTTCCATCTTGTACTCAAATGACCAACATCAAAAACGCTCAAAACCCCAAAAGTGAAGTAGCCAACCGCGCACAAAATAACAAAGATACATGAGCCGATACAGCATCAATATATGACATTGGCGCTTCATTTTATCCCAACACAAAATCTTTCAACCTCTAGGAGGCGATGGGTTGAGGGCGCAGATCATATCTTCCCATCCCCTGTCGGCTGAGCCCACACCCATGCCCTCCAGCTCGACACGAGACGGAGAAAAACCCAGAGAATGATCTGCACCACTGGGACTTCTCCTAACACCTTCCTGGGACTCAGACGATTCTATCAGCCTATGGCAGTGGTTCCCAATCTGTGCGCTGCGGCGCCCTGGTGCGCCCCCAAAAATAGCCAGGGGCGCCGTGACACAATACGTCAATATCCCGGCTTGTGCAATTATTTGCATTTTGTAAGCTCGCTATGTAAAATGTTTTGTTAAAGGTAGATGAAACTCCCTCTTGTACCGCTAGATGGCAGTGTGACATGCAAAATAGCACATTAACTGCTCCTGTATGTCAGATTTTGACGCAGTTTACACAAACTATGAGCGATGAGGAAATATAAACACACACACAAAGGGACGGCTGTTTAAATTATATAACAAGTAACTGAGCCATTAAGTGAGTTTATTGAAGTTACGAACGTATGAAATTGATGAGGAAATATCTTATTATTCTTAGTCGTCTCCTCTTCATGAATGACTCATGAGATCATTAGCTAAAAGAAAGCTATGTGTGCATTTGGGAACTCTGTTGCTTTGAGACTTAATTTACAGGTTGGATTGCATCGTGGTATGTGGGTAAAAGTGATTCAAGCGTGACAATATCCTCAGCAGGAGTTCACTTGAAACTTGGCCTCCAAGTGCTTCCTGGAAACCTTCAAAAATTGCAGCAACTAGAAATTATTTGCCCTTTGCTTTGTCTGAGTTCCTGATATTTCTGCACTTTAAGGACACACACATTTCTAATTATTCTTGTATATAGTAACCCACACTTTAAAAAAAAAGAAAATGTGACCTGCAACGAGCAGCCGAGGTCATATATAGTGGGTCTTCTTACTAGTCCCACTTATCTTCTGTATGAAGATCGCTCAGTAACAATTCCCAACTACCTGGCTCGTACCTAGAATTAAATAGACATGGAATGAGGCACTCCAGTGGAGATTCAAGGAGGGTGTTGCAGTGGTACCTGCCTCTCAAGCTGTACTTAAGGAGAAGCTAAACAGGGTGCAGATCCTGTTAAGTCTCTAGTTTTAGCTTGTAAGATATCTTGCTTGGGTTCTGATGTAATTCCTGATCAGCCTCTACCTGCTGCTGACCTGGTCGAAAAGACTGTCTTCAAGCTTGCAGCCACCACAGGCTCACAGGTGAGTTTAAAACTATTAAAGTAGCGCCGTTTTGGGATAGCTGTCTTGCTTCGTTATATTTTTAAATGTTGCTTGTATGATTTGTTTTACCATCACCAACTCGTACAAAGATTGGGACTTAAGCATTGTACAGATGCCTCTGTACTTCCACTTGTCATTCTCCAGCAATCTCCACCTCCATTCTTGAAACCTGGAAGTTGGTAGAAGTGTATGCTTTTTGATTGTTCTCCAAAAAACTATGAAATCAATCGTATTTCTCCCCAACCTCTAAAGTCTGTAGTTTAGGTTTTACTTTAACAGCAGTCTTGTGCATTTCCTGTGTATATTCGAAATCTCAAGAGCTGCTGCTTATGTAAACTGCATAACTGTAGTCTTCGTTCTTTCACTAAAGAAACCCACCGCTCCTTGTCACTCTGTCTAGTTTAACCCTTGGGTGGGTTTATAGATCCAATCCGTCACATTTTGCAATACCAAATCAACAGTTGCAGAGTTCTCAAATTGTAAGACGCATTAAAAGTGAGAATTAATTAACATACTTGACATCAACACAAGAAGTGATATGAGAGAAATGATAAATATATTTAGAACACCAAAACTTTACTAATGTGGACACATGGCTAATAAGATTAGTGGAGCAGCATTCGTATATATCAAAAGTGGCTCCTTAACAACTAAAATGATTTGTAGGAGAGCACCGGATGCTAGTGCCAAATGTTTAAAAACAAAGATTTAAAAAAAATATTCCACATTTAAACCACAGTGCTGAAGAGTATTCTTTCTGACTTAACCAAATCAAGTTTTTTTTAATTAAACAACTGTTATACTTTTATTTTGTTACATCTATGATTATAATACCTTCGTCAGCTTCATGCCAATTATTTTCAGGGAATAAAATGGAAGTACTCCAGAGGCCGGGCTTACATTCCCCACCCGCTAAAAAAAGTAACATAATGGGGAGCCGCGGTCAATAGCCAATAGGTCAAGGGAGCCGCAGGTGGAAAAAGTTTGGGAACCACTGGCCTATGGTGACGGTCAAGATCACACTCTACTGGCAGAGAAGAGGAGGAAGCATCACAATTCGGGAGAATGCCCATATCACCATCATCACCTCCATGTTCCACTGTAGGAAATGCACAGTGAGGACTGTCCGGGCCAGACTCTGGCTGCTGGTACACTTTGAAATGGGACACATTCCTTGTAACGGTTTCCGCTCGCCTCCTGGCAGTGACCATAGTTCCTTTAACAGCACTCACTCTCCATGGCTCAATCTCAAAAGGCAACAGAAACTTGCTGCCCAGACGTTGGATCTTGACAAGCACCAAGTCACCAACTTGAAATTGCCACATTTTGGCTCATCTTCTTGACATACTGTCATTCTGCACCTGGCGCCGCTGCAAAGCTTCTGCAGCTTTCTCTTGAAGTGCAGATGATTCCCCAACATGCAGAATAGTGTCTCCCACATCCGATTTATGCATAGAGCACTGGGGGATACTCTGGTTGTGGCATGTGCATTGAGATGATACTCTCGAAGGAAAGCGTACAGCGAGCACTCCATGTTCAGACTGTTGGCGAGTGCTATTCTCAGAACTTTATTCAAAATTCGCATGAAGCGCTCTGCTTCACCATTGGCTTGTGGCCATCGGAGGGTTATTTTCCAGTGGTGCACACCTCGTGAGGCAAGATACTCAGCAAAGTCTTGGCTTGAAAAGGGGGGACCGTTGTCAGTCTTAAGTTCCTTCAATAATCAATGAGTTGCCATTACTTTCTCCAACCGAGGTATAGTCTGGTCAGCAGTTATGGACTCCAGTATCTCAACCTCAGGATATTTTGAAAAATCATCTATTACTACCAACATATGTCGTCCATCACGTAGACTGCCGAAATCCGCACTCGCTCAGTGCCAAGGAACAGAGGGGATCGTCTCAGTAATGAGGGGTGCCAGCAGCTCAGCCGGGCCAGCGGCTTGGAACATGGAACACTGCTTCACTGTGCATTCAACCAGGTCATCCAAACCAGGGAACCAGACCTTACATCGTAGCCTGGGCTTCGTCTTCACTACTTGATGAGCAGAGTGAGCAAGATCGACCACCTGTTTTTGCAACAATACCGGAATTACAAAACGAGTACCCCATAACAGACACCCTTCCGGGGAGATAGGAAGCTCCTGTCTGACATGATGTAATGATGATAGCATCATACGCCCTCCATCTGTACTCCGAGAGGCATTTTGGGTAAGGGTGCGCCACTTTCCAGATGCCACCGCAGAGATAGCTAACTGAAGCGAATCATCAGTCATAGTGGTGGCTACAATGTCTTCCAGTGATAGGGGCAGAGGTCTTGACCTCTCTATTACCAGTAGCGCATACTCCTCCACATTCTCAGCTTCCGGCTCTTCCCCAACAGTGGTGGGCCTGGCATGTCTGGAGAGATAGTCTGCCGGATTCTGTGACCCTGGTCGGTATACCACTGTGAAGCAGTATTCTTGTAACTGAAGGATCCACTTTTCAATCTTAGGGGGTGGCTTTGATGAGGATCCAGTGAACAACAGTATCAGTGGTTTGTGGTCCGTGTGCACTACAAACGGGTGACCATAAAGATGGAGATGAAAGTGGCGACATCTCCAATGAACCGCAATGGCTTCTCTCTCGATGTGGGAATATCACTGCTTGGTATCTGTAAGAGCTCGACTGGCGTAAGCTACCGGAGCCCATTCACCATTGTCCTGTTTTTGGGAGAGTACAGCCCCCAGGCCAGAAGGACTGGCATCGACCGACAACTCGGACTCATGATGAGGATCAAAGTAGGCCAGTGTGGTTTGCTCCGACAATGCTTGTTTAGTCGCTTGAAAAGTTTCCTCCTGGGCAGGCCCCCATTCCTGCACTGCTTGCGTTTTGGTCAGTTCTCGAAGTGGAGCTGTGAGAGTGGTCAAATTTTGAATGAATCGGCCACAGTATGTGACCATCCCCAAGACGCTGCGGACTCCAGTGACGCTGGTCGATGCTGGAGCTGATTAAATGTCTCGAACCTTTGCAGGGCCCGGCATGACACAGCTCTCTGCAAAACGATATCCAAAAAAAGAGATCTCCCTCTGGAGAAATGCACACTTTTCACCGTGAAGAATGAGACCATTGTCCTGCAATCGCTGGAATGTCGCCTTTAGCCTGTCAAGGTGTTGTTCGATGGATGAAGCATGCACCAGAATGTCATCGCTTACGTTGATTTCTTCCTCAAGACCAGCCAACACACCCCTGATGGTATCCTGAAAAACTTAAGCTGCGCTTGACACTCTGAAACTCAGGAGATTGTATCGCCGGAGATCCACATGGGTGGAGAAGGTAGTGATGGCTCTCGACTCCGAAGCCAGCAGCAGTTGATGGTATCCTGCCCAAAGATCTATCTTCAAGAAGCATCATGAACCACTCACTTCTGCCACGATATCATCCACTGTAGGTGTGAGGTGATGCTCACGTCGGATGGCCAAATTGGGTAGGCCCATGTCAACGCAGATCCTGACTTCACCAGGCTGTTTGGGCTTGCAGGCTACCACAATTGGGGAGACTCACGGCGTAGGGCCATCCACTCTCTCGGTGATGTCTGCCTGCTCCAATTTTCGCAACTCCTCCTCCCCCTTCGGGCGCAGATGGGATGCCACCTGGCGATGTTGCTGAGCGACTGGCTGAATGGACTCATCTATGTGGAGGTGAATGAGACGGTCCTTTAAACACCCAATGCCTTGGAATAGTGTTGAGAATTCAGCCACCAGATCATCCACACTTCCTAAATGTATGCTGAAAGCAAAAGAGACCAACTGAAGTTGTTCTGCTGTCCGGCAACTCAGCAGCATCCCTGAACCATTTTTGGTGACATAGAACTTGGCACTCGTTGAGTAGGGGTCATGCGCAATCTCCGTAGGGAAAACCCCAGCCAGTGGAAGCAGTGTGGATGACCAATCCGCGAACACTTGTGTGGCCGTGGGGCGCAGGACAGGCTGTGTTGGGAGAGTCTTCAGGACGGACTGCGCAAGAATGTTTATGGACGATCCCGTGTCGATTAGGGCCAGGATCTGGTGGCCAGACAAAAGGACTGTGCATTTTGTTATGCGCCTTCGGGGACATTCTCCGGGCATCATAGCATGTATGACATGTATTGCCCCCTTCCATGTCATCGTCATACATGTCCTCTTCATCATCTTGGGTCGCAGGGGTCTGCATGATATTTACTGCTTAAGATTTTTGTGTCTTTGGCGGTGCAGAGGAACAGCACACTTTGAAAAAATTGTTTAGTTTGATGCAGGCAGAGCATCGTTTCCCCTGAGCAGGGCATGACCCTTGATGAGTATAGGAACCCTTGCACGTGTAACACACTCTTGGCGCTCATAGCCGGCTTTGGACTGGTCTTTTTCTTGTCAGCCCCCATAGCTGCCACCGCATTCACAGGCTCCGTTTTTACTTGTCGCTGTAAAGCTGCGTCCATGTGCACGGTGCGCACTTTTGACAGTTCCTTTGATCGCCCCATCGTGAGCATATCGGCCATGGACATACCTGGGACCTGGAGAATATTTTCCCTCAGTTCGACAGATATGCAGCCCTGTATAAACTGGGCACAAATTTTATCATGTGTGTTAGGCAATGTCAGGTACTCGCAAGTTCTTCTAGGCGAGCGTAGAAAGTGTCTACCGACTCTTCGGGGAGCTGTCTGACTTGGCATAGGAGGAACCACTTATAGTCAGGATTCGCAAGCGGTTCAAAATACGCAGTGAGGGCTTGTTTCAGAGTGGCATATGTAAATGGTGGACCATAAACCACTACAGATTTTGTCAGTTTGTGAATAGTAGCACCACCTAAGTGCAGGAGCATGGGACGACGTCATTCATTTCTTACAGCAACTGCAGCAAAATAGTTCTTGAGTCTCTGGACCCAGTCTTTCCAGCGCGCGCCTGCACAGACGGGGGACCCTCCACAACAAAAGGTTCAAGTGCTGGTACTGAAGCCATCGCCACTGCCACAGGTATCCGCTGAGCAAAGAAATGAAAGCAGCACAGAGGCCTCACCAACCTGGTCAAAACTGCGATGAGAAATGCAACCCACCTTAGGCAAAGAGTGCGCACCTTCAGTGGTGGGTGGTATCCAGCGCAGGAATGCTAGTAGCCACCATGTTATGCCTCCTCTGTAGTGGAGAGGTGGTGGAGCCCACGGCAGGACAATCGTCTCTCACATCAGAAAGTAGACAGCAGGGGACCCACCATGTAGCAGGCAACCTCCTAGGCATCACAGGGCCACGTGTAGTAGAACAGTCACCACGGTGGACCCCTCAGCATAGAGTAATCTGTGGTGACTTATATGCTGGTTCTTGGGTTGTAGGAACAGTAGCCCCACCCTCTGAGGGGCACAGGGAGGTTGAGCAACCCAACTGAATAGGCACGAGCAGCTGCCTGAGTCCACACGGCAGGGAGTGACAGCAGAAGGGAGCTACCGGGCAGAATCGTTAAAAAGAGCCAGGAAACACACCTCGCTCAACCAGCAGCATGACGGAGAGACCACCACACAGGCACAAGCAGCTGTCAGGTCATGGGAGCCACGATCGCCTGGAGCTGCAGGACAGAGCTCCACATCGGCCTGCGAACGTCACCTCGGCAACCTCCAATGAGGCACCGCAACAGCAGAGGACGAGGTATGCTTTGGGTGCACGGGTGGAAAGATACAACTCCCGCTCATCGCCAATTTGTTGTGTATAGTGCAGCCTAAGGAGCGCAGCGATCTAGAAGTAATTGCACGGACACAAATGTTCCAGCATGCCTCTGACCACGAGGTCCGGGCTTCGGGCCTTTTTATTAACCCTCCCCGCAAGTCACAAGGTCAGCCCATCCCACTTGTGTGTGACGGGGTGCTTAACAAACCCCCCTCCCTCACAGGACTGAGTGGGATGTTTCACAAACCCCCAAACATAACACTGAAGAGCACCCCTGAAAAGGAAGGTCACTGGCATGATAACATAAATGATTAGTAGTGATTTTGTTTAGCCAAAACTGTGCTGGGACTTGTAGTGTTGTTCTTTATAGACTGTACTGCAAAAAATGACTTGCTGATAACTTAGTGTATACAAATTGCATAACTGCCCAGTTTCTCAGATTCAGGCGTGATGACCTGCTCCAGTCCCATGTTTTTTTTCTTGAATGCTGGGCCGTCCTAGTTTTATAATGCAACAAACAAGACTACAAGTCTCATAATTAAAGGGAAAAAAAGCTGGACTGGATGGAGCCTGAACCTGGGAAACTTGGTAGTGCTGAAATTAATAATGCTAGTAGGACAAACAGCAAAGCGGTAGGACCCTATGTGACAGGCAGCTGCACATAAACCTTTAAAACACTTGTATCTCCATTACAGAGCTGCATGTACTATGTAAAAATGCACAATTTACACACAGTTAAGAATTTTTGATTTGTTATCCTTTCATGTATTTGTAGCCAAAAACATATGCATGAAACGATTAATATTTCAGTAGTTCAAACACAGCCTGGACACAGAAAGGCAACCAAAATATTAGTGTGACTTGTGCACATACGTTGGCAGCTCATGTCATCATGTTAAAAGACACACAGATGATGGTCGGAATGCAGAGCAAATCAAACATTCACCCCAGTCAAGAGATCTGGGTTAAATCCATAGTTCTTTTGCTCACCATGCCACCCCAGTTTAAACCAGCCATATGCAAATCAGTCTTGACTCTGTGCCTCATGGGAACAGTCCAGCCCAAACTGCCAAGCAAGGTCTTCCCTGGACCGGAAACAAGCATCCTGGGACCGGATTCGGGGCATCACCCCTCATCAGCCAGGCTAGCTTGAATCCAGTGGCACAATGAGCCCGCGACCCACGTCTGGGCATACCTGGCGCACTAAGGGCGAGAAAGCAAAAGACACACAGATAATGGACGGAATTCAGAGCAAATCAATAAAAAAAAAAACAATGGATTTAGGCCCAGATCGCTGTACTGGGGTGAATGTATGACATTGTTCTGCATTCTGTCCATCAATTGTTCTTTTTGCATTTGTCACCCCGAGTGGGACGGGTATGCCCAGATATGGGTCCCGTGCGCTCCATGCCACTGGAGTCAAGCTAGCCTGGCTGATGAGGGATGAAACCCTGAAACCGGTCCTAGGATGCTTGTTTCCAGTCCAGGGAGGACCTGGCCTGGCAGTTCGGGCTGGACTGTTCCCATAGTGAGCAGGGTCAAGACTGATTTTCATATGGCTGGGTTCAAGCTGGAATGGCATGGGGAGCAAAAAAACGATGGATTTAGGCCCAGCTCTCTGTACTGGGGTGAATGTATGACATTGTTCTGCATTCTGTCCATCAATTGTTGTTTTTGCATTTGTCACCCGAGTGGGACGGGTGTGCCCAATCATGGGTCCCGTGCTCTCCATGCCACTGGAGTCAAGCCATTGGCTGGTCAGGCTGCACGGTTTTCTTGTTCTCTCTAATGTGCTCCTTCTTTCATTTGTCCTGAAGAGGCCTAAAAAAGTTGAAGGCCGAAATGCGTCAACACCCTTCTAAAGAAGTCTCTTGAATATAACATCCATGTATTCAGTACCCTGTACACATCATTAAATACCGAAGAAAGGAATTTTCACTTCGCAAACATGTACAAACAAAAGAGACTATCGGTCACTGCGATTGTGCATAAAATTGCAAGCACAGCCTTTTTTCTAGATGCATTGGAAGAAGAAGAGTTTTTAGGTCAAATTTTGTATTGCCCTTTTTTGTGATGTTTTGTATTGATTTTTTATAAATGTTAGATTTGATGTTTTATAAACGTCACCATACAGTATTGCATTCCTAGTACGAAAGCGTTGGAGAATACTATTGGATGTGTTAAATAAACAATGTATGAAATTTAGATTCCGACCAATGATTAACTGAAGTAATCATTTTGATGAAATAATAGCAGCAATGTATTCCCGCACCTCAGTCTGTGTTATTAATGTGTACTGGAGTCAAGCTAGCCTGGCTGATGAGGGGTGAAACCCTGAAACCGGTCCTAGGATGCTTGTTTCCAGTCCAGGGAGGACCTGGCCTGGCAGTTCAGGCTGGACTGTTCCCATAGGGTCAAGACTGATTTGCATATGGTTGGGTTCAAGATGGAATGGCATGGGGAGCAAAAAAACGATGGATTTAGGCCCAGATCTCTGTACTGGGGTGAATGTATGACATTGTTCTGCATTCTGTCCATCAATTGGTCTTTTTTCATTTGTCACCCCGAGTGGGGCGGGTATGCCGAGACGTGGGTCCCGTGCTCTCCATGACACTGGAGTCGAGCTAGCCTGGCTGATGAGGGGTGAAACCCCGAAACCGGTCTTAGGATGCTTGTTTCCAGTCCAGGGAGGACCTGGCCTTGCAGTTCGGGCTGGACTGTTCCCATAGGGAGCAGGGTCAAGACTCATTTGCATATGGCTGGGTTCAAGCTTGAATGGCATGGGGAGCAAAAAAAACGGAAAAATAAATGATGGATTTAGGCCCAGATCTCTGTACTAGGGTGAATGTATGACATTGTTCTGCATTCTGTTCATCAATTGTTCTTTTTGCATTTGTCACCCGGAGTGGGATGGGTATGCCCAGACGTGGGTCCCTGCCTAAACGTGCTCCACCTACGCAGCAGCAGTCCGGCGTTTGAACTCAGCCCCGCTGCGTACCTGGAGTCCTTTGAGTCACAACCGCACAGAAGCGCAAACTTGTGAAAGTTGCAACGCAAACGGGGGTGAGACAAGCCATTAGCAGGTGGCTGATAAGTGTGTGACCCAGTGACCTGCGGAGGCGGCCCGACTAGGTTCGGGTGCAGCTTGCAGGGACGCCGTACTGGATCTGCTTGTCAGCTGGCCCTCAGGTGGTGTCACCAAGAACAGAGAGGGCCTCTGGACAGAGGTCTCAAACTAGAGCGACTGTAGCTGGCCACTGAGAAGCGACTTAAAAAGAAAAACAAGAGCAAAAACAGAACCAAAGGAATCTAAAGAGGGGCAGTATTGCAACTAACCCTAAGTAACCATGCGTTCTGGCAAGGTCAGGAAGACACCGGGCGACAAAACAGCTGCCCACAAAAAAGGAACTAAACAAAAGCAGAATTCAAAGGAAACAGTAAGCGCAAACGGAGTAATCACGACATTAAGGAACCCATTAATCGCCCCCATTGCATCTATGTTTGGGAAACCAACTAATCCCACTCGGGGGACCCAAAGATCCAAATTTCAATTTCTGAAGGACCCGGGATCTGTAATCTTCGCAGTAACAGGAGACACTCCTGGATTGATGACTCCCTTGGCCCTCTTTACGTCTGCATGTCGGCACATTACGCAAATGTCGGAGACCTATTCCAACAGCGCCATAGGACCAATTAACCCATTCACATCGGCTAAAGACCAAGTCCCCTGTGCATCAAGTCACCAAACAGCAGATCAAAGCAGGGAAAATACTGACAGGGGCCCCGCCTTTCAGCACACCTCAATAACAACAGCTCTTGTACACACTGTGTGCTTAGAAAATGACAAAAAGGGAATTGGCGGGTATCCACTCAGCCAAAGCACAAACGATGGTGAAAGTATTTCGGCCACTCTAGGCACAAATCACAAGAGCGTAGCCCAAGATAAGACACCAGGCACAAGTTCACAAACCTCAGGACTAAGTGTAGGCCAAGGTTACACATCTAATTCACAAATTTCACATTGGAGCAACAAAGATTTTGACCTTTCATGGCTAAACCTACGGCTACCACAAACAGATCAAAACGCCAGTAATGCCAAAATAAACTCGGAAGAGGAGCCGAATGAGGTGCCAATAAGAGACGACAAGGAAGACCCTCAATCTAACCAAAATCAAAATAATCGGCAAGGCACAAAAACAACGCTGCCCCAAGAATATAACTATCAACCTTGCCCTCATCCCGAGACCACTGTAATTTCTGACCTCGAAACAAATGCTCCACCAAAAATTAAGGATAAGGACAGGTCCACTTGTCCCCCAGCAAACGGGATCAAGGAAAAGGACAGGCTTACCAGTCCACTAGGAAGCAGGGCAAGTGAAAAGACTCCACCGAAAATTAAGGAAAAGGATAAGCTCTCCGGTCCAACACGAAACAGGGCTAGAGAAAGGTCACTAATCCAGACGGATCTCATTGCCCCGCTGCTGCAAGTACTACAATCATCAACAGACACTTTTGTAGTGTAGTTCCTATTTCCCTAATAGGCTCTGCGGATTGGAATAATATACCCTATAGATTCGACATAGGACTGAGGTCAGTATGTCCCTATCGAATATATTAAACTTAATTTACTTTGTGCCAGCTAACTCAGAGGCAACTAGAAACTCCTTGTAAACAAGAAGGGAGTAGTTTCTGGCAACCGCATAAACATAACAACTTTGTTTCCCTTTAGAATCGGAACACTCTCAGAATCGTGGAAACAATAGATAACAGTTTCACTCAGCTAATCGTGCATGCTTAGTTTCTTCAGAGTTACACAGAAAGAATAGATCGGCGTTTCAATAAAAGGATTTATTGAACAGTCTTGTTTCTCGTGTAAGAGATATGAGCTGTTACAATCGTAAGACAGTATGCGAGATATATAATGTACAGCGTAAGCAGTAGAAAGAAATAATACTGCGCTAGCATTGTCTTTTAGCTATGACACATATATTCATATACATAAATAACATAAGCTAAAAATGCAAGTACTCATAAGATGCTTCTCTAACTAGTTCTACCCCAGTGTACCTAACCTAAGTGTGATGCAGGGTAAGAAGTAGGTGATGTATTCTATAGTATGGTATGCTATAGTC
The DNA here is from genome assembly GCA_963921515.1 of Calotriton arnoldi. Taxonomy (NCBI): domain Eukaryota; kingdom Metazoa; phylum Chordata; class Amphibia; order Caudata; family Salamandridae; genus Calotriton; species Calotriton arnoldi. The sequence continues at coordinate 105,708 of CAWUFW010016193.1, forward strand.
TAGTATGCCAAGTCTAGTATGCCAAGTCTAGTATGCCAAGTCTAGTATGCCAAGAGTCCCTCTAGGTTCTAGTCAGCTCCATACCTTGTGAATGAGAGAGGTGGGAATCTCTTTCCGGGTCTCGAACTCTAACACCCCGCGAAGGGAGTCAGAACACTGGAAGCTGGATCCTCTGCGAGCAGGGATGACAGCGTCTCTTGTCAGTGCGTCAGGCCGGGACACGGGCTCCTCTAAAGTCGAGGTGTCCTCCATCTTGCTTGGGCAAGGGAAGGTATATTTATACCTGGTAGGTGCCTTGGAATGTTAGTATTGACGTAAAGTCGGGCAGAGGAAGACGTCAGGAATGAACCCTTAAGGTATAGCAGTTCATGCATAATAAATGAGTTCTTGGAGAAATCAATAATCCTGTGCTAGGGGAACTCCCAAGAGCTTAAGGGTCTGGTTTCTAAGAACTCGTTGTGACGTTAGGATGGACGGATGTAGGTGACCATGCCTGTATTTGGATAGCATGGCTAATGCCTAAATAAGGACTGGAATCTTAGGCCTATATAAGGGCAATGCGAATTGTGCCTATATAAGGACATGTTTCGGGAAAACCTATATACGGACACCTAAAGCGGAATACAACACCCACTCCTCTTTCGAATGAACGATAATACTAAATGCTAAACATTAAATGCTAAACATTAACTGAGTACCTCATGTTGCTAAAAACATTTCTAAAAGCATATTAAAATAAGTTTAAAAAAACTGTTGCTAAACATGTAATGCAATAGGTACTGTACATTTTAAAGCATGTTTTCATTCTAAGCATATATCGGAAATAAATGAAACATGAATGAATAAACAGAAATATATAAATATGATGAAAATGGTTGACAAGTTTTCAAAATCAAAGCCATTTCATAACATGGTACTAAATGAAATTGTAGTACATAAGGTGACAATGTGTCCCTGGAAGTATTCAAAGAAGTCCGTTCTATATGAATAGTTCTACTGTAAGCAGATTGAATTGCCATGTATTTTCAAAAAACAGAAAAAAAAAGAAAAAGTCAATTTTTAGCAAGAGTTCCAAGTTTTGTTCTGTTTAGAAAGTATGGAGGCCAAATTCATTGCTTCCCTGGTACACTGTGAGCCGAATCAAAGTCAGTGTATGGGTCTGGTGTAAACATGAAATCATCTATTTCTGTAGACAAAAGATCGTCTACCGATGTCGGTGACAGTTGGAATACATCGTTTAGAAGGTTAACTGCACAGAGATGTGAAGCACCGCCCTCAGCATTGGATGCCGCAGCAATGTTCGCGTCCGTTGTTACCTGTGTGCCTGTTGATCCATCTCGTACCTCAGCAGCAGCAGGAAGCGTCTGTGAGATCTCAAGGAATGCCGTCATCAGGATTGGTAGCCTCTGGGGACAACACAGAGCATGGGCCGTTATCGGGTCCAGCAGAGTATCGATATCCGTTGGCATGACTGATGGGAGTGTTAGACAGGTGTCTAGCACGCATTCTTCACCGCAAAGCAGGCAGCGTAGAACAGGTAAGATGCAATCTTGCCAGATTGGTCTAAACGACAAAAACCATGTTGTATTAAGTTCCCGTAGACGAGACATGCCCAAAAGTTGCACTGTGCGCTCACGGCACTTCCGTTCTAGGAGAGCTTTCTCCAAAGTGCTGGAAGTGACGCCGGTTGATAGGCTTGCCATAGCGTAGTAGTAGGAATAAAAACAGGATTCCCGCAACCAGTGCTAGAATTAATGGCACACCACCAAACACCGAATGTGCAAAGTTTGGAATGATTCTGAGGACTGCCTGGAAAGGTGCTAACAGTCCTGAACAGATGGTCTTAAATACATGTACAATCCTGCTCGTATCAGACATGTTTAAGATACGTCCCATCATTTCTACAAAATGTATAGGGCAGTTTGTACGAATTAAAGCCTGTATCTCAGCCGAAGTCCTTGCAATTTGTAAATCATAGATTTCTTTGGCCGAGGTCAAAGTCACGGTTTGTTGCAAAAGCATGGCTTTCATTCTGCTTAAAGTATCAAAACGTATAAAAGAAACATTCAATGAAGGCCATAGAGGCGACTCCCTGACTGTGTCTACTGGGAGGAACAACACTTGCATACATCAAGTAACCCTGGAGTCGACAATTACCAGATATGGGATGCCTGGCAACATGCCACAGCAACTCTGATCATTCAACATGAGGTAACTCCCATTAGAAAGTTGGCCAAACGTTGGATTAATCACAGTAGCTGGTGTACCCTGCTGGTGGCAGGACAAATTTGCCACAGAACCATTACAAGCCCAGTGTAAAGAAATGTCCTGACATATGAGTGAACCGCTTAGTGCATTTTCACAGTGTGTACCGCTTAGAAACACTTCACGATCCCCACTCCAACATCTGTATTCGTAAGGTAAATCCCAGGATGTCTTAATGTATTCTTTACCCAACCTTTCATATTTGCCTGTTTGCATTTGTTTGAGTCAATACTGAAACTGAAAAGTAGTGACAGGCAGAGTTATTTTGCCATGGATAAGCCATTCTGTAGCTGGTTTTTCTGCTACCGTAAATGGTAATTTTTCCAGTTTTTCAATGCTCAGCACTGTATACTTTGCTCCCCTTTGTGCCAGTTCGATCTGTTTATCCGTTAGATTGTATTCTGCAAACAGAGACGACGTGTTGATAAAACGCCAAGGCACATAGCCCGCACGCAAAGATTGCAGCGTCCAGCCTAATAACATAATAGAACGTAACTGAGATTGGCCTTGTTGTAACATGACTAAATCTTGTTCCAGTATGTCAATAGCAGAAGATACAATGTTGTCCAATGAATAAATTCTGGATGACAAAGTTGTTAACCCATTGTCGACCACAGAGAGAGATTTCTCTAAGTTAATACGATCAAGCTCACGTATTCTTTCTGCGGCCTCTGCCTGTGAAACCTTCCATACTTCATTATAAGCAGCATAAATGCCGGCATATATGAAACGTTTTTGACGCGGTTTTCTCGGTCCTAGCAAGAAATCTCTATGGTCTGCGTCTTCTTTAAGTAAAGATAAGTGTTGTTTCACATCCTCGAGTGTAGATTTTTGCAACCAGTCGAGGCACAATTTTCCTACACTGTATGTTGTTACTACCCCCGGATGTTGTTGTTGAACATAACGTGGGTCTGGCCTATGGATAGTTAAGCCCTGTCTTCTATTCAGGAATCTTTCTTGACAGATGTTTGTGTCTGTGTACCAATTTTTCCAATCAGGATCTGTTCTGTTGTTTTGTAGTATTGTGTCTACTGTGACCGCTCCCTGTGTAGTGCTATTACTTGCAGGTGTTGGTACAGAAGGTGTGTTCATGTCTTTGATCTTGGCTAAACCAAGGCAAGACGTTTGTTGTACAGTGTCATTTAAAAACATTATTTGCTGAGGGATGATACATGCTCTAAACAAAGCTTCTATCCCCTGTACTTGCCAATCTTTAGAACCCCAGTCAAATCCTTGTCTAGACAGTTGGGTAATAAAGGCTGCAGAATAAATCTGTTTTGTATTAGTTAACATAATTTTCTGTCCTGTTTTGTTTACATTTTTATATTAAAACATTTCTGGATCAGATGTATTGTACCCTGAAAAACATGGAAACTTTTTAGCAAACGTTTTTGAACTACCTTTTGGTGGTGTAGGACAATGTTCCCATTGGTTCAACATAAACACATTTCTAGGTGTTGCAGATTTATGCAAGAAATGATGACCATAGTGGTTGTAACAATAAAGCTGTTCGTAGTCTGATGAACCCTCTAAGTATTCATTGTTAGAGAATGCAGCAGACCTTTCTAGATCAGACATCATATCATTAACAGTCTCAAAGTCCCAATCATCAGAATAGGTACTGGAGGTAATGAAATCACTTAATGAAATTTTAAATAAATGTGGAATGTTCAAAAGTTCAGTTGGGCCGAATATATCGAAATCGATTTTGTCCCACACTATACCATCCTGTATCGGAACGGCTGTGATGTTCACTGCTGACAAGTCTCTTGCTTCACGATGGGATGATTTGTGTGGTTTTAAAAGTAAGTTAACATTTTTACTTTCAGTGTCCATATGGATGTATCTGCCATTTATAAGCACGCTAAGAGTCATAACCAAAGCTAGCCAAAGCAGGAAGAAAAATATTCCAGAAATAATCCATAGTTCAATCCATGGTGAAACCAGATAAGTCTCTTTCAGGAAATGAAAAAGGTCTTGGACTTGTTGTTTGAAAGTTTTTAGGGCTGGCGTCGTTTCAGGTTCACTCGGATCCTCAGAAAACGTATTAAAGTTAATGAAGTAGCCAGAAGCAGTTCGGTCAATTGTTGGAATTGCATCAGGATTCGTCGAAATCGCTGGAACCAGTTGATCACTTGTTACGTTGGTGTAGACAGGTGTATCTGGACGAACTGTTACTTGAGTTTCAAGAGGGATGAGTTCCATAGCATTGTTGCTTAGTCCTTCATCTGTTACTGCTGAATTCTCGATGGTTATGAGTCTTTCAGTCTGAACCTCTTGGATAGTAGCGAGAGGAGTGCGTCTGCTACTAGGTCGGAGTCCACGAGGCCTACTATTTAGTATTGGCCACATACTGTGGTTTGAGGAGGTCGATTGACACAAATCTTTTCTCCTTTTTTCCAGCAAGGGGCGGCAGAAGTACTGTTCTTGTTCCGTGGACGGCTAGGACAGGTACTGGTTGTCTGTAAGAAGGTCCAAATTCCTTCTTGTCCGCAATCTTCTCTCTGTCTAGATCCCCAACTTTTGGGATCCAGACAGGCCTTGCTGGGACTGCCGGTTTTTCCCCAGTGGCGGTTGGCTTCAGGAACACGTTGCTTTGTTTCGATCTTAGTTCATTTAGATCACGGGTACTCATAGTACGGCCCGCGGGCCGCCAGCGGCCCGGCAAGCCTTCCTTGGCGGCCCGCGGACCTTGCAGACATCGTACCTGTTTTTTTTTTATAAAGTGTCAGCAAACAGCAGCGCGGACTCTGAGAGACTCTGCTCTATGGGGGCCGGGCGATTCTTTAAAAGACCATTCACTTGTTAATGAGGCTTTGTTGTATTTTGCCTCTTCTTAGCGCTTGGAGATGCAGGGGCGCTAAGAAGAGGTAAAATACAACAAAGCCTCATTAACAAGTGAATGGTCTTTTAAAGACCTGTGAAGTACTTGGGTGCGGCTGTGTGTGTTCCCAGGAAGCTGTCTCAGCCCCGGCTGACACACAGGCGGGGTGAGGTGAGAGAGGGTGACAGAGGGAGGGTGACAGAGGGAGGGTGACAGAGGGAGGAGAGGGAGGGAGACAGAGGGAGGGAGACAGAGAGGGGGAGACAGAGGGAGACAGAGAGAGAGGGAGACAGAGAGGGAGACCGAGGGAGGGAGACAGAGGGAGGCAGAGGGAGACAGAGGGAGGGAGACAGACTGAGGGAGACAGAGACAGACAGAGACAGAGGGAGACAGAGAGAGAGGGAGACAGAGAGAGAGGGAGACAGAGAGGGAGACAGACAGAGGGAGAGGGAGGGAGACAGAGGGAGGGAGACAGAGAGGGAGACAGACAGAGGGAGAGGGAGGGAGACAGAGGGAGGGAGACAGAGAGAGAGAGAGAGAGAGAGACAGACAGAGGGAGACAGACAGAGGGAGACAGACGGAGACAGACAGACAGAGAGAGGGAGACAGACGGAGACAGACGGAGAGAGGGAGACAGACAGAGGGAGGGAGACAGATAGAGGGAGACAGAGGGAGACACACAGAGGGAGGTAGACAGATAGAGGGAGACAGAGGGAGGGAGACAGAGGGAGGGAGACAGAGGGAGGGAGACAGACGGAGGAAGACAGACGGAGGGAGACAGACGGAGGGAGACAGAGGGAGGGAGACAGAGGGAGGGAGACAGATGGAGGGAGACAGAGACAGACAGAGGGAGACCGAGAGAGAGGGAGACAGAGAGAGAGGGAGACAGAGAGAGAGGGAGACAGACAGAGGGAGAGGGGGGGAGACAGAGGGAGGGAGACAGAGGGAGGGAGACAGAGGGAGGGAGACAGAGGGAGGGAGACAGAGAGGGAGACAGAGAGAGAAAGAGACAGAGAGAGGGAGACAGACAGACAGAGGGAGACAGACAGAGGGAGACAGAGGGAGACAGACGAAGACAGACAGACAGAGAGAGGGAGACAGACGGAGAGAGGGAGACAGACAGAGGGAGGGAGACAGATAGAGGGAGACAGAGGGAGACAGACAGAGGGAGGGAGACAGATAGAGGGAGACAGAGGGAGGGAGACAGATAGAGGGAGACAGAGGGAGGGAGACAGAGGGAGGGAGACAGACGGAAGAAGACAGACGGAGGGAGTCAGACGGAGGGAGACAGACGGAGGGAGACAGATGGAGGGAGACAGAGGGAGGGAAAGGGAGGGAGAGAGAGAGAGGGAGACAGAGAGAGGGAGGGAGACAGAGAGAGAGAGGGAGGGAGACAGAGAGAGAGAGAGACAAACAGAGTGAGTGAGACAGAGGGAGAGAGGGAGGGAGGGAGAGAGAGCGGGAGAGAGGGAGGGAGGGAGAGAGAGAGAGGGAGACAGAGGGAGAGAGAGAGAGGGAGGGAGACGGAGAGAGAGAGGGAGGGAGAGATAGAGAGAGGGAGGGAGACAGAGCGCGAGAGAGAGAGAGAGAGAGAGATAGATAGAGAGAGAGAGAGAGATGTGTGTATGCCGGGTCTGGTGGCTCAGTGGACGAAGGCGTCCGGTGCAGGGGCCTATGTTCAACCTCATGGTCATAGTTTTTTTTTTGCTCTAGCCCCGCCCCCCTCCCCCACTGACCCCGCCCCCACCGGTGCGGCCCTCGGCCACAAACCACACTGTAAATTTGGCTCCCGAGAGAAAGTTTGTGAGTACCCATGATTTAGATCCTTAACACAGCCAAACGATCTTTGATATGAAAGGGTTTTATTTTCCACCACTGTGCCTTTACATTCGAGATCAGGAACCCACATTCTTGTCCCAAATAGGACCTCATATGGAGTGACCCCCCTAGAGAACTTCTTGGCAAATTATTTAATGAGCGTTGGACCCCATAAAGATGTTTGACCCACCCATCACCCGAACCTAATACTCTAGCTGTTATAGACTGCTTTATGTCCCGGTTTTTCCTTTCCACAACAGAATTCCCTCAGGATGAAACGGAGAGGAGTACCGCAATGCTATATCCAAACTGGCCATGGCTTCTTTGTAAGCCCGAGAGCTAAACGCAGGGCCCTGGTCAGAATGTAGTGTGCCAATTGCGTATGTGCCGATAAAGACTCGCAAATCTTTTATAACAGTTCGAGCGTCAGCCGAGCGCTGAGGCCATATCCATAGGAACTTTGAGCACGAATCCACTGCGACCATTATATATTTATAGTTACCGTCCCTTTGCAAGGGACCGCAGTGGTCCAGGTAAACACAAGCTAATGGTTTGTCTGAAATCAACAGGGGTGTCTGCGCAGGACGTTTCACTGTGGAGACTTTCATCTGTTGGCATATTTCACATTCCAAAACATAGTTCTTGGTCTGTTTCCTAATGCCAGGCCACCAATATCTTTGTTTAAGTAAAGATACTGTTGCAGAAACACCTGCATGGGCAGAGGCTATCCCTTCATGTGCTGCTAGGATCAGTCCTAATCTACGTTCCATGTTTGGTATTACCCTATCCCCCACTCCAGGTATTCGAGCAAAAGGAACGTTGTTCGCATCAATTACATAAGAGTACTTGAGTGGAAATTTCTTTGGTAACGCTGCACCACTGCCTTTGCTCGAAGCATTGACAGCCAACAATATCTCACTGTCTATTCTCGTTTTTGAACGAGTGATCGCAGCTACGGAAGCCGTCTGAACAGCCCCCTTTGCGGCTTCATCAGCCAATGAATTCCCTGCAACGTGAACGCCATCACGTTGATGACTCAGCATGAGTATCACGTGAGCTTTTGGTAGTTCGTTTCTTAACTGAACTACTTGTTCCCAAAGCGTTTTATGCTTTATTGTGCCACCTTTTGCATCTTTGAACCCGTTTTCAAGCCAATTCTGTATATATTCATTATACGACTGAACACAGTAAAAAGAATCGCACACTATGAGTGTGGGGATTTCGCGATCTGTATTTTCAAGTGCCAGTTTGAATGCTTGTAGCTCAGCTCGCTGAGCAGTACAAACTCCTAGAGATTGAGTTTCAGTGACCATTGGTCTGAAGTTACCATCGCGCATGCGACCTTTAACGATTGCGCACGCTGCACTGTAAGCTTGCTTACTCCCTGTAGCGGGTTGTGCTGATCCGTCAGTATAAATTATAAATTCGTACTGATCGAGAGGCAGAATTTCAGTGGGCAGAGGACATTCATGTTCATATTGCAGGAACGCTTGTGTTTGTAAATCAGGATCAAAAACATATTCAACATCTGTTGCAGCAAGAGAATTAACCCATTGTATCCATCTAGGATGTAAAGCTTTTGCATTTGGAATGCTCGCTTTTGTAACCGCCTCTAAGGCTGGTACTGGAGTTACGACAATAATGCGTTTCCCTTGGGCTAGAGCTCTTTCTTTTGCTACAGCGGTTTGAACTGCTGTCAGTATTTTTTCTGTTGAAGTGAAGCGCATTTCTGCTTGTGTATACAAATGTGATTTGTATACTATTGGTACTTTTTCACCATCATTAAATGTTAAATAGGTGAATCCGCATTGTCCCAAAATTATTCGGATCATTAAATTGCGTTTATTTACGCGTGTTTGTAAGTGATTTGTTGCTAACATGTTAGCTTGGAGTGAACGCAGGATTTCTGTGTGTTATTGTGTCCAATGTTTTGTTGAAAAATCAGGTTTGATTAATTCGTAGAGAGGTTTAACCCTTTCTGCGTAATTTAGAATGTAAGTTCTTCCAAAATTTAGGAAACCCAAGATGGATTGTAAGTTTTTCAGCGTTTTTGGAGAGTGGAGCAGCGCACACTTTTCTAAAAAGTTAGCTGCCAGGCTCTTGCCTTCACTTGAAAGCTCATATCCTAGGAAAAGGACATTGAGATCGGCAATTCTAGATTTTTTTAAATTGAATTTATAGCCTTCAGAGGCGAAGCCCAATATAATGGTACTCACCCTGTTCAAGTGCCTATCTAGGTCATCGTCTGTCAGATAGATGTCATCGACATATGACAATGCCTCATTATCATAAATTTGTAGTAACTCTGTTACTCTTGCTGAGAATAACCCTGGGCTGTTTTTGAACCCTTGTGGGAGTCTACAAAATTGACGCTGGGTCCCCATTATTGAGAAAGCTGTTAAGTACCTGCTTTCAGGTGCTATGTTTTGACAAAAGAAACCATTTGAAATGTCCAATGTGGTTTTATATTTTTTACGCACAATGTTATTCATTAATGCTGTACTATGTGCATTTTGCACTGCAAATGTTTTGGAACAAGTGTTCAAGTGTCTGTAATCCAAAACTAGACGGTATGTATTGTCTGGTTTGGATACAGGAAACAAAGGATTGTTCATTGAGGAGGTGCATGTTTCAATCACCCCTTGGTATTCAAGTTGATCTAAGATTTCCCTGACCTGTTTTTTAGCTTCTTGCTTTATTGGGTACTGCCTTTGTGCAGTAGGTTGATTTTTTAGATGTATTTTGTGGTGAGGTGAGTCCTCATCCCATCCTACATGATTTTTGTATAATGCTGGGGCCTGGGCAACTGCCCATTTCCTGGCATAAGTATATTTTAGGTGAATTGGAATATGGTTGGAGAAGGCTGGCATAATGATGTCCTCGCCATGTGGGCACTCCCTGACAAAGTTTGGTGGCCCGTCCTTTTCTGCTAGAAGTATATCATAACCCCTTGAAAGTTTCTCCCAAAAGAGTGTTTTCACTTTTCTTGGTATGTCTCCCTCCATTCGGAGTGTTATTTCATATAACTTTTGTGGAGTACTAACCCTGGTGTCTACAGTCTCTACTGTGATGTACTCATTCAAGTCCACTATCTCCAGAAGTTCCTTCAGGTTCTGGCGAGCTATTGTGACTTCTGCTGCACTGTCCAGCATTGTCTGAGCCCATTCTCCGTTCTTGAGCTGTGTTCTCAGTATTCTCTGCATGTCTGATCTTCAGACCTGCTACCTTCTTTTTTGTAAATTGAGGTTTTGATTTATTTTTCTGAACGTGTTTATCGTCTTTGGATTTCACGCGTTCTTCTCTGTGTTCTGACCGTCCTCTTCTTTCTGATGTCTGTGACGATATCTGAAAGGTACGAGAGGAACGTGTATCAGTATCTTGATACCTGTCAGGTTTTCTTAAATTATCCCTATTCCTGAGGTTATACCTTCTTTCAGAGGGCTCCTTTTGAGGAGACCTACCTCGGGATTGAGAACGTCTCTCTTTTGAATTTTGTTTATTAGTTTCTCACTTCTTTTTAGAAGATGTAGGATTTTGTTTAATAGAGTCCTTCTCAGGACTTTCAGATAGTTTTGGTTTAAAAGGTTTTCCACCCAAACTATCTCTGCCTAATTCTGAATAAGATTGTTCTATTCCTCCTCTGACATTTCTTCGATGTCAGGATGAGGTGGGTAGCCGGCTAGAATCGGCCATGTTGCTCCTGGTCTACCTAGTGGACCGAGCCTGGTAATGTTTTTGTGATGTTTTAGGGCGCCTTTAAACCAGAGATGATGCTCCTGGTATGTGAGTGGAATTTCGATATCCTCGAAAGGAATATATTCCTCTGGTGGTTCATCTTCTTTAAAGAAGTGAAACATTTTTGTTACTGGATTTGATTCTGGGAATATTATCCATGAATAGAATACCTCTGTTTGAAAGGATTCGTGTGCCTCTATCACGAAAACTGCTCTACCACCTCTTGGTGGTAGGCCGTGTTTTATAAGTTTTAGAGTGATGGCTCTCCTTAAGTTTGGATGTATTTTTATAACACCCTCATCGGCTTCATTTAAACCTGTAAAATTAAAAGCTGTTACGACTGGGTCAGCCGCAGCTATACCGTTGTCGGTATTAGTATCCCCGTTCAGGGACATTGTTTTTTGAAAAATGTAGAACAAGTTTCAAGGAAACAAAGATAAGGTGCACAATATTTTGGAACACTGTATCCTTCAACGTTGAACAAACCAAAATAGCTAATCTATATAGGATTTTTGTCCTATTTAGCTTTGGCGGATATTTAACCCTACCCACTCCAGACGTCTTATGGAGTATGTGAGTAGGGGTCTCTGAGAGAAAAGCACGACTGAGTTACTCAGTATCTAGCGTTAAATTAGTGCCTTACCAAACGTTGGGCGCCATGTAGTGTAGTTCCTATTTCCCTAATAGGCTCTGCGCATTGGAATAATATACCCTATAGATTCGACATAGGACTGAGGTCAGTATGTCCCTATCGAGTATATTAAACTTAATTTACTTTGTGCCAGCTAACTCAGAGGCCACTAGAAACTCCTTGTAAACAAGAAGGGAGTAGTTTCTGGCAACCGCATAAACATGACAACTTTGTTTCCCTTTAGAATCGGAACACTTTCAGAATCGTGGAAACAATAGATAACAGTTTCACTCAGCTAATCGTGCATGCTTAGTTTCTTCAGAGTTACACAGAAAGAATAGACGGGCGTTTCAATAAAAGGATTTTTTGAACAGTCTTGTTTCTCGTGTAAGAGATATGAGCTGTTACAATCGTAAGACAGTATGCGAGATATATAATGTACAGCGTAAGCAGTAGAAAGAAATAATACCGCGCTAGCATTGTCTTTTAGCTATGACACATATATTCATATACATAAATAACATAAGCTAAAAATGCGAGTACTCATAAGATGCTTCTCGAACTCGTTCTACCCCAGTTTGCCTAACCTAAGTGTGATGCAGGGTAAGAAGTAGGTGATGTATTCTATAGTATGGTATGCCATAGTCTAGTATGCCAAGTCTAGTATGCCAAGTCTAGTATGCCAAGTCTTGTATGCCAAGTCTAGTATGCCAAGTCTAGTATGCCAAGTCTAGTATGCCAAGAGTCCCTCTAGGTTCTAGTCAGCTCCATACCTTGTGAATGAGAGAGGTGGGAATCTCTTTCCGGGTCTCGAACTCTAACACCCCGCGAAGGGAGTCAGAACACTGGAAGCTGGATTCTCTGCGAGCAGGGATGACAGCGTCTCTTGTCAGTGCGTCAGGCCGGGACACGGGCTCCTCTAAAGTCGAGGTCTCCTCCTTCTTGCTTGGGCAAGGGAAGGTATATTTATACCTGGTAGGTGCCTTGGAATGTTAGTATTGACGTAAAGTCGGGCAGAGGAAGACGTCAGGAATAAACCCTTAAGGTATAGCGGTTCATGCATAATAAATGAGTTCTTGGAGAAATCAATAATCCTGTGCTAGGGGAACTCCCAAGAGCTTAAGGGTCTGGTTTCTAAGAACTCGTTGTGACGTTAGGATGGACTGATGTAGGTGACCATGCCTGTATTTGGATAGCATGGCTAATGCCTAAATAAGGACTGGAATCTTATGCCTATATAAGGGCAATGCGAATTGTGCCTATATAAGGACATGTTTCGGGAAAACCTATATACGGACACCTAAAGCGGAATACAACACTTTGATCTTGCAGTCAGATAAAATAGACTATCAAATTGATCCAATGAATGTCATGGCATCATACATTGCTGGGATAAACTCGAAAATGGATAATTTAATCAAACTAATAATGAAAGCGCAATCCATATACTCACCGGAGATACTGGCATGCGCCTGCAGCCCAATATTAGACAAGCTAAGCTACTTACCAAACCTGCTTGATCAGATACTCCGCCTAAATAAATGCTTGGTAACTTCGAGCACAGACATAATTCATACCGGCACACCTTTAAAAGAGCAGCTTTCAACAGCAGCACCAAGCAACGCGTCTGGACTAAACAACTCCAGCCAGTCGTCTGATACAGAAACAGTCAATCATACAGACGCCGAGCAAACGATGAAACCGAAGGTCGTTCTAGACCGACCTAAACCATTGTTGCAATCTAGAAGACAAAAAAGAGAGAAAGAAAAGCAAGAAATAAAATTAGTGAGCATAAGACGGACAGCATAACTAAACTATTCCCGATTTTCATCACGCAACACAATATGAAATCCACAGAGAAGAGTACTTCGTCACCAGCACCTACCACTCTGCTCGCCTCACAAATTGACTTAAACAAGGGGTCCGCAGGAATGATCACAGAAGCACAAAGGTTCCATAAAAAGCAAACCAGTGACACCATTGCCACGGTCCGCGACAACACTCAAGAAAAAATGTAAACATATGAGCCAGTAAACAGAGTGAGCTTGCTTACACAAGACACCAAGACCCATACAGGCAAGGAAGGAACTAAGAAAAGGCCCATCCTGGCACCTTTAGCCCCACATTACTCTCCAACCTGACAATCATTGCTTCAAGTTAAAAAAAATTCAACCGGACTGATGGAATGTACTACGTCGGTGAAGAATGTAATAACACTTTTAGCAACAACGGAAGATCTAACTAGCCCAGACCACACTCTGGGCTCTGAGCAGCACGAAATAAAAAAGAGTAACTCTTCAGGACTTCCAGAGGATCCCATACAAATTGCAGCCATCCAGAAAGAGGGTGAAGAGTATCGGCCACCGCAACGCCAATTAAGATTCCATATTATAAACCAGACAAATTCTGTTCCAAGGGACAGTACTGTTAAGAAACATTTAGAGTCGCACTGCAGTCCAACAGTACTAAGCAGCAGATAATTTGGACTCCGGAATACGAATCGCAAGGCAGACATGATATCGTAAATAGAAGTAACATACTAAGACTTATGGCAGAAATCCCAGGTCTAACCCGGATAGGTACGGCCGACCTGTTGGCAGTCCAGTTTCTTACCCCAGGACAGAAAGATGCCAAAGAACAAATACTAACCACATGGCAGTCGGCCGAGGCAGCTCAGTTAATAATAAACAATATCAAACAATTTGCAGCTTGGGGTATAAAAATAACTAGACCAACAATCCCTCGTTACTCCTCTCCATTTTTGAACTCCAACCTTATCAAGCTAAACAAGACTCTAATAAACCACTGGCAAACAAGCAAGTATATTCAATACTACAGAACACTAAGGGAAGCAGCAGTTCAGAGTCAACCCCGGACAGACCAATTATAGAACAGCAAGTAGCAACAAATTCAAGCTATAATCAATGGAACTGGCTTTCAGGCACCCTCGCAAACAAGAAGACGGTCTGACAAAGAACAGACAAAATTAGGAATACTCACAAAAACTCGATCCACATTCTATCCTGGAATATCGCCGGCGCAAAAAAGTTTCTTGAAGAAGGTCTTCCCCTTCACGAGTGGGACACATGTGACATAATTGCCTTGCAAGAGACATGGGCACTGGAAGACCTCCCCATAGTTGGATTTACTCACTACTCAGTGGCGGCAGAAAGATGTAATCACTATGGCTAAGCAAAGGGTGGCCTGGCAGTTTATGTTGCGTTAGCTCTAAAAATTACATCAGAGCAGCTGACTTCTCCAAATCCTAGCATTCAACTTATCAAACTTTCTTATTACTGTCAGGGAACCAGCACAACTATAATACTGATTAATTACTATACACAACCAACGGTCCAAAAAAAAAAGAACAATGCACTACTAATTAAAACAATTTCGGACTTACGTTGCGCAGAACCAGCATGGAATATTGTTCTGACCCAGTGGCGGCCCGTGGTGGGAGTGCTGCCGGGCGCTGACGTGGGGCGGGGGCGGGGCCGGGTGGGGGGTAGTAAACTACGGATTACGGCCGATTAGAGGTAAGTAAACATATAAATAAATAAAACGAATTTCGTTGCGCGCGCTGCTCGATGCAGCGCGCACAACGAAATTCGTTTTATTTATTTATATGTTTACTTACCTCTAATCGGCCGTAAACCGTAGTTTACTACCCCCCGCCCCACGTCAGCGCCCAGCAGCACTCCCACCACGGGCCGCTACTGTTCTGACCGGAGATTTCAATGCGAACCTACTTCATACACCAGACGAAGATGAAATCTTGACAGCCGACAACACATTTTGGAGCATTAAGCAACAGTGCTCAAATAACCAGACACGTATAGATCTCATCAGCCAACAGCTAGTAACAGCCGTAGAATATCAGGGAATGCGTGTGATTAACGGAAGATCCGAAGAAGACAATCCACCTAAGTACACGTATCATGGTCCACGGTCTCAATTGACACTTGACTATACAATCATTACGCTTCCATTAATGTCACACCTAGCTCACTTTCATGTAGAGTACACTACCCTAAGTGATCACTCAATCCAACATATTGTTTTTAACCTGATTCTGCCAAGATTACAAATTTCGACAGCACAGGTAGACAATTTGAATACACAACAAATTCCAAACGCCTAACTGGTCAAATGGAAAGACTCAGCAGCAATTTGTTACAATAAAAGAGCCGCTTGCTGTGTCAGTATCAGTGAACACCAACTGGGTAAAAGCATGGTCTTATTTTCTTGCAAGTCTTTGACCGTAAGGACAAAACCACGGGGCAAGGTACTATGCTACAACCCACACACCGGTCTATCAAGTGAGGTACTAAAATTGAGAAGGGACCTAAAAAGATAGTCCAGGAAATTACACAAAAACAACAGTACTAATGCCTCATGGGAAATATTCCGGCAACAGAGAAAACTTTATAAAAAGAAGTTATGGGAGAACAAAAGTTCAAGTGCGGACACTTTTTGGGTAAAATTAATACACAACGCGAGAATAAATTCTGGCTAACAATAAACCAGTTGAACCGGCCAAGGAACATCCTATCATCAAACGTTCAGGAACAGGACTGGGCTAATTATATAGCCCTGAAATTTAAAACACGGCATCACACTCCTGAACAGGCACAGACCTTGCAGGACCACCCAAGCCATTTTCAAAAACAAGGTGCAGGAGGAATACGTACAGGCCTTGTTTCACCCAGTCCTGGGCAATACAAGTGAGAGCGAAATCAAACTTGATCGGGCCACCGTGTGGGCCCGCGAGGCACCGCGGCCCCCAGCAGACATCTTGGTCTGCGTGCCTGACTTTAAAACCAAGGAAGTAATTCTCCGGAATGCACGAGATGCCCAGAGACTGCAATTCAGAGGTAACTCTCCACAACTCTTTCAGGATCTCACAGCTTTCACCCTGCAGAAACTAAGGGAATTCCGCCCTGTCACAAGCCATCTGAGACAGACAGGCACTTCATACTCATGGGGTCACCCCTTCCGCATCATCTTTTGCTGAGAGGGCAAACCCTACCAGATACGTTCCCTGGCTGAGCCATGCAAGGTCTTTATTCTGGAGCTTAAGGAACAAGACTCCCACCCCTCTTCCACACGCAACTGACCACACTTCAGAAACCGCCGCAGGGCACGCCAAAAATCCCAGCCAGAAAACCAACGCCCAGACCCGGACACCATCGCTAAAGAAAGGTCGGTGGTCCTTTGCTCCCTCTCCAGTGAAGGAATGGACAAAGCTGGCCCGCCCTTCCTCCTGAGGTATCGTTGAGACTTTTCATTAAGGTGGATGGTACTTGGGAGGGCAGGGAGGGGCGTGGAGGGAACTATCCCCACAGATGACACACACAGCCGTGGTCGGCCCCCCTCCTTTCTTGTTCTCCATCTCAATGGACTTTATCCCACTTTATTGTGTCCAAATGCATGTTCCTTTTTTCTTATTGTTGGGGTTCGGGGCTAGTTTAAGGGAATCTCCTTCTGGCGCGCCCTTTCACACACGACATTCACAGCCAAGGAAATACTCCTGGCCACACTCTGCTGGCTGGCTCCCATGGGCCCCGCTGCACCCATGGCAGACTAGATGCATGGTCCCTAGCAGGCTTCCCTCTTCCACTTACCCTGGAGATTAAGGTAGTCAGCCTCAATGTACGAGGCCTTAACATTTCTACAAAGAGGTCGGTGGTCCTCTCCTTGCTTGAAAACTCCTGGGGAGACGTATGTTTGATACAGAAAACGCACCTACTCCCCAAAGACATACATAGAATGCAATCCAAATGATTCCCACAGCAATTTTGGTCATCAGGGAAAGGGAAAAAAGGTGGGGTGGCTATCCTCTTCTCTAAACGCTTTCCTGGGTCGGTTGTGGGACCTGTAGCGGAGATCAAGGGACGTCATTTGGCCCTCCGCTTACAAATAGGCACATTCCATCTCTCACTGGCATCGATCTATGCCCCGAACAAGTGCCAAGAATCCTTTCTAACTGACTCCCCCGCCAGGATACTCCACTCCCCAGATGCAGCTGTAATTGTTGGAGGAGACTTCAATATTGTGATGAATGCGGAGCTGGACCAATCGGGGCATAGGTCAGGTCAAGCTAGGGCTGGCTGAATGCGGCCTACGAGACGTGTGGTGCTCTCAACACACTGGGGAGCGAGACTATACTTTTTACTCTGCTACCCATAAGACATATGCTCGACTTGATCATTTCTTGGCCTCCCCATCAGTATGGGATCGAGTGACCACTTCCACTATCGAACCCCGCACACTGTCCGACCATGCACACATCACTCTAACCCTTCAAATGACCCCACTCCCACATGGACATCGTTCTGGCGTCTCCGCGAGACGATGTTACACTCTCCAGCTACGGTCCTTGCGCTCCAGAAAACCTTACAGGAATACCTGACTCTTAATGACACTGGCTCCACTGCACTCTCTTTGGTGAGATAAGCCCTGAAACTGGTAGCCCGGGGGGGACTCATTGTGAGAGCGGCGAACGAGAATAGAGTATGGCAGGACAAGAGGGAGGCACTTGAGAAAAGGGTCCTAGAACTAGAAACCATTCATTAGCGTATGTACTGGTGTGCCCCGGGTCTGGAGAGAGCTGGAGAAAGAGCGTGTGCAATTGAAGCGCCGAACATGCTATGCTACGCCTCAAGCATGAATTTTGTTTAGGGAGCAATAAAGGAGGCCGTATGCTTGCACACCGGCTTCGTGGCAAACAATATGCAAATTCAGTAAAGTCCGTCCAGTTGGAACTTGGGACAGAGGTGAAAGACACCGACAGAATTGCTGCCATATTCCAGGCCTACTACGCAAAGCTCTATTCCATGGACTACCAGGCATACCTTGGTGGTGCGTCAATTACACCTCTCCCTTTAGCAGAAACTGAAGCCCTAGATAAACCCATTCGCGTGGAAGAAGTGATCTCAACGATCGCCCGACTGAAGCCTCAGGTCGAGTGGGTTTTCTATCCAGTGGGGTACAAGGCAGGGATGCCCACTCTCCTCGCTTCTCTTTGCACTCTATATGGAGCCTTTAGCACAGAGACTGAGGGACAACCCTAAGGCGGTGGGCATCCCATTTGGGGCAGGCCATCATCTGATCAGCTTATATGCAGATTATGTCATTCTTTTGATCACGCAGCCTCTGAACTCTCTCCCTGCGATTATTTCGGAGCTACAAGCCTTCGGGGTGATCTTTGGCTTACGAGTGAACAAGCAAAAATCCCAAATCTTAAACCTTAGCATAGCTCCCGACAGTGAGTGTACTCTGCAGTCACAATTTGACTTCCAGTGGGTCAACGAGGGCCTCCCACATCTAGGCCTTGATCTTGTGCGCAGCCTTACTAAAACCATTGTGACAAACTACTCCTCCTTGAACGCCCAAATCTGCAAGGATCAGGCGCATTGGCAACAATTACCACTATTGTGGCTCGGCCGCATTGCAGCCATGAAAATTAATATTCTGCCATGGGCTCTCTATGTATTCCAGATGCTCCCCCTAATCCCGCCACCCGGTACGATTCGCACACTCCAAAGAGAAATTGATAATTTCATGTGGGGAGGTAAAAAGCCCAGACTGCAGAGACAACTCTTGCAGCGTCCAAAACAAAACATACTTCTGCGCTACTACCAAGCAGCCCAACTAAGGTATCTAGTGGAGTGGAATCGTCCGCTCACCGAGAAGCATTGGGTTTTTATGGACGATACAGTGGCGGGCTCCCATATATGGGGAGCCGCATGGCTGTCCTGCCACCGTAGGGCCTAGGGCCTCTACTCCTCACCTGTGACAAGCCTGACTCTCAAAGTGTGGGCTAATGTAGTGACCACTGCGGAACTCACCTCGTTTCCATCACCCATGATGCCCCTATTTGCAAATCCAGACTTCCTGCCGGGCATGATGCTCGGTAATTTCAGATGCTGGATTGAAGGTGGATGTAAACGCATGGGATGCCTTTTCGATCAGGAAGGACTAATCGCATTTGAGCAACTCAAAGCTGACTACTCCCTATTAGAGGCGGATCGGTTCACTCACACACAACTGCGGCATTGGCTGCTTAGGCCCGAAGTTCACACCAAGGCTGGCCAGCCGATGACTCAGTTTGAGAAATGGCTGTTTCTCAAAGCAGATGATAAGAAGCTAATCACAGAGATATAGCTCCACCTGACTAAGACAGCCCGGAACCACAGGACTCCTGGGCAGATCCGATGTGAAATGGAACTAGGCAGAACCCTGTCGGACAAAAAATGGGAGGATATCTATTACAGAACACACCACATGGCGCACACCGCGGGGCACACAGAAACGCCATGCAAAGTCATCTCTTACCGGTACTACACCCCTGCCCGCATCCAGAAATGGAACGATCAGTGCGCTGGGAACTGCTGGTGTGGCTGTGGCAGCCCAGGGACACTGCTCCATCTTCTCTGGCACTGCCCAAAACTGACTAGATACTGGGAGCAAATCCTAGATGACATTGACACCGCTTTCAATACCACGATCCCCCGATTCCCAGCCTACACAACCCTAGGTCTCCCTAACGCGCTGACATTTCCACTTCGCTCCACTTGAGGAAAACAGATAGTCCTTGCTCTAAACGCAGCTCTGCACATGATTCTGGTGTCCTGGGGCACTGATAGAACCCCTGAACATAGACTGTGGCTGCATCAGCTGTGGTTGCTACTCGGTATGGAGCGACTGTCTATGGCGGCTGCAACTGATAGCTCTGCGTATATGCCAAAATATGGGCCCCATTTATCTCTATTCTTTCTATGGAATTCTGGGAATTGACTTGCTTGACTTACTTACATATCTTAAGATTGCTCCCAGATCCCCCAGGCACCGAAAGAACCGAGTGGCCACTGACTACCTGACAGAAGGGGCCCGGTAGACTGTGCACTTAGAACGCACACACTTCCCTAACAGGCTGTCGCTTGGAAGGATACGGGAAGGAAGGTCCCTGTTGTTTCCTTTGGTTTTTCGTACTTGAAAATCGGTTTGCATATCGGTTCACTGCTACACGCCGTTGGTATTGGAAGGAGCAACATGAAGGCGGCTAGCCCGAAGAGGTTGTAGGCGATTTACTGTGCTTCCTCTGCTGTTGACACACTTTGCTTAATTACGCGGCCGGCCCTTTCTGGGTTGTAGGCGGCATGCTGTGTAAAACAAAGACTGTTGTTGATGCTAATAAAAAGATTTGATCCTAAGGTATGACTATGTATTTCCAACTATGCGCGGCACCCTGTACGGGAGTTTATTCCACGTGTTACTGGCATCAGCAAAGAAATGTGGCGAGTAATTATGGCTGGCACTCTTTGCCTCGCAAACAGGAAGTTTTTGCTGCATTCTTTTTATTTAGTGAGAGACTTTCTTCAGGGAGTCGTGCGTGAGCTCAGCGTAGCGTGGAGTTGGAATTCTGGTGCGAGCTCCCTTCTCTGCTCATCCTGCTGACGTGGAGCTTCGGGGCATCACCATTCGTGTGCTTCCTGCGAGTCATTAAGGGACGGCAAGATGGGCACGTTGTATCATGCTAGGCGGCCATCTTCAGCTGGGCTATTGAAGCGCATCCGCATATTATCGTAGAATCAGCACTCCACGTCTGCTTTGTATATTTTAACCGCGACTAGTCTGCTAACGTATTTTGCCTCCATTTTAAGAAGTATTGACTGTTATTGGGAAGTGCGGTGACGGGCACACCAATATTCATCCATATTCAATCCTTCTTTTGAAGCATTGCCTGTCATTAGGAAATGCGGCATCAGGGGGCAAGATGGCTGCCGACTGACCTCAATGAGAGTTGCTGCTGCTTCTCTCCCTCCGGGCTCATATGAAATTGCTATGATAGCTATTTGAAAACCACCTGGGAACATTCCCCCCCCCCCCCGCCCGGGCACCTACCTCTACGATGATATGCGGCTGTTGGGCATCGGGGTCCAGCTGAAAGCAAGGTGTTTTGCCACAGTTGTGTTCCTGCTGCCGTCAAGCCTTCGGAGTTGTTCTGGTTTGCTTCGAGGGAGCCGCTGGTGCTTTGCAGAGAGTATGGCCCCAAAAATAGATAAAATCGATAAAACGGCTAAAGTCTTTAGCAATAGTAAAGATGCCCTGAGCACATCTGCGGATACCGCGGGGGCTGGTGCCCCCAGTTTTAGTAATTCTAAGTCTGCCTCTGGCTTGGTGCGAGGAGGGACCCATACACGCCGAGGAGGAGTACTGATGCCAAAAAAAATGGATGCTACCGGGAGAGATATTGGCGCTGCAGGCGGGACCCAGCTCCGGGCAGCGGCTGCAGAGGGCGCAATGAGGCAGACAACGGTGGCAGAGGCTTTTGCGATGTCTTTGCCACCTGCCGTAGGTCTCCAGGGGGTATCTGCGGATGGTGCAGCGGGAGCTACGGGAGCTGGGGATCCAACACAGCTTACACAGCTGAGTTCTGAGAGCTCTGAGAGCGAACTGCAGGTAAAATCTGGACCGGAGCAGGGATTGTCAGCGGACTGTACCCAGCTTCAGTTTCAGCATGCACAAGAATCTCAAAGGGCTCGCATAGATCGAATTGCAGAGAATGTTGAACTTTCAGAGTATGCCACTACTGAAGCCTCTCACATGGTGGCACTGGATGAGCAGGGTGACAGCGCTGTGCAGGGCGATGAGTGGGGGGACAGCGCTGAGCAGGGTGATCGCGCTGAGTCTGTGCAGAGAAACGACAACACATCTGAACCCACAGGGTTACCGGTTTTGGTGGCAAGAAATCGGATAGAGGCTAAGAATACAAATGGCGACGATAATGCCTGCTCAAGCCCTGTCTTAACTGAGGGGGTCTCCGCCACTACACTGGTAGACCAAGTTCCACGGCATCGTGAGATGACGCACGGATCTCCAGAGGGGGACCAATTTTATTCTCTTAATGATGACTCTGAATCTCCTGCCCTTACCGAATTGTACACCACGGAAGAAACTGATTCTGAAGAGTCTTCTACCGTGAAAAAAGGCCCCCGCAGTAAAGCTGCACTCCAAAAGCGAAGGAATAGATCCAGAGGTAGTTTGGCTCAGACCGACATGGCTATGGCAAGAAAATTAGAATGGGATTACTCAGCTACTAGCATGGTTTATGAGAATAATGGGCAAACAGAACTAGATGGCTCGGCTGTATCTTCTGGACCTCCTGCCCCACCTACATTGGACTTGGTATATTCTACTTTAAAACAAATGCAAGGAGAGGCCAGAATGGAAAGTAGAAGATCGTTACAAGCTACTAAAAAGCTGCAAGCTTCTATCCGCAAAGCAAATAAACTCTGTACAGAAATGGCCGAGCGGGTCACACATGTGGAGGATAGAACTGTGGCTCTGGAAGAGGAAGTCAATAAGTTACAGGAATTTAAGGTGCAGCAAGAAAAGCAAGCAGTGGATGTTTGTTGGAAACTCGAAGATTTCGAGAATCGCCTACGGAGGAACAATGTTCGCTTATTGGGGGTTGCCGAAAATGCGGAAGGGGCCAATATAGTGTCTTTTGTGGTGTCCTTGTTAAAGGGGGCCTTTCCGGACCTTGCCCAATGGAATTGGGATATGGAGGTCCAGCGGGCCCATCGTTTCCCAATGGTGCAGAGGAAGAATGTTCCATCTAGGCCGGACACGTACCCGAGAGCAATCCTGATTTATTTTGGGAACTTTCTTCTTAGACAAGCCATTATAGACAAGGCCAGGCCTGATGCCAAGAGGACTTTTGATGGGCACACTTTCTTCGCACGCCCCGATTTCTGTCACGCTACAGTGGAGCGTAGATGGAGACTTCGGCAACTGATAACAGCATTTCAGGGGTGGGCTGCGAAGCGTACCTGTTATTTCCTGCTCGTCTTAAAGTTATAACTAATGGGCGGGTTCGAATGTTTTCCTCTGAAGTGAAGACACAAGAATTCCTGACGGAGCTTAAGAAGGCCAAAGGAAAGGCGGCTACCCGCTAAGCTATATCGGGTTTGATGATTGTCTAATAGGATTATGGATTAAGGATTGTGTACATTTCTTCTCTATGTATCAGTGCTGGTTTTTTACCAAGTTGAGTGGGGGGGGTGGGGGATGGGAGGTGGTGGTTTGTTTTGAGGTTTGTGGGGGAGAAGAAGGTGCGGCAACACAAGAGGTGAGATTGGTTGCCACACATAGGTCATTTTTGACCTATTTGCCTGTATGGGTTGTTTGGGGGGGTGGGGGTGGTTGGGCTTGGGGGGGGGGGGGGAGGGGTTTTTCACAGCATAGCATAGCACTACGTATGAGGAAATCTTCAGGTAAAAGTTTTAGGAAATCCAGAAGTTGGTCTTTTTGTAAAGAAGAAGGGATGGAGGTGAGCCTAGCTCGGAGAAAGATGCGTAAAATAAGTATGAAATTCAATGTAGGAGGGCAATCACTTAAAATTATTTTATGGCTTTCATGAATCTTAAGATCGTATCTATTAATATCTGTGGGCTCAATGATCAAGCTAAGCGACAAAGGTCTGCAATAATATTGAAAGCTCTACGTGCTGACATATTATGCGTACAGGAGATGCACATAGAGCATACTAGAGCAGGGATTTTAGAACAATTAGGCTTTAGATTGTTGGTGGCTACAAAGCAAGGCACTAAAACCAGAGGGGTAGCTATCCTCACTCGTAGGAAAGACTTAATAGTTAAAAGGACATTGTCAGATAGGTGGGGACGATGGGTTTTAGCAGAGTGTGGGTTTGCTGGGGAATTATTCACTGTGTGCTCACTGTATGACTCAACAGCTGATGATCCTGAGGTATTGGAGTTTTTGGATAGGGAATTTGCCCAATGGCCTACTCCACTCATAGTATGCGGCGACTTTAATATAAATGGGCTAGGAGGACTTTGGGGTAATACCGGCAACAAATACGTTGGACGTAAAAGAAAGGTTTTTAAGGCACTCACTAATTTGATCAAAAATCACGGACTTATAGATGTATGGAATTATTTAAAAATTAATGATGATGGTAGCACCTTTTTTTCTGCCCCACACAATGCGATTTTTCGACTCGACTATTTCTTTGTGTCACACTCATTAGTGTACCGGGTTACAATTGAGAAACTCCCTAGGATATTGTCAGATCATAACCCTCTTGTTCTCAATCTGATCTTTACTAAAGGAGAACGGGCTGAGCGGACTTGGACCTTTGAAAGAGGGCTTTTAACAGATTCTGAGTATGTCTCTTATATGAAGGGGTGGATCACGGCCTTCTTTGATATAAATAGGCATAGTGCTAGCACAGAAGTTGTTTGGGATGCTTTTAAAGCAGGGGTTAGAGGTGAGACTCTCAGTTTTAGCCTCTTCCGGCAAAAGAAAGAGGCGCAACATGAAGAAACACTCCACAAAAACCTAGCTAGAATTGAAGAGGAACTAGCCTCTGCGGTTAAAGCCGGCTTAGTCACTACTGATATCTTGCATCGGCTTGCTTGGGCAAAAGCGGGAATAGGTGAAAGGGCTGCTGCAAAGGCCTCAGTACGCTTTTTAGCGAAAAAAGAGCAATGCTATGAATTTAGCGAGCGGGTAGGTCATACTTTGGCAGTAAGACTCCGACAAAGATGTGCTGCCAGTGAGATTAATGAGATCAAAGATGAATGTGGAAATTTAGTTACTGACCCACGTGGTATTCAGGTAGTTTTTCGGTTATTTTATCAACGACTATATGGGGAGGAATCTCAGGATTCGCAAAATTTAGCTCAGGATCTCCTCAATAGTATACCCCTGCAGAGTATCGAATCTGCAGATAGGGAAAAGTTAGAGGTAACTTTGACGCAGGATGAGATTTATGATGCGCTAAGAAATCTTCCTTCGGGTAAGGCCACGGGACCTGATCAGATCCCATTGGAATTTTATAAGATCTTTGTGGATGAAATTGGACCTGTCCTTGTTGAAACGATACACTGTGCACAATTAGGGAGCACAGCTCCTGCATCTTGGGCAGGCGCTGACATCATAATATTTTTAAAAAAAGGCAAGTCACCCCAGGAGCTGGGTCGTATAGGCCCATTACACTTATAAATAGTGATTCAAAGATCTTTTCAAAAGCCTTAGCGACCAGATTAAACACAATTATTGCTAAAACCATCCACCCATGCCAGCACGGGTTTATACCCGGGAGGGGTACTACCCAGCATATTCGACGTGTAATAACGTTGTTCGATGCGGCAGAAGTCTCAGGGGACTCTCGATACTCTCTGCGGGATTGAAACGTCGTCGACACATACATTCTCAACTCTATACCGCTATTTATATTCTACTGTGGAGTATGAGATGTAACCTCAACTGTGACTTTTGTCTATTTATATTTACACAAACTGAAAAGTCACTTTTTAAAGTCACTTGCCTGGGGTAAGGAAATCGGCTGATTTCCCTCTGCCTTGCCACGGTTGCTCACCTTTATTTTTTTCGCGTGTTATCATTCCCTTGTTTTATTGATCTTCGCATTAAATACCTATCTTTATATTAAAACATTTGTTAATTCCAATTTTTATTATAAAATTGTGAAATTGTTATTCTGCATTCCAATGTGTGTGGGACCCTTGTTCTGTAAAGCACAACTCCACCCTTGGTCCCCGCTGACTTCCAGGGTTTCCTTGTTCTTCTTGCTATGTATAATGCACCAACAGCCCGATTAAGAATTAACGGGAAATACACAACATCTTTTGAGATTAAACGGGGCACCCGGCAGGGTTGCCCATGCTCACCCCTTTTATTCGCTATATATATAGATCCCTTAATCCGGCTTTTAGAAGGTTGCCAGGAAATCAAGCCAATGATTTATCATGATATTCCAACAAAAGTCCTTGCTTATGCTGACGATGTGGCTTTAGTTACCCCCGATCCATTGGCAGCAATAGCGGCAGTTGAGAAGATTGCTTTAATATTTGGTAGGATCTCTGGATATGCCCTGAATAAACAGAAGACCCAGATAGTTATTAATCGGGGAATTAGCTTTTCTGATCCACGGGTAACCTGGGTATCTCTATAACTACTGATTTGAACTCACTAGTTGCAATAAATACTGACCCTATAATTCGGAAGGCAAGGAAAGATTTTGATAATTTTCATAATTTACATTTATCTTTAGTTGGTCGCTGTAACGTGGTCAAAATGGTATTTCTACCCAAAATACTCTATTTATTCAGGGCTATTCCTTTAGAATTCGGGAAGCAATGGTTTGTTGCTTTAGAAAGTTTGGTAAATCGATTTGTTTGGTCTCATGGCAAAACAAGGAGAGCCCTTCGTTATATATATGTCTTTGCCTTCGGTGAGAGGGGGTTGGGCACTCCCAGATTTTAGATTCTATTATTGGGCTGCGGCTCTCCACTATATGTGGGTGTTGTTTGGCGGGTACTCAGTAGAATCAAGTGCCGTGGATTCGTTGCCTGATGTTTATCGGATACTGGTGGGTAAGGATGCTGCGAATTGCTTTCTGAAATTTAGTGAGCCGAGCTATTATAAAAGAACAAAGTTTAAGACCATGTTAGCAGCCTTTAAAATCTGGGCTGCCTTTAAGAAAAAGATTGGTTTGGGCAGAATGAACTTTTATACTCAGATGTATGGTAACCCCATGCTCCCGGAAATTTTTTCAGATCAGATTATGGCAGAATGGGCAGGGCATGGTCTCGTGAAAGTGGGTGACTTGATGGGCTCCGAGGGAATGCTCCAATTTAAGGATATCCAGGACAAATTTGGGTTAAGCTCAAAGATTTTTTTAAATATCTTCAAATTAGAAGCTTCCTGGGTAAAAAGTTGGGTGGTGGTAATGGCTTTTGTAGTAATAAAGTCATAGATGTTATAAGAAGCAGCAAGGGTTGTAATATAAAAGGAATTTATTGTGAACTTACATCACTGAAGCATGATGATTTAGAAAAGCATGGTGAAAAATGGAAAGATAGGTTGGGCACTGAACCGGATAACTTTTTTGATTCTTTAGAGTTGGGGCAGACTGTGCTATGCTCGGCTGGGCTTCAGGCACAGCACTTTAAGACGCTATTCTCACTTTACTATACCCCGGCAGAGATAGCACAATGAGGAGGACAGGCGGGAATTAGGTGCCCACGGTGTAATTTATTAAAAGCGGATTTAGTCCATATGTTCTCCACCTGCCCGCGGCTTGACTCAATAAAATCTTCCATTACGGCCTTTTGTGAACACACCCTGGATATCAAAATTAAAATTACCCCAACCCTAATACTTCTTGGGATCGATAACTCCCAGGGGCAAGTCCCGCATTTTCGTTTTATGTTTTTAGCTATGGCAGTTCTCCGAATATGTGTTGCTGCAGCCTGGCTAGATCAAACTGCCCCAACTTTTCAACTTTGGCTAGCCAGATTACTCGCGATGAGAGGGGAATTTATGAGTGGCGGGGTAAAAGAGGGAGAATTTTGGGGAAACGCATCTGGGACCTGATTTATAACTGGAAAGAATCCCAAACCTAATTTAGGTCCTGATTCCCGAAAATGGATCGGCATTGGATAAAATATATCTGGACAATTGTTGGGGCTTGTTTTGTTTTGATTTGATTTTTCTTTGTTGGTCCCTTTTTTCCCCTCCTTATTGAGAGATCACTCAAAATATATATATGTTGGGAAAAAACGCTTTAAAGTAAGAATGTAATTTGATTTTGTAAATTCTGGAAGTTAAAATTTGGAAGTATTTATCCTCATTCGTGTATGAATTATATATGCATTATGGATGCTGTTTATAATTCAAAAATCTTCAATAAAAATATTTTTAAAAAAAGAAAAAAGGAAATGCGGCATCAGGCACACCAAGTACATCCAGATTTCACCATTCGTTAGAAGTATTGCTTGTCACTGGGAAGTGCGGTGACAGGCACACCAACTGCAGTCAAATTTTTTTATCTTTATTTTACTCACCCAATTTACCCACAGTTCTTTTTTTTTAAATGTTTTTTTTTTTTTTTTGCCTTATGGGCACAACTTGTTCGTCCTACAGACAGCGATGTCATGCACATTTTGATTCTCTTGTGGTGATGTGCACACCATAGTGCATGCCGTGCATGTGAGCATATTGTGCATATTCAGTCCTTTGAGCTTCTTGCAACCCTATACAGTTTGGTGCACACTGTGATGTGCCCACTGTGGACAGTGTTATAGTGGGATTATGGCCACAATGAATCATTCTTCTCCTCAACCCTTCATGATTAGAGAAGACGAAGTGCATAATCTGAAGTGGGAGGAGTGGAAGGATTACTTCATTAATTACATAGATGCCTTCGAGAATGAAGATTTGACTCTGGATAGGAAGAAGAAGATACTGTTATATTGCCTAGGGCAGGCGGGCTAAAAATGTATAATCGGAAGGAGAAGAAAGCTGTCTTGGGAGATGAGGGGGATGTGTTTACCCAAGAGTTAGCAGATTTAGATGCATACTTTGCCCCTAGTGTATGTATAGCTATTGACCCTGTTCATTTTTATCACAGGAAACAAGGGGCTAACAAAAAAATTGAAGACTATGTTGCTGCACTAAAAAATATGCTTTGTCTAGTAGATTTGGTGGGTTAGAAAACAAGTTAGCAAGGAACCAAGTCATCATGCACTTTATCAACCCCAATTTACAGGACAAATTATGGGTTCATGGCGAATCCAGTTTGCAGGAGGTTACTTTGATTATAATCAAATCGGAGCTCACTTCTAGGTGAGTTAGAGCGGTTATTTCATCCATAAACAAAAATGCAACTGATGAAGTTATTAAAATTGTAAGAAAAAAAATGTCAAAAGAAGAGTGAAGAAGACAATAAGAGGGAGGTGAAAATGTAGGGAAGCCTAACAAACCTAGTAGAAAAGTGAAAGATTGGAACGGCAGATGTTACCGGAGTACTTCCCATCTGGCTAATGATAAGAAGTGCCCTGCACTGGGTCAAAAGTGCGCAAAGTGTGGGGTCAAAGGGCACTTTGCTTGCGTTTGTCACAAATCCAAACGTGGGAAGTTTGCTATTGAAGAATGGCAACAATAGGAGGATCTCTCCGGTTCATTTACTGACAACCCACAAGTTTTGTACATACAGGATAGTGTGTTAGGTGTTGAAGGACAAAACAGGAAGAACCCTATTTGCAATTTAGTAGCTGGGATATTTATGTAGCTTTGGAGGCCGATTTAGGGTCACCATATACTATTATCAATAAAGATATGTGGTATAACTTATTTGCTGGTAAAATTGGATCCAGTTTAGAAGAACCTGATATTCATCCACAGAGTTTCACTGGAGAAACAATTAATCTGTTAGGTTTTTGTAAATTAATGTGCAAGTTTAAAGGGAAAATGGCTGAGTGTACATTGTATTTGGCAGTTTTGGGACCTTATGTTCTGGGTTGGTGGGATCAGAGTGAGTTGGCCATCTTGCTTGACCCGAATAGCTCGGATCCTGTTTTAATTGTGAGTGACGACACGTGGAACCATACAGAAGTGGTAAACAAACCAAGGTTTTTTCAGGAAACGTGGGTGAACTTAAAGGATGTGTCCATAAAATTGTTTTAAAGGAGGACGCCTGCCCGTGTATACAGAAATTAAGGAATATTCCTTTGAGTATGAAGGATGGGGTTATCAAAAAATGTAATAAGTAAGTTGCAAGCGGTGTGATTTAGCAGGTGGACTCATCGGATTGAGTGGCCCCTATGGTCGTGGCGAGGTAGGCCAATGGCTGCATAAGCCTGTGTGTTGATATGAGGGAGCTAAATAAGAAAATGTATGCGGATTTGTTCCCTTTACCACGCAAAAGTGAATTATTGTCCGTGACTAAAGGTTGAAGTGGTTTTCCACTATTGACTTTACATCAGCCTATCACCAGGTGCCACTTCACCACAGAAGTAAATGTCTCACAGCATTTATCACACGGATAGGTTGCTTTCAGTTCAAAAGGGTATCGTTTGAGTTAGCCTTGGCGGCAGCCATGTTCCAACGCCTCATGTATAAGCTGTTCCAGGACAGGGAGAATGTCATTTTTTTTCAAGATGACATCTTGATTATGGGGAAGGACAAAAGAGAACATGATATGGAATTGTGTGGGGTACTGAGAACATTGGAACAGTAAGGATTGACAGCCGAGGAATCCAAGTGCAGGTTTGCTAAAAGCACTGTGACTTATTTGGGGCAGGAGATTAGCTACAGAGGTATTAGTCCAAAAATGGAAAAATGGAGTTGGTGTACGTGATAAGGAAGGCTCCTACTACACAGAACAAGGATGAGTATGATCCTTCCAAAGGTTGACAGTTTACTCTAAATTTGTGTTTAATTTCTCAAGCAAAATGTTTCACATTAGACAATTGCTGAAGAAAGGTTGCAAATGTGGTTGGAAGAGTGTCAGAAAAGTTTTGAGTGTGTTAAGAAAAATATTTGTACAGCCCCGGCGCTTCAAGGGTTTGATCCTAGGTGCAAAAGTTATATAACCACTGACACGAGTGGGAAAGGCTATGGGGCAGTCCTATCCCAGTTACAAGATGATGGTATACAGAAAGTTGTGGAATTTGCATTCCGGGCTTTGACTCCGGCAGAGGAGAAGTACTCCATCATCGAAAGACCGATCTGAGAATGTGTTTGGGGACTTAAACATTGCAGACAATTTGTTTGAGGTACTAAGGTGGTAGTGAGGAGCAACACTAAGGTCCTAACTTCACAGGGACTTAGTAATGCATCTCATAGGTTAACTAGTTCGACAATGCAACTTTTGGATTATGTGTATGAGGTACGTTACATTCCTGGTGCCCGTAATAAAATAGCTGATTGTTTAAGCAGGTTACCTCTACCTATAGGCGAGGACACCAAGTGTGATTGGGAAGACTGTCTGGTTGCTATGGTGTTTGCTGAGGAGAAAGCATTGAACCTAAAGTGTGGTCCACTTCACTATCTCAGGATGGTGTATTGACGACTGTCATGAAGCACACCAGGGGAGGGTGACCAGAAAAAGGCCATTTAGGACGGAATTGGTATTGTTTTGGGAGGTGAAGGATGAATTGTCCGTAGAGGAAGTATTTTCATTAAGAGGAGGTAGACTTGTTCCTCCCAAAGATGTGAGAGAGAGTTGTTAACCTATGCCATAAGGGTCACCTGGGCATTGTGAAGACTAAGAGCAGAGTCAAGCAATCTTATTGGTGGCCGGGTGTTGGTAAAGAAATTGAGAGACTGGTGAGGAATTTTATCAAATGTACCAATTCTGACAAGGAGATCATGACTTTTAAACTGCCTTTACTTCCTTTTGAGGTTCTACGCATGTCATGGGAAAGGATTGGAGTTGATGTGTTTTGTCCTATACAGCAGTGGCGGCTCCTTCATTGGGGCGTGGGGGCGTCGCCCAACTGCTTTCTCGCAGTGCGAGAAGGCAGAAACATAAAATGGTAAAACTACCATTTTATGTTTCTGCTTCTCGCACTGCGAGAAAGCAGAAGTGCCTGGTTGGGGGCGGGCGGGTGGGCGGTCCTGCTCGAGGGCAGGGGGGAGTCGGTTGCCCACTGTTGTGGGTACTGACTGTTTGGTCGGCCCCAGGGCCGACCAACCCAGTCATGCGCACTTTCCCTTTTTCTCTATGTAGGCTGCTGCATGCAGCCTGCATAGAGAAAATGGCCCGGCTGGGGCGGTCTCCGCTGCGCCTCACCAATCACAACGCTGCCATTGCAGCGTTGTGATTGGCTTAGGGGAGCAGGAGGAGGGAGGCTGCCTAAAACGCGCCAGGAGCAGCAGGAGCTGAGGCGGCGGCACGTGATGCGGTCGCGGAATTGGAGGAAGGTAAGTTTTTCTATTTTATAAGATTACCATCCCACTTCCCTCCCCCCCGCGAACCCACCCGCCCGTTTTGCCGGCCACCACTGAATTAATCCATGCCTGGTTTTCGATGACCTTCCCCGATGTACTCGTGTCCTCAGATCTGTTCCTGGGCCCGAGCGATCATGAGTCACGGATTCTTGTAATCTGGTTTCTTTTAGTGTACAGCTCTGACTGGAAAAGATGGCGAGGATTTTTCTGATGACAAGTTCATACTAACTGACTCATTTGTTAAAGGCGTTTTGTGTCGGTATTCGAAAGGACGCTTCCTGAGTTGACCTTTTATGTGAGTTAAATACGCTGTAGAGCTGGGCATTGATAACTATATGCTGACAGCCCGCAGGGTTTACTCTTTGAGATCGCTTACACTTTCAGACCTAGCACTTTCTAAGGTTCTGCTACAGTTATTTATATCCAGCTTTATTTTCATTTTTCTTTTCCTATACATTTTCGATTCCTTAGCCAACAGCACCTACTGTGGTGTTTGAGAGCGTACAGAAACCTAGAAGTGCTCGCCATAGTGGGAAAGCCCCGGACCTGCATTTGGGCTGTCCGGCAAAGGTCTTAGTTCAGGTACTCGATACTCGCCGTGTGACCCTGAGCAGATCACATTCTGTCAGTGTGGCGCCCTCGCTCACCTGTTCATTAGCATCAGTCATGAGTCTGTGTCTGCAGCATGCTTGTGGCACGGGGTGCCTCTCACTGGCTGTACGGACACGTGGGGCAGAGTGTTCATAGTCTGTGGAGTGCATGTGAAGCTGCATGCAGAGAGCAGAGTGTATGTTGGGCCTGTATGTGTGTACTTGTTTCACTGCATATAGGAATTCATCTTGGATGGCTGACAAAATGGACAATTTAAGTGATCCTACTTAGATTCTTTGTTGCTTAGGAAAAGCCAATACAACCTCCTCATGCCTCCACTTGGAAGTGAGCTGGACTCCCCTGGCTGGAGTGCGCAGGGCGACACACAACTTTGAAGTGCAGAGACTCCCCCGGCATCTTCCTGCTTCCTTCATTACTCAGTGTCATTCTTGCAGACAGTTTGGTGGAGTTGTTTGGTAGGAATGGCTCTTTGTCTCATCTGCACGCGAAAGGCCATGTCCACCCTCTTGCTCATTCGGTTGTTTAACACTTGAAAAAAGGTAGACCATCACAAACTGAATTTTATGTTGCTTTTCGCAGCGCTGCCACGAGCCTGTAGGAAATGTGACGACATTTGTTATTCTGGCTTTTCAGTCAAAAGTATGTTGCCGTTTGGGATTTGTAGCTTTATTTTTAACCCCTAGTATGGGTTCCCAAATCCAGCATGCAAGTTACATTGGTTAAAAAGTCGGAATTGACCAGAGTACATAAGACATGCTGACAGCATCGAGTCGGCGATGCTGTTGTCCGGTGTGTAGTGATATCACGATAAGCCATTAGGCAGGACGTCAAGCAATCGTGAATATCACCAGAACCCTATGCTGGAAAGGAAGCAATTGTCATTGTATGATAAAATGATGAGCTACATTCCCTAAGCACTAGTGTCCAAGTAAATTCATCACTCTGTCAATCATGGTATTGTACATGTTAGCTTGTGGTTCTATCCAGTATGATTAAGAATAGTTGTGCTACTGCGGTACCAGTAAATTGTTGTTCATTTTAGTTCCATATTCCCAGAGCATTCTCATTATGTGTCAAACTTCTATAAGGTTTCTTAACTCCCACAACTCTAAACAGTAGTATTGACTGAGCTGTTCTTCACACCTTCTGGTTTGCTTGAAAATGCACCATTTGCCCACACTTTTTTCAAAATTTTCTCAGGGGGAAAAACCCTGGCCAAATTCCCCATAGGTGGTTCAGGGTCGCTCGCTACGCTCGCTCGCCGCAGTGAAGTACGACAATTCTTTTACGCCACACCACTTTCAAATGTCACCAGCCGCCACTGCTATACAGGATGTAAACGGTTTACCCAAGCTTATCCTGGTAATGGTGGATCATTTTTCCAAACAGCCAGAGATCAAAGTAGTACATAAAGCAGATTTATGGGCGGTGGTGAATTTCATGGAAGAGGTGTTTGGACGAGAGGGCTTACCCAAGGTTATAGTTAGTGACAATGGGGGACAGTTTATTTTAGATGTATTTAAATCCTTCTCGATGAAAAACAGGATTGTGCATAGAACTACAGCCCTTCATCATCCTGAAGGGAATGGAAACATTGAGCGCTTTAAGAGGGTGATCAAGGGCATTTTTTAACTGTCCAACAGCAATGGTAGGGATCGGGAGGATGAATTGAGGAAAACCATAGGCACCAACAGAGTGACCCGGTGTGAAGCGACTGATCATAGTCCATTTGAGTTGATGAGCGGGAGATTTCCACATACAAAGGACAACATGGGGTAGTTAGGTAACACCAGGAGAGTTAGTTGGTCTGCTAATAGAGTTAGAGGGCGTATGGAATCTGGACAGGAGAAATACAAGTAAAGACAAGCAAAAAACCGTCCAAAAGAATTGTTCGAACTCATCAAGTCTCAAGCAAACAATCAACCTAACTTCTCCGCATCGGGTCAGGGCCACAGCCGAACTGCGAGGAATTCGCTGATTTTTTCTCGGATAAGACGACTAAGATCGAAGCTGAACTACGGTCAGCCTTGGAGCTCCTGTCGATCTGTCCACCTAACACCATCCTTCCTCCCTGATCAGATGTCATCCTGCCTGTTCAGCTCTGCCCCCCCAAAAACAACGCATCTTGGAGCTTATTTAAAACCGTTGATGAAAGCACTATACGCAAAACGCTGGCTACTATGAAACCATCTAATCATTTCAACGACCCCCTGCCATCGAACCTCTTCTCTGAAATCAGAACCTCCATGCTCCCACTTTGGACTAAGATTGTCAATACTTCACTGCTACAAGTTGCTATTCCGGACTGCCTAAAATCTGGGCAAGTTACCCCTATTATGAAGAAACCATCCGCAGATCCCACTGACCTACATAACTTCCGCCCAATTTCTAACTTACCCACGTTGGCAAAGCTCCTAGAGAAATGAGTGCACGTCCAACTCTGTAACCACATTGATCTATTCCAACTCCTGGACCAATTCCAATCCGGTTTCCGACAGGGTCATAGCACAGAATCCGCTCTCACCCACATAGTAGATGATGCGCTAAGATTGCTTGATCAAAACGAATCTTGCCTACTGATCCTCCTTGACCTTTCGTCAGCATTTGATACTGTTAAACATGACAACCTAATTGACCTCCTGGAGCATAGGATGGGGTTATCTGGGCCTGTGCTAAACTGGTTCTCCTCATTCCTCCACAATAGAACCCAAAGCTTCAAGGTGAACCAGTCCCTCTCTCATCCCTCTCCGGTCACGCTGGGGGTTCCACAGGGATCTACGCTCTCACCCACGCTCTTCAACCTGTTCATAGAGCCTTTAACAGTTATCCTGAAATCATCCAGCATTCACTATCACATGTACGCGGATGATACCCAACTTTACCT
Organism: Calotriton arnoldi; assembly: GCA_963921515.1. Lineage (NCBI taxonomy): Eukaryota > Metazoa > Chordata > Amphibia > Caudata > Salamandridae > Calotriton > Calotriton arnoldi. The sequence goes on from CAWUFW010016193.1 coordinate 141,264, forward strand.
GAAGACCTCCTCCCCTAATGACATCAGGTCCCTCAACTCAGTCCTACTGGAAACACAAAGATGGTTGACACATAACCACTTGAAGCTCAACGCTCTCAAAACAGAATTCCTCCTAATTGCACCACACAAGCAATCTCCAATCATAAAACAATGGATGAATCAGTTAACAGCTCTTAACTGTACGCCACACATTGTTGATTCCGCAACCTCTTTGGGAATAATGCTAGACAAGAGCCTGAACATGCAGAAGCACATTAGCAACCTCACTAAAGGAGCGAACTTTCAACTCAGCATCTTAAGGAAAAAAAAACCTTTTCTCCCTTCACATGACCTAAAGATTGCGGTACAAGCCTTAGTGATCTCACAGCTGGACTATGGCAGCACAACCCTTTGCGGCCTCCCAAGATCGAAGACCGCTCCTCTCAGGGCTGCCCTCAATTCTGCTGCTAGGCTCCTTACAGGCACCAAGAGATACAACCATATCTCGCCAGATCTTATTTCCCTGAACTGGCTCCCTTATGAAGCTCGAATACAACTAAAAATTGCATGCATGGCACATAAAGCCATTCACTTCAATACCCCGATGGACCTCGCTCAAAAACTGGAGCTCTCAGGTGGATCGAGAGCCTCTAGAAGTGCCAGCACTCTACCGCTCAAACCACAAAAATTCAAGAAAAGAAAAACCTACTATCAAGCCTTCTCCGGTATCGCCCGAGGATTTGGAACTCCCTGCCCCCCGAAGTCAGACTGAATCCTTCTACTGTCCTTTTCAAAAAGGCAGTCAAAGTGTTATTGATGAAGAAATTTCTGCCTTAGTATGGGTGCTTACAAGGAGACTGAGGACACCCTCGCAAGTTTGAGTCCCAGCTGCCAAGCTCCCGAGGGCACCTAGCTCTACAAGACTGTTAACTTTGTTCTTTGTGCGTTCTGTTTTCTACCTCTTGTATCCTTCCGGGATGTATTTAACTGTAAAGCGCTCTGATACCTCGGTGGTCATGTTTGCGCTATAGAAATCTTTCTAAATAAATAAATATGATGTTTTACATGGGGCAAAGGAAGTGAACCTCAAAGTGGGAGATTTAGTGAAGGTAAAAAAGGCAGACTTGTATGAAAAGGAGAGAGTAGGTATTCTAAACCATTGAAAGTAGTCAAAATTCTGTATAACTCTGCTCTTTTTAGCGATGGGATGGTTTAGCATGCTAAAAGGTTAGCATTGTTCAAAGGTAGTGTTTGTGAACTTACTCCTAAACTTGCTCCTAAACCAGCTGGTGTTTGCGGGAGGTATGATTGGATAGATGACATGCCTTCCAGTCGTGATGAATTGTTCCAATTTGGTGAGGCCACTAAAACACGACTGAGTCAACCTGGGATTAGGGATTTAGGTTGTGATAATGCCAGCAGTTCTACTAATTGTGGGAACTATGCTGGTGAGAGTGGCACAACCAATACTACCAGGTCTTGAAGAGTAAGCATGAAACATAAACGGTATGAGGACTATATTGTGGCAGTGAATTCTAAGGTGTAAATTGCTCACAATGCTAATTCAATCTGGGAGTGATTATGGATACTTTGGACAGTTATGTATTTATAATTAGTAATTAGTAACATTTTAAATGTGTGTACCTTAAATTATGTATGTGCAGTTTAGTCTATTTTTAGGTTTTTTTATTTTATATTTTGGGGGAGGATGTGTTGTGTTATATGCATCACTCTTTATAGACTATGGAGATGGTAAGCATAGAATGTACTGTAGAATGTATTGGAGCATAGAATGCTGTTAGCTCATTGTAGAATGTTATGATGTTTATTGCGACGATGGTTGGAGTACATGCGGTTGTACCTGCTGATGCCAGGGGATTTGAGACCGAAGATTAAAGCTGGAAATGATTGAGCGTGTTAACTGTTATTGTACTTAACAAGGCGCACCCCTGTGGTGCGTCACTGAGATTGCCCAACCTTTATGTACCCTCACCTCAGCTGCACTCTTTCTCCTAAAGGACTCTGTGTCCCATGTGGATACCTCCTTGGACTGTAATAAGCTACCCCCTCCCCTGTTCCCCTTCCACAAAGGGGGCCCCACGCCCCTCAGGCTGCAACCCAGCATCCTGCCAACCTGTCTGGCCCCAAACTGCTGCCGCTGGCTGCTGTCCCGCAATCAGTGCCATTTAAACTCTGCCTCGCCCCCTCTCACCCAGTGTGCACCATTACGGCCTTGCGGGCCACTGACTCTGGCCCTCTCAAATCTGAGTCTACTGCCTCTCCCTAGGGCCCGCCAGGCCTTTCCCAACCCCCTGCCCGACTCGCTCTGCAGTTTATTTACCTGCAGGCATGGCTGCAAGTATGCAAACACCACCGCCGCCATGTCCTCTAAAACCTGACACATGGGCCCTGACAAGTCCTCACGCACTGCTCCCTCTGCCGGCCAGCTTCATTTAGGAACCAGAAGGCCTCCGCTACCTTGGGGTATTTGTAGTGATGGGTAATGAATCAAGTATTCAGTCCGAGTGGTAGATAATCAGGTTTATTCCAGGTAAGTTCATTAGAAGAGAATTAATATGAATTAAATAGATATATGAATAATTGTATAAATGAAACCCCACCAGGAGCAGGTTCCTACCCGCTCAGCCTCAGGTCTCAACTGACATCAGGGAGTCAGGGAACATTCTAATGCATCATAACAATATGAACATTCTACAGGAACGAGTCAGAGGCTGTGAAGGATGCAGTGAAGATACTACACATCTCCCTTTTTTACAACAGTATTAAAAAGAAGTTTAAGGTGGAAAAATATAAATAACAATAAAATAACAATGAACAATTAAGGAAAAGAAGCAACCAGGTAAGTAAGAAAAAGAAGAGTTAAATACAAAAGGTAATAAAAGAAGTGAGAAAAGAGTAATAGTGAAAAAGTGAAAAGGTGGTAAATTATGAAGTACGGTTTTAAACATATAAAGGATAAAAGAAGGAATGGAAGGAATGCAAACAAAAGGAAGGAGAAATAAGAAAGACAAGAGAATTTCTCTTTAAATGACAAGAGAGAACACATCTTCTCCTTAAAAGACAAAAGAGAAGGAGATGACAAGAATGTGAACACCAAACACATAGTTCACGGTATCGCCAAGCACACCAATTGGCCAGACCGGTGCAATTGTGAACCAACGAACGAAATTGTGAAAGGTATAATCACGAAAAGGATATACATGAACAAGAAAGTGCTCCCAAAGGAGAAACAATAAGAATCTCCAATAACAATAAGAAGAAAAGTGAATTAACACCTAACGGAGCACGAACAGAGGAAAACCTCAATTGCCAGAAAGAATAACCTTTAAAAAAAACGGTGAAATGCTGGCATAATAATCAAAACATCAATTAAAAGCGTTCCGTGCACAGAACATCAAAACTGATGAGTAATAAGCATAATAATAACAAAATTTCATGTAGTGTACGTCTACGCACAAGAAATTGTTAGAAGAAGTTAACATATGAACATACGAAAACATGAAGCATCATGAAATTGAAAGGAGCATAACTGAATTCAGAAAATAATACAATGCGCAAAGTAAGGAAAGTAGTAGGTACCTTGAAAACTGACGTCAGCACATGAAATATGAAACCGGTAATAGTAGATAATGTAAATCTACTCACATGTAATACATGTAAATATAGAGCATTATGAAACACAATTGCATAGAAACTGCGCATTAAATAAGAGTTGAACAACTGAAATGTAGAATCAAAAACAATGCGCAAAGTTATTAAGATAAGAATATAATAGAATATCAATAACTTTAAGAAAATTATACCCGAACATGTAGCATGTTGGATAAAAAGTAATCAATTTGAGCATAAAAGTAACGTACCACATAACATATTTAACACTATGTTGCACTAAAGAAATTGTAAATCATGCATGAACAAGAATAAAAGATTAGTAACAATTAGTAAATAATTTGTGCTGTAAATAAAATGTTCCACTGGTGAGCGAACTCTCACCCAATAAGTTGAATGGTGGAAGGAATTAATGCATGTGTACAATAAAGGTGCAGTGGTGTTACAAAATAAATGTCCCTCAAAGAAAATAATAAATGTAGTCTCCGTTGTCCGGAAAGGGGCACTAGAATGGAAACGGTCCAACGATGATCAATATGCTTGAAGGACGAAGATCAAGTATGGTGAATCCATGAATATTAACCAAATTGAATATTCAACTAGAAAACCAGTAGATGGCGCTGTTAAATCAAATTAGCACATGTAGTAAGTCAATGCGGTAGAAGAAAATACTTGAGTGAATCACGAAAGAAATCATCCATGAAATGCTGACCTTGAAGTTTAGTTCGTTGCTCTTGAAGAAGGTTGACGGTGTGCCTCATGAACTTAAAAAAACTGGTGTGAATCGAAGGAGAAGACATCGTAAACCAAAATAAACAATGCTGCATGAAGACGACGTTCAAATTGCCAAGTAGAAACGTGGTTGGCAGAATGGTTGGCAAAAGAACATTAGAAGGCATTGCAAACGTGAAACCAGTGCCTTTTAAGCATAAAATGGCGGCACGTATTTTAACGCTGCGCCGGGCGACTCACGGCGTCAAAATGCACCAATGATCCTTGGTAACCAGAAATCAGCTCAGTATGCGTCACAGACGGCGTCAAACAGCAGAAGAAAGGTAAGGCTGCACGAGCTAGAATGCTCGGGGCACTTTTAAATGTCAAGAAGCGGTTAAACTGCCTAAGGCCAATGCGCTCTGTAACAATGTGGGAAATGTAAAATAAAATAATAAATCCAATGTCACAAACCACGAAAATAAAGGTGGTAGCGCTGGCACATGAATCTCCTTGATGCACACATCGAACACTGTTACAGCACTTGAACCATGTGTAATGGGATCACTTTACTGAAGAAAAATTACTAATGTTCAAGTTTAATCATGGCTTCTTGAACGTGGCTAAGCAAGCGGAAAAGCAGGGGAAATCCTCCATAAAATATAGCAGGAAAATCAGGAAGGTAGGGGAAATCGTCCAGAAATTGTATGAGAGTTAGATGACAAGAAGTAAGTTTCAGCAGGGAAATCCTCATAAGTTGTAGGAGAAGCACGATGGCATGAAGTAAATTTCAGCAGGGACTGGCACTTAAGGATGAAGGCGACCGGTTGAATGGTCACTGGTGGGGTTCACATGATGGGGTGCCAGTATGCTTGTGAATAATAAATGAATGAAAACGAAATTCTTTACCTTGTAGTTTCGTGGTCTTGACAGTCAAAACGAAATTCTTTACCTTGTAGTTTCGTGGTCTTGACAGTCCTTATAAGTAGTAGGCTGAAGTACGCCCAGATCGTCGCCAATTTGTAGTGATGGGTAATGAATCAAGTATTCAGTCCGAGTGGTAGATAATCAGATTTATTCCAGGTAAGTTCGTTAGAAGAGAATTAATATGAATTAAATAGATATATGAATAATTGTATAAATGAAACCCCACCAGGAGCAGGTTCCTACCCGCTCAGCCTCAGGTCTCAACTGACATCAGGGAGTCAGGGACATTCTAATGCATCATAACAATATGAACATTCTACAGGAACGAGTCAGAGGCTGTGAAGGATGCAGTGAAGATACTACAGTCCTCCTTGCAGCCCAGCAGCACCTATTAATGCAGCACAAAAACCTGACTTAACTCTGCCAAACTTTCGGCCCTGCCCGCAACTACCATGCAACTACTGTGTCACCTTTCGCAAAATGGTGGCTTGTAGCCCAACGCAACATTTCCTGAGTATGATGTCCCTTCCCTTCTACCAACATAGCCCAATTTTCCAACCCGCATTCCTCTGGGCTGAACCACCTCACTAAAAGCCCGGGGGCATACCTGTTGGGTTTGCTGCCCCCCAAGTCCCTACTGTCTTTTACTGAGGAAACATATTAGAAAGTTATTCTAGGGTTATGAACCAGGGCAGAGACCGTCTGGAACAAAAGAAGTAATGGACAACTTAAGACATTGGGACCGTCAGAGAACCCACCATGGTATGTGCTGCAGAGGGTTTGGAAGTTGGCCAGGGAAAAGTAATGCTTGACCTAAGACCCCCCCCCACACACACACACACTCTTGCAAACTGCCATACATGTAAGTAAATGACATAAAGCAAAATGATGGGTACAGGGGTTGCAGGGGCTTGCGTTGCGTCACTGATGTAAGTGCCACTCATTTTTTGTTGACGTTTACTTAGTTGCACTGGGGCTCTTCCCTTGTTGTGGCGTACCTGATACCCCTGGAGTATTGCAAAATTATGAACATGGACTGTAGAGCCCAATGAAGAAGGAAGTGGCTGAAGCAAAACAGCTCCTCGAGAGATAGCTGGGTGAGCCAGAGACTGCACAGCATCACCCTAGAGAGAAAGACACGATGGCATCCACATAAGACATAGCAGCAATTGAAAGCCAAGTGATGCTTGATGTGAGAAGATGAACTCAGCACTCAGACTCACAGAAACGGAAGCCCTTCCTGCAAATGCTACACACACCACAGAAATGAGCAGAGACCGCCCAGAGAAAGAAGAGAGTGGCGGCCTGGTGGGTGCTCGGGTTCTCGGAGCAGAGGTCAGGGAAGAATTATGTCCCACCCCACCCACAGGAAAGTGGTAAGGGGTCCGTAATGTAAGAAAAGCCCTCCAGGTCTTTCTTATGTTGAGGATAAATGAAATAGCGAGACGCGTAGGTAAAATGTTTCCAAACATTCCTCTTTATTTCTCCATGAATAAAGGAGCCCACACCCGAGAGATCCTTCTCCGCTGGTTTGCTCGCTGAACTGTCGGAGTTCAACAATGATTACCGTGGAGAAGGAACTCGAACGGGAGAGCCATTTCAAACAATAATATGGATACATACAGTGTAACGAGAGATGACACAGAAAGTAATGAAGGACTTACAGTATCAACACTACATCATCTCCCTCCTTTACAAGAATATATGTTTTTTTTTTTTTAAACAAGCCAATACATAAATATTAACAAAGCTCAATACAGAATAAAGACATGGCATAAAATGAAAGGAGCTATTGCATGTAAAAATCTTTAAACCTTGCCGGTAATGGAGCATTGCGAGTACATTTTGTATAACCCATTGTAAGGGTTTTTTGAGAAGACATATCACTGATCACAGGAGTTACATTTGTGTCTGAGTTATTTTCCATACCCAGTGGTCTGGCATTGGATGAAGAAGCTTCATTGGTAAGAGTTGCGTCAGAGGAGGTTACATTAGAAGTACTCAGATCATTCAAAGTTAGCCAAACAGGGTCTTCCCTTTGTACATCATCAATTTTTCATCTGTGTTTAATAATTAAATTAGCTTGTTCTTTATTAAGCTTGACTACAGTTCTTTTACTCCACCACCCTCTCCCTTCAATGTCAAGCGAAGCTTTAGAGACTCTTAATACTTTAAGAGGAGCAGAAAACCTTGTTTCACCTTTTTTTAAAATCCTTTTGTGGTGATTTAATCAATACCAGGTCTCCAACTTTAAAGTCTATATCTCTGACTCCATGTCTGGAGTCATAGTATTTCTTTTGAATATTTTTTGCTTTTTATGGAAGTCTCGTTAGCAGTTTTGCTCAGATTACACCAACATTTTTTCTCTTTACCAGTAATATCCCTAATCCAGTCAGGGCAAATTACTGTTTTGGGTGACCTTTTTCTTAACATACTGAATGGAGACACACCAGTGGTACTCTGTGGCGTTGTACAATAGGCCCAGATCTTCTGTCTAAGAAACCTTTCTGCTTCAAGATTATTAGCCAGCGCTGTCTGAACCCCTTCCTTCTAAAATCTATTTATCCTCTCCACTAAACCATTTGAAGTGGGAGAATAAAGCGCCACCTGGAGATGCTTAATCTGACATTTAGTTACAACATTTTTCATAAGATCAGAAGTAAAATGTGTGCCATTGTCTGTCACCAATTCTCTAGGTGCTCCCTCTATTTCAAATATTTTTTTTAGAAACTCAATTACATACTTTGTTGGAGCAGAGGGAACAAAATCAAAATAGACCCACTTAGAACAATAATCTACAAGAACAATCAAGTACTTTTGATGAATGGGAAGAATTTCAAAAGGTCCTGCAAAATCCAATGCAAGTTTAGACCAGACATCAACTGGTATTGGAACAGTATGCAAAGGAGTATTGTGAGTTGTCCAATGTTTATCGGATAACAAACAAGTGGTACATTTTGAAATCCAATTTGACACTTGGGTGTCTAATGAGGGCCACCAGAAAAATTGTTTCAACATTTTGCATGTACTGCCAACACCCAAGTGTCCAGAATGAGCTGCCTCGACTAATTTATTTCTAATTAGAGCAGGTGGAACACATAAATCATTTCTCATTTGTACTCCATCTGAGAGTGTTAACTCTCCTTGAATTTTACCAAATGGTTTGAGGGGAGAGATCAGTGTTCTATCTTTGGGCCATCCTTTGAGAACATATTCTCAAACTTTTAATAGAAGTTCATCTTTATTCACAGCAACCAACCATTCAGATTTTGAAATGTGATAGTTTGAAAAACTTAATGCATCATCTAAAGTTGCTACAGCACATTCAACATCATTCTTAAGATTTATAAGATCAGGAGCAGAAGGAGGCAATCTGGAAAAACAATCAGCTCTCACATTGATACTTCCAGGAATATGTACAATAGTAAAATTGTATTCTTGAAGTTTAGAAAGAAGTCTCACAAGTCTAGCTGAGGTTTTACCTGAGCCGTTTCCATTAAGTATATGTAAAAGTGGTTTATGGTCAGTGTAAAGCATGAAATGGGTACCCCAAAGAAATGTTTTAAACTTTTCAATGGCCCACGAACAATCCAGTGCCTCCCTCTCTATGGTGCTATATGCTTTTTCAAATTTTAGGAGCAATCTTGAGGCAAAACCAATTGTTTTTTCTTTCCCTTGAATTACTTGTGTGAGAACCGCACCTAAACCTAATTGACTTGCATCAACCATTAACGTGCAATCCACTCCAGATTTGCAAGAGCCTAGAGCAGGAACTTGTAAAATTAGATTTTTAATGGAAATAAAAGCTTTAGTAGCTTCGTCACCCCAAACATACTTTTCACCTTTCTTGAGTAAACTTAGCAAGGGTTGTACAATGAAAGCATAGCTTTGTATGAAACGAGAATAATATTCAGCCATGCCAAGAAATGATTTGAGTTCTTCTTTGTCTTTGGGTGGTGGTACTTCTGATATGGATTTGGCCAATGAAGATTTCAGAGTAATACCATCTTTTGAGATGTGATGTCCTAAGTAATCTAGATCTTGGACTAAAAATAGAAATTTTTCCTTCTTTAATGTAATTCCAGCTGATTTGAATGAATTTAGTACTTGTTTCAAAATAATATTATGCTCTTCAGAAGACGTAGCATAAATTAGTACATCATCTTGATATACTTGTGTGCCCCTTATCCCTGCAAGAATTGTGTCCATAAGTTTTTGAAATACACTCGCTGCAGACGCCAGACCAAAAGGAAGTCTAAGGAACTTGTAAGCCCCAAAGGGAGTTACAAAAGTTGTGAGATCTTGGGAGTCTGCAGCGAGAGGAACCTGATGGTATGCCGAGCGTAGATCCAATAATGAAATTAATTTGGCATCAGAGAGGTTAGCTAGTAAATCTTGAATTTTGGGGAGAGGGTGACAGTCTACGAGTATGTTGCTATTAAGGGTGCGCAAGTTAACACACAAACGAATGTCCCCTTCCCTTTTTCGTACAATAACAATTGGACTTACACATTCGGAAGAGTCTGTGCAAATAAAGATTTTTTCTTTTACTAATTTGTACAGCAATTACTTTAATTCTGTCCTAACTGACAATGGGACTGGTCTAGCTTTATGTGCAATGGGTATGGCATTTTTCTTTAATTTTATGTTGTGTTCAAAATTATGAATAACACCAATTCTTGAGTCAAATACTTCAGGATATTCATTAAGTACATTCTTAATTTCATGAAAATAGTCTGTAATTGAGCTCGCAAAATTGGGATTAATAACAATGGGATTATCCAAGCCAGGAATCAACATCAAGCCTAATTTTGCTAAATCTTGCCAACCTATTATCAATTTCCCTTTTCTGCAACATATATTTTTGTGATGGTTTGTCTGCCAAGGCATTCCAAAGAGTCTTTAAAGTAACCTAGCATATTAATATCTTGCTCACCATATGCTTTAGGATTAACATATGTAGGCAACAACTTTTTTGATGTACCCCAAAGTTGTGAGAAAAGGACATCTGAAATGATAGTAATAGGAGCTCCTCAGTCCCCCATCATGTGAAATGTGATACTAGCAATATGTGTTTCACAAAATGGACCATTGACTTGACCATTCATTATGGCATTAGCATCAACAGTAAGCAGAAGATTGGACAAATCAGGTGTAGATTGATCTGCTGACACATTGGTATCTACAGTACGAATGTGTACATTGCTCTTACTTCTACAAACTGTTTGAAAATGTCCATGTTTATGGCATTTATTACATCGCTTACCTGAAGCTGGACAGTCTGGAAAATTACTCAAATGTACTTTTGAGCCACATCTAAAACAATAACCTGACATTTTCTTTGGTGCAAATTTGGTATTTTTAGCTGTAAAGGAAAGTGCATTTATCGCACTAGTATCAGATGGTTCAAATTTACCTGTATTAACATTTATGTTATTAACATTGTGTAAAGGTAACTCAGTAATTATTCTTTTGCTAGAAATAATGGATTTCTCAATTGACTTTGCTATATCAATGACTTCTGAGAGAGTGGGGTTGCTACAACTTAGTAAATGTTCTTGAATTTTCTTTGAGTTGCACCCAAATACAAACTGGTCTCTCAAACTTATTTCTAAAGTTGAAGCAAAATTGCAGTTCGCTGCAGAGTTACGAAGTGCCGAGATATAGTCTTCTACAGATTCATCTTGAGATTGATTTCTTTTAAAGAAATTAAAACTCTCTAGGAGAACACTAGGTTGCTCTGTGAACTTTTTCTCCAGTCTTGCTTCATTCTCTTTATTTTCATTCCAATTCTCTGGAACTGGAGTTGGAATTATGTTTGGTAGGTTTTCGAATACTTGTTGCCCTTCAGTGCCAAGATTATTAAATAAAATGGCTGCTTTGCTTTTTGCCGAAAAATGTTCTGCCTCTAGAGCAACCAAGTAACTCTCAAAAACTTTGAACCATTGATCCCATGGTAATGGTGGTTTCCCAGGAAGTTGGAGAAAAGGTTGCAAATGTACTAGTTGTGCAAGGTTACTCAAAGTTAATTCTTGAATAAGTTGAGGTTATTTGAGCAAAGTAAAATACAAAGCAGAACTTTCGATATAGTCGATATATTGTAAAAATGAAGTCATGAAAGTGTTTCTCAAGCTTCTGCTAATTATACTTGTAGTTTAAGTAAAGGTTTGCTTGTTAAGAAGCATTGAAAAATGTTTCTAACGTTGAAATTAGTTTGAAAAAGCAAGCTTGTTAAGCTCCGTTAACAGCTCTTACCACAATCAGATGATCCAAACGAGCTTTGTGAGGCATACACATGCGTTTCAACAGGTGCTCTCGTTGTGAGGGGTGGGGCAGAGAAAACCAGCATACAGGGCCTCTACGTGGTCGCAGGAAGTGAAATGCTCACGTTGCTGATTAGCCCAGTTGTAAACCGCAATTTGCTAATGCGCATGCGTGAAAGGAGAGGTTGCTTGTCTGAACAGGACGCGGCAGGAGAGCCGCAAGAAAAGCAGAAGCCGATGGACAATCACATATGTTGAAGCGAGGACTTACTGCGGATAAACTGCTCGTTGCCTCGAATGAAGAGGTGAGTGGGCTCCTTTTTCCTTTTCCAATCGTCGCCAATATGTAATGTAAGAAAAGACCTCCAGGTCTTTCTTATGTTGAGGATAAATGAAATAGCGAGACGCGTAGGTAAAAGGTTTCCAAACATTCCTCTTTATTTCTCCATAAATAACGGAGCCCACACCCGAGAGATCCATCTCCACTGGTTTGCTTGCTGAACTGTCGGAGTTCAACAATGATTACCGTAGAGAAGGAACTCGAACGGGAGAGCCATTTCAAACAATAATATGTATACATACAGCGTGTCATGAGAGATGACACAAAAAATAATGAAGAACTTACAGTATCAACACTACAGGGTCCCCGGACTGACAAGGAAATAGAGGCAGAGTGAGTGGGTTGCTGTAAAGATGATGCCAACAGCCAATGTAGTTTTCTTGAAGCTTTAATGAAGAGAAGAGTAACAGCATACAAGACCAGAGGGCCCAGAGGATCAGCACCAACTGAATCAGGTGTTCCAATTCACTGTCCACAACATTCTAACTACTACATAACACTTAATACAAGCACCAACAGAGTGCCCTACATTCTATACCGTATAATAAGAAAGTGCAGAGCCTAAAATAAGTTTACAATAATAATAATTCAAAATAGCAGAACACCACATATCTCCCCTCTTTTGAAAGAATAAAGAGAGAGAAATAAAAATAAAATTTAATCATAACATTTCTTGGGAATTCTTCTTGTTCTGAAACTTCTCCGTACACCTTGAACCCTAGAACCCATTTTTTGTGGACTTGAATCACGATTGGACTGTCTGACTTTGGCTAAACGAGACGCGTTCCACCACTGTCCATTGTTAAGTTTCACAGTGTGACCTTTAATGTCAACAATACAGCTGGGTTCTCTGAATTTAGACTTCCCTTTTTGCAATAACAACGGGTCTTTAACCCGAACAAACTCACCCACCGAAAACTTTGCTTCTTTTCTTTTCTTTAGAATTTTTTCCTTTTCATACTTTTCACGATTAATATAGTCACTGGTACACTTTGCTTTTCTGGACTTATGTGACACACTACAATCACCTCCAAGTGCTCTTATTTTCCAAAATGGATTAAGAGAAGAAACAGCTTTTCTTCCTTTCATTAATTCAAATGGTACCACACCAGACACAGAATGTGGGGTAGTTCTATATGCCCAAACCACCTCTCTTACTGCTGTCTCATAGTCTCCTCTTACTTTAACTGTACTCTGTATACATTCAACTAAAGCCCTGTTAAACCTCTCAACTTTTCCATTAGACTGCGGGTGATAAAGTGGGGTGCGAAGATGTTTCACCCCTAATTTTGTTAAAAACTCTTGCATGGAAGATGTAAATTGGTCACCATTATCTGTCAACATTTCCTCAGGCACTCCTTCTCTGATAAAAACATCTTGCAAAAAACGAATGACAGATTTGGTGTTAGGTTCTGAGATCCCTCTCACTTCCACCCACCTGGACAAGTGATCAATTAATACAATAAAGTATTTCATACAATTAGGTAGAATATGAAAAGGACCTAAAAATCCACCGCAACTCTTTGCCAAACTCTATCAGGACAAAGAACTGGGTTCGGCACAGGTGTGGATGTTGTCAAGTGCTGTAAGAACATTGTACACAATTGTACACATTGTACACAATTGTATACATTGTACAAATTGTACATTGTACACATTGTACATGGTCTCCACATCACGATCCATGCTGGGCCACCAAAAATCATTCCTGATTCTGCATTTGGTGGCAGTCATTCCTAAATGACCAGTTTGGGCCGTTTCCATTATTCTTTGTTTGAAATGATTTGGGGGAACTAGTTTACCTCCCCTCACCAGTAAACTATTTTCAATAGAAAGTTCATCAGCAATCTTGCAATAAGGTTGTAATTCAGACACCAAAGATTTCTCTTTAGGCCAGCCCTTAACCACAAATTCCATAACTTGTTTCAAGATGGGATCGTTAGTCAAAACATCTTGCCACACTTCCATGTTAGAACAGATCACAGTGTCATCCACATTAGCAATTATACATTCTTCAATGTCCTCTTGCTCCTCTGAATTCACATTAATATTCTCAACAGGAAATCTAGATAAAAAATCAGCTTTAATATTCTTGCCACCAGCAATATAATGTACAGAAAAATTGAATTCTAACAACTTGGTTGCTAACCTTGCAAGTTTAGATGTAGTCTTTTCAATCTTGGTACCTGAGAGGATGTCAACCAAAGGTTTATGGTCGGTTCTCAACCAAAACTTTCTTCCCCACGCATACAATTGAAATTTTTCAACTCCCCACACACACGCAATCATTTCCTTTTTAATTACCGAATACCTCAACTCCACATCCTTCATTCTCCTTGAAGCAAATCGCACAGTTACTTCTTTGTTTCCAATCACCTGGGATAACGCAGCACCCATTCCACACTAACTGGAATACACTGTAATATAAGTGTCATGGCCCTCAACATATGCCTGAAGAGCTGGAGCAGCTAAAACGCACTCTTTGATGAGTAAAAAATGTTCTCGACAAGTAGCAGTCCAAATAAAATCAGATCCCTTTTTCAGTAAGATCCTAAAACACTTCGACCACACCCACATTTATATCTGAACTGACAGTCGCGGACGCCCCGCCAGTCCGAGGCCAATCGGACACACACGCTCACCTGACTACATACTATTCAACCCTCTATACCACAACGCAAAAATCCGCTCCTGCTGACCTAACAGAATATTTAGACTCTTTACAGCTTCTATGGCTAAGTCCTGAACATAGAGAATATTTAGATCTCCCATTCACTTTAGAGGACATCACACAGGTGATCAGAGGCCTCCCATCGGGTAAGGCACCTGGACTGGACGGATTGACCACGCTTTTTTATAAGACCTACGTCGAGGCACTTGCCCCCCGCCTTCTTGATGTCTATCAGGAGTCATTAGAGACGGGGATCCTCCCCCCATCAATGAAAGAGGCGGTTATCATCACTCTCTTAAAACCAGACAAACCACCAATAAATTGTGACTCATACAGGCCCTTATCCCTGATAAATGTGGACACTAAAATCTTAGCTAAACTTATAGCCAACAGGCTCCAACCGCTGATGTCCCTTATCGCCAGACCTGATCAGTCCGGATTTAATGATCAGCGGCCCATAATCTCCGAACCTTTTTTTCGGTCTTACATCAAATCGAACCTAAGCTCCCAGCTGCAGCAGTTTTTTTAGATGCAACCAAAGCATTCGACTCTTTAGAGTGGTCATACCTTTTTACTATACTTTCTAGACTGGGTTTGAGTCTCAACTTTATCAAACTCATCAAATTACTTTATACAAGGCCTACAGCCCGCCTACTAGCCAATGGGCTCATCTCGGATGCATTTGAGATCTCTCGCGGTACCCGGCAAGGGTGCCCGCTTTCCCCCTTGCTATTTGCAATAGCAATGAAGCCATTGGCAGCGAAAATTCGACAATACCACTCGTCGCGGGGACTAGTTTTTACGGATCGTAATCTCATCACCTCTATGTATGCTGATGATATCACCCTATATGTCAGGCGCCCAGATGACAACCTAAATCCATTGCTGCGGGAACTGCTTAGATTTGGTGGCCTCTCTGGTATTACCATAAATTGGAGAAAATCCTCCATACTATCTTTAACTGCCGCTCCTTTAAACAAATCCTTGGACTTCCCGCTGAAGTGGGAAGAGGAAGCAGTTAAATATCTGGGAATATGGCTCAGTAGAGACCTACAACTCATCTGGAGCCTAAATTTTGGGAAACTGTTCGACTGGTTCATGGACAGAATTAAATTCTGGTCCGCCCTTCCTCTGTCGTTGGCAGGTCGGATAGCAATACTAAAGATGATAGTCCTCCCTAAATTTCTATATTTATTTGTGAATATTCCTGTCCCTCTAACGCAGGCCTTTTTTAAACAGCTACGCTCTGCTGCGATTTCTATGGTTTGGGCGGGAGGCCAGCCCAGAGTAAGTTGGGACATCCTAACGCGTCCGTTATCTAGAGGCGGCCTGGGAGCCCCCGACTTTGAGTTATACGCCTTAAGTGCGCAAGCCCAATTTTTACATTACTGGATTTATCCAACTCCATTCCAGCCGCATGTGGCGACGGAGCGAGATATTGCAGATCTGATTCCGTTGCATACAGCTGTGTACTACCCTTATCGCAGGAACCCAAACGAAATTAATACTGTGGAGACGATCAGATGGGCCTGGGAGGGCCTGAGGCATCGCGCTCGAGTGCCTCTGCTATATGCTCCTTCGGTGCCGCTGGCACATCATCCCCACTTCCCCTTTTTGCAGGACAAGGGAGCTATTGACAGAGCTCATAATATGGGAATTAAAACAATGGGTGATCTATATCCGGCTGGGTCATTTTTGCCTGAGCCTGTCACACAAACGGGCGACTCTATACCAATTTTGGAGAGACTACTATTTCATCAATTTAAAGCTGCCTGCAAGAAACTACCCGCTTCCTTTCCGGCTCCCCCCACATTACATCCTCTAGCTAACTTACTGGCCTCATCGTCACCGAGGAAACTGGTCACCAGACTTTACACTTATACACAATCGTACATGCCATGGACAGACCCCGGGGCGCTCCGGCAGTGGCGCGAGGATCTCCCATATGGTCCTTTTGCTGCTCACAAATGAAACACCTATCCCCCAACCATAAGCTGCGATTAATACATTTTAAATTCCTTCACCGTTATTACCGCACCCCACTACAACTATTTAAAATAGGACTACGTACCACGTCCAACTGCTGGAAGTGTAGGCGCGAAGGCGCTGCCTTTTTACATGTAGCCTGGGAATGCCCTGTCGTTTCTCAGTATTGGGAGGAGGTGTCAACTGTAATTGGAGCCATTACTGGCCAGCCATTGGGGTGTTCTCCATTGGTCATGCTGCCAGGTTATGTGGAACAATCTAAGCTAGAATGCCGCCGCCTAATCGCAATGTTGCTGATCCTTGCTCGTCGCCGATTGGCCATACACTGGGGATCCCCGGTTAAACCGCTAGTAAAAACATGGATACAGGATGCAGTATATTGTCAGGAACAGTTAGCCAATTATTGGGATCTAATGCCCACAGCGTCTCGTCCTAAGAACATCTGGGACCCCTTCACAGTTTGGCTGCGCCTCAGAGAGGGTCCGATTGACGAGGACGAACCCATCCTTGCAGAAGAAGGCCCCTCTGTGTCTGCAAAATAGGTACACTGGCTTACACATTTACTACACTAGACTTAATCCACGCTATGCACATTGACACTAGCCTTTGCAAAATGTTCTTGTTTTGACATGACTGATGTATCTAAGTATTTGACTGTTCTGCTGCAACTTGCCTTTGGATACCAACTGCTATTGTTTCATGTTTCATATCTGAGCCATGGCCACTACCTATTGTGTATTATGTTATCAGATGTACAGATTGCCTGCATGTGCTGTAATAATGTACCCGTGTTTAATTAAACGAATAATCTCTCACAAAATTACAAATAAAGTTATAAAAAAAAAAAAAAGATCCTAAAACACTCAGTAAGACTGGCAAAATCTTTATGAACTTAGCGTAAAACTCACATAGACTAAGAAAAGATCGTAACTGATCTTTATCCACAGGATGTGGAGCATTAACTATGCCTTCTACAATGCTGGGTTTAGGTTTAACACCATCCATAGAAAGAATATGGCCTAAATACTCCATTTCGTTCACTGCAAAAATGCATTTGTCCTCCCTTATCGTTACTCCATTATTTTGAAGCGTTTGCAAAACTTGTTCCACCACCTGATTATGTTCGTCTTCTGTCTTCTGTCTCAGTATGGACCAGAATATCATCCTGGCACACCACAACATTAGGCACACTTTGAAACATCCTGGTCATGATTTTTTGAAACACGTAAGCAGCCGAAGCCAGTCCAAATGGCATACGACAAAATTGAAAATCAGGTGTTACAAAAGCTGTTAAATGACGAGATTGCTTATCCAAAACGACCTGATGGTACGCTGAACGCAAATCCAATTTCGAGAACCACTTGGACTGACCTACAGCTGTAATAAGATCATCAATGCGTGGTAATGGAAAATTCTCCACCCAAATGGCCTTGTTGAGAGACCTTAAATCTACACATAAACGTAGTTCCCCAGACTTCTTCTTGGCTAAAACAATGGGAGATAACCACAAGGTAGCATCAACTTTTTCAATGATACCATCACTTTGGATTTTCTTTAACATTGTTGTGAATTAATTCCTTATGCTGTGTGGAACATTTCTAAGTTTGTGTTTCACAGGAGACACACCCTCTTTAACTTTAATAGTATGTGCAAAGTCTTTGATCTTACCAATTTTATCATGAAAAACCTTCTCAAACTTTTGTTTCCATTGATTGCGGTCAGAAACACAATTTACTAATGAAACAGGATTTTTCTGACCTGGTTTGATAATCATACCAAACTCCGCTTGGTGCCACTACCCCAACACATTAATACCTTTGTAAGCTACGTACACCTTGCCATGAATGGTTTTATTTTCAAAAGTAATGTCTGCCCAAAAATATCCTCCCAAATCTATTCTACGGCCTTCGAATGCAGTAGTAATAACATAAGGAGGTAGCAATACCATATATGACCAAGATTGTTTGTATCTATCTATTGAAATGATAGTAATTCTGGCTCCTGAATCAATGAGTAAAGGAATATTAGACCCCTCAATTTTTATGTGTACTAAAGGATCTCCATATTTCTTTTCCATACGTACATTGTTAATTTCCAAACACTCTACAGAAACCACAGATAGCGCTAATTCTTCCACCCCTTTTTCAAAATTCTCTTGTCCATCCGAAATCACATGTTCCTGAATACTCCTAACAGGAACACGTCTGCCACCCCTACACACCTTTCCAAAGTGGCCCACTTTCCTACACCTCCAACATTCTTGTGCAGCGGCTGGACAGTTTTTGTAATTCGACAAATGAGATGAAGAACCACATCTGAAACATTGCAAACCACGATAATTACATCCAGATGCCACATTTTTTCCACCTCTAGCATTAGTATCAACTAATTATTTTCCTTTCTTTGGCTTAACATCACTGGCATTAGGCGTATGTGAACTGTTACCAGGAAAATTAACACTTCCTACAGCTGTAACAGGGGTGTTGGTTTCCAACTGTTTGGAATCTAATTCTGAACATTCAATACTTTTAGCTATATCGATGGATTCATCTAAGGACGGATTCTTGCATGATAATAACTTTTGCTGAATCTTCTTTGAGTAGCATCTACAAAGTATTTGATCTCTAATTAATTGAGACGTAAAGTCCTCAAAGTCACAATAACTGGCTAGTACTTTCAAAGCAGTGACATAAGTGTCAATGGATTCGTTTGGACCCTGAACACGAGTGAAGAATTTATGTCTGTGCACCACCAAATTAACTTTTCCCTCAAAATATGTGCTCAATTGTTTCACTGCTAATTGGTATTCATTCAAATCCTCACTGTCTTGACCAGTATATTCTGGTAAGTGATCAAATACATTTTGACCTTCAATCCCTAAATAATAGTAAAGTAGACTACGTTTCCTATCCGGTTTAATTTTCAGACCGTCAATTGCCCCCAAATACGTGTTGAATGATCTAAACCATAACCGCCACTTTAGAGGAGGTTCGCCAAGTTCCTGTAAAAAATGACTAGGAGGTGTTACAGTTTGCATGGTGACAAAAACAAAAATAAAATAGAAAGAATGAAAAAAAAAACAATAATGCGAAGATTATAAATTGTCCACTAAAATAGAATTGTTAAGTTTCTTGTGCACTGTATGATAATAATAGTTTGACTCCTCTGGATTCTTGAAAGTTTAGTCACTGTAATGAGGTGTGCCAATCACCGTGTTAGCACATAAATCAAAACTAAAACATTGTAGAATAAGTCACAGTAGACAGGTGTGCCAATCACCGTTTTAGCACATAACAAGAAGCTGGAAGAATGAGAAACAACCAAAAATTAAAACACTGGTTTGTGGATCACCGAATACGCGTAACTTGTGCCAAATGATATAACAAGGTAACTGCTGGTGAAGGTATGAGACTGCAGGAGGCTCGTATGTGGAATCCGAGGTTAGCGTGCTAGATGTCAGGTAGACCTCATGCGCATGTGAGGAATAAGAGAACAGTGATGACGTCTCACAGCCAAGACACAGGTCACAGCGGCCTGAGCAATCTGCGCGGAAGGGGAAGAAGCAGGAATCTCCTGCAATTGAAACGGCCGGAGCGATCTCCCACGGCCAACACAGGAATCGATTAAATCTGCTACAGGCAAAGCGCACGTCACGAAAACAAGAGGAGGCGTTTCTATGGGAATGGTAGAACACATCGCACGAAGACGATCCGACTCGCGCTTCCAGGATACGGGGCTCGAGAGCCTGATGCTCGTGCAGGAACGGCCAGTACAAATGTTCCAGGCCTCTCTTCAAATAACGCAGAGTAAGTAAACACAAAAACGTAGAGAAAGTGTCTAGGAAAAGGCAGCGCTGAATCGATAATGAGTTGATGGGGTAGTAAAAGGGAAAAAAAACTGTAGATCCCTGAGCCCTCAAGTGGACAAATGAAAACAGTACCTTATTGAGAAAGAACAACAGCTTGGAGAAAGCGAGACTTGCCGAGTCCTCATCCCATGCTTGTTGCCATATTTGTAAAGATGATGCCAACAGCCAATGTAGTTTTCTTGAAGCTTCAATGAAGAGAAGAGTAACAGCATACAAGACCAGAGGGCCCAGAGGATCAGCACCAACTGAATCAGGTGTTCCAATCCACTGTCCACAACATTCTAATTACTACATAACACTTAATACAAGCACCAACTGAGTGCCCTACATTCTATACCGTATAATAAGAAAGTGCAGAGCCTAAAATAAGTTTACAATGATAATAATTCAAAATAGCAGAACACCACAGTTCCCTTGAGACAATAAGCCTTAAAGATAAGGGGAGGTGGAAGAGGCTCTAATGTTGTGCTCTATATTCTATATTGTATTATGTGCACGAGATTTGCATGCGCTCATGTTTACTTTTGTAAACCTTGCTTCCATTCCACCTGCCTTTGCATTCGGTGTTCTGGATTGTTGTAACAGTTCACTGGGGACAGCTGGAGTGGAAGGAAGGTCAGGGAAGATTGCCTTTTTGCATCTGGTGTTTCAACTAATAAAGCTTATATTTTTAAAAGCTTTTACTTCACACCTAACCCACTTCAATATAAGCGTACCAGGACAAGCCCATATGGAGGCGAGGACATCAGAGGGGCGAACGATGGTTAAAGGTCTTTAGCACATTAGGGAGAAGGTGTGATCCCATTCACACTCCCTACACTGGGTCCAGATGTTGCGGTACCCTTCTCTGCTCATAGATTAAATTGAAGCCTAGAAGATGGTGAAGGGAGAACATGGACTAAAAAGCAATGCATACCTAGTACAACAACCCCCCCTGCGATCATGAGGACAAGAAATGTTTCATGAGAGACCCTTATTTGTCTAGGCACACTACACGGGATAGAAGCCTTGGAGCAATTGGAGATGGCGTGTGGAGAGCTTAAGCCTTACTGGATAGATACCAGGGCAGTGCTGACAGTATACAGGAATGTTTACCCCCCCACACTTTTACATTAAGCATGCCAGGTTGTCTCCCTCAAGCAAGCTGTCAGAGGGATACAGTAAGAGGGCTCCATGATAGAAGCTGCCTGGCCCAGATCCACTCACCTTCCAGACTCACACTTCTGAAAACGAAAAACAAAGGTTAATGAATGCTCATACCTCCTAAGGGATATTCCCAGAAAGGGTCTCTAGCTTCGATGCTTCAGCCCTTACAAAAGGCATACAAACAGCAGCCTTGTCTACTGGCACATCAGTGTTTCCCCTTAGCTAAAGCAGCCATTGAAAATAGCCTGCAAACAATCAAAGTGGAACTAAAGGAAGTAATGAAAACGAACCTTACCAACAAGAGCAGAGTTAAAGGTCAAACTTAAAGCCAAAATCACGACCCTTAGAGCGGATGTTGATTGGATGGGCACAAGAGCTTTAGACATGGAAACAATAATAGAGAACCTCGAGTCAAGAGAAGCCTAACTCTGAAAAAGTGATAGCAACAATGCTCATGAAAATTTAGCTCTAGTCCTCAATTGTTAAGACATTGAAAATCGTACACTCTGAAACAATTTGAAGATACAGGAGCTGGACAAGGGAGAAGACGGACTAACCTGGAGGCCTCCCTCATCAGAATGTTTTCTGATCTTACAGGAAGTATCGTGCCTTAACCTGAACTTGAGAGTGCACATCAAGTCGGTCGCCGGCATCTAGGATAAACTAGAGGTCCAAGAGACATTGTGGTGAAATTCCTCAGTTACAAGGATAAAGAAGGAATTTTAAGAGTCGCTCAGAATAAAGGTACAATAACTTAGCAATAATTTGAATGCTCCTTATATCGTCACTAATGCCAGTACTTCTGTTATGGGGTTTCCTACAAGTGGGGGTTTCCTGCTGTAAAAACGCAGTCCTCAAATTAGGTAGTATGCACATAGCTAGGGAAAAAGTAGCAGACACTACAGACACACACACACTTTCGAATAATATAACTGTCATGACATACGAGGAGAACAAAGTAATTGAAGAATCAACTAGAGGGGGAGTTTTGGAATGGGTGAGTACAATGTCAATGAATTCCATGATATGTGCAGGCCCGACAACAGCAATACCAATAAATGCAATTTCAACATATGCCATAACGTGTGCCTGCACAACACCGTTGATACCGGTAGTAACAATGTCAATGTATGCCACAATTAGGGCTCCTGGTTTTCCGTTTAAACAGATTTTTGCATATAAATACTGACAGCAAAATATTTTTCCTTTGTCTAGTTATAAATAGAAACAGAAAAATGCCAGTAAATATGTTTAACTGAGAGATTTTTGTAGCTACAATAACATCATGTGTTTGCCTCTGTGGATTGTCAGCCAGGTTTCAGTTGCTACGGACACTATCTTTTTGTTAGGATTCCCCTGTGAAATGGATCCAAAAAAGAAAGAAACACATTTGCTGGAAATGTTGTCTTTTTCTGACATTTTCTCTTCCAGAGTGCAGCCTCCGGATGGAGACAAAAAGTAAATAAATAAAGCAAGACACAGGGGTCACAAAGTGGCCAGATTGGTTTTATTCACACCTAAACATATTAGCAACACTTTAAAGAGTTTGCCCACGAAGAGCTCCTTTTGTTTTCTCGTCTTTCTTTTAACAGCATTGTTTTCCCCGGGTGGGGAAGTGCACCATTCCTGGAAGTACTACAGTAGGTTGTTACCATAACAAAGGC
The DNA here is from genome assembly GCA_963921515.1 of Calotriton arnoldi. NCBI lineage: Eukaryota > Metazoa > Chordata > Amphibia > Caudata > Salamandridae > Calotriton > Calotriton arnoldi. The sequence goes on from CAWUFW010016193.1 coordinate 164,449, forward strand.
AGACGTTAACAGGCAATCAGGCCTCCTTATGTTGGAGTATCCTGGCTGGGAGCTATGGTGGCAAGTGGAGGGGAGTGGGAGGGGGAGGGAAGGGGGAGTGGGGAATGCACACCCAAAAGCAACAGAGGGAAAACAAATGCACACAGCTTATCACTTTAACGGTACTTAAGAGAGGCATGCTTTTGACTTTCTTCAGTCCCTGTATATAAGAGATAGGCATGCACTGTAGGAATGTTAGATGTGTTAGTCTGTCCCAGTATTTACACAAATAACAATTTAAATACCACTACTTTGTTTTATTTCTTTTATAGGGCTATTCATCCCAATGCAGAGTGTCAGAGCACTTTACATCACACGTACACATTATACATTGACAATAAATCATATGTGTTTAAATCAACGTGTAGGATGTGTTACATAAGACAGTGAGGGTTACAAGGTGTAGGAGCCACATGTCCTTCATAGCTCACTGTGCTATATTAGAAGGATTACAATGTATGAACTGCAAGTAACAAAAGGATCTCTTTGTTAAAAGCAGTAACCCATTTACCCATCTACATAAATCTATCTAAACCTATAATAACCAAGTGCGCATTGTCTATTTAAATAAATGTGAAAAAGTACTAGCTGCAGCATCTTTTTTTGCTTGCGACAAAAATAAATGTGGATAAAAACAGATAAAATGACCCAAAAACAAACATGGATAAATACAGACGGAAATGTTAAAAAAATAAATACCATAAAACCGGGAGCCCTAGCCATAATCCATGCACGAATGACAGTGTTGCTACCAGTAGAAACAATGTTGATGTACGCTATGACCTAGCCAAGCATAACTGTCTCAATAGCAGTGAAGACAATGTCAATGTACACTATGACAACTGTATGCACAGTGTTGAGATTGTCGATAAAAATTATACCAGTGACTGCCATATTATTTTCAGGTGTTCCAATGAACTTGTATCATTGCTGTCGGATACACCCAAGGTGACATTCCCATCAACCCTGAGTAAAGAAATACATGGTCAGGCAGATCCTCTGACCCATACCCATGTCTATCAAATGACGGGTCACAGGTGGGGTCTAACTTAGCCCAAAGACAAATGTGCACCAAGGGAAAACCCTGAGTGATCCCACAGATAGATAGTTGCACCACAAACAGGTTCGAGGAAATTGGCCCCAATAAAAAACGTTTGGCCAAAGGCTCGCATTCCCCAAAAATACCACAAAGTTAGATACTGCATGTAGATAGGAACACTCAGCCAATCAGGACACGAAATGCACACCACATGTAGTGATCATGACCTCCTCATGCCGGACATCTGGACACATACACACTGGCCCACACTAGCTCTCCCGAGGTCAAGAGCCATCTGTGTCCTTATCGGATGCCCAAACTTGTTAATTTATGACTGAGATGCTTTTTCAGGAATGCAAAAATTACTTTATTATACCTCAAGAGATGTATATAATTTCAATCAAAACTGTCAGGAACGCTCCGTCCCGGCCACCGTCAGCGCACGGGGCGGAGCTTGAAGGGAGTTAAATCCCTGCTTACGGACGGGAGGAGTGCTTCGCGTATGAGCTTTTCTCGCATTTCCTTCCCGTCCGGATCTTCACCGCCTTCACTTCCGGGTTCGCAGCGGCTGCTGCCGCATCCACAAACGCCCGGCTCCTCGCCTTCTCAAAACACCGCAGTTTCTAGTAGGGGTCCTTCAGTCTCCCGCTTCTGGCCATCTGCTCAGCACCATTCTGGGGTCTGGTGAATTCAACCGAACTCCTTACACAATGCGGTAACGCACTGTGCGCATTGAGTGAATGGCAGACGTCTGTTTGTGTGTTTAACCCGTGCATTACCTTGCTCTCGTATTTGGGGGTGATTCATGAGCATCTGCATTTCCCTGATGGGGGGCATAACATTTGGCATCATATGTAAGAAATAAAGGGGGCTCTCCTGATGTAAAGGGGGCTTTCTGAATATATACTTTAACTCCTGAGGTTCTAAGGAGTCTTTTGATGATTGTACACTGACAGTTCCCTGAGCTGTTAGCTTCTCGTATTTCCAGCAGAGGCGAAGATACGAGATAGTGTAGTCCCGCACCTTTTGCACATTTTTGATTACCTTATGTAAACTGACTCCAGGTTGTTAGTCACTATCTTTTTGGGCTACTTTTCCTTCTTCTCTGCACCACATTACTGGTAAGCTTCCATCATATTATCTAATTACACTACTAGGCCCTGTATTGTGAGTAATTTCCTTTCTGCTCTATTTAGGTAGTGTTGCATTAGAAGCTCTGGTTTTTACTGTGGATGGACACCAGTGGAGGAGGGGAAGCCAACAGGTAGCCGTTTATGCATTTCTTGATTTATGACCTTGCATGGGGATGTTAGTAGTCTCAGTAACAGCTCAGAGTAGATCATTGATGGTACTTTTGTCCACAGGATTTCGACGTCTCCAGTGACGAGTCCTTGCTGCCCAGGTCGTGCTGAGGGGTTCTTCTCCAGTGGTTCTGCTGCCCAGATCGAGTCGAGGGTCATTCTGCTGTTGTATTCTCCCCTTGTTTCCCCTCTTCCCCCTACTCACTGGCTCTGCTTTGACATTGTTGGGCGGACTAGTGGTAGCGGGAAGTTGGGACCTGTGCAACGGTCTCCTGCCTCTCGTTCCCGTGGAAACCCCAGGTGAGCCTTGATAAAAACTTTGCACACCACGAGACTTTCCGCAGACGCATTCATTTGAGACTCTCCCGGCCGCTGCGTTTAATTAAACCAATTTGTTCCTGTTTTGCCAAACGCCTCTTGTCTTTTCATTTCTTTCAGGTAAATTCATATCCGAGCAACATCCGCAAGGCACGTAATACTTCCAGAAGCATCCAGAAGCACCCAGAACCTTCCAGAGACTTCTGGGTGGCCATCTTTGCCCAGCAGCAAGTATAAATACCACACCTTTTGCTGCAGCCTTTCTTGGATCCAGTAGTGTGAGGAAGTCTTCAAGCATGATCTTCTTGCCAACCTAGCTCCTGCCCTCTCCTGAGGATGAACAAACCCATCAACACCTACCTGCTACCTCGTCCACCAGATCCTGCCGTCCTACAGAGTACCCCTTGCACCACCTACAGGAGGAAGAAAAAACAAGTGGCAATTAAATCCTCGTCTGCAAGGGACGAGTCTAAATCAAGCTTAGTGCACTAACAGTATCGCCCAAAGATCTCAATGTACTCTTGCCTAGCATCTCTTCCAGCAGGGAGTGGCGGGCTACGTTCATGGACATTAGAACTGAGGGGCATATTAGCAAGCGATTTATCGCCGCTTTAGCGGCACTTTTTGCCGCTAAAGCGGCGATAAATCTATCGCCCTATCAGCAAGCTGTCGCTAACAGCAGTTAGCGACAACTTTCTGACGAAGGTGATCGGTTTGGGTGCCGCTTTGCATGTCAGCGATGTTTATCGCTAATGACATGCAAAGTAGGCGTTCCCGACCAACATACCCTGTAAACAGACGCTAACAGGCCTATCACCTATAAGCAAGGAGTCCCTGACCCCGGTTAGCGACGTGAAAAGTCGCGCTAACCGGGGCCATCCCCATTTTTCTATCACCTGCTATTTTCCTGACTTAGCCATACATTACATGGGGGGTGGATTATGCTGATACGACCACAGGGTCGTATCAGCAAGGTTTTCCACCTCCCCCATGCAACATCGCTGGTTTTGTCGCGATGTTGGCCCTTCCCTCCCGCTATCGCTGGAATATTTATCGCCATAGCGCTAAATGTCGCTAATACAGCGTTAGCGTGGCGATATATTCCAGCGATAGCCGGCGATAAAATAAATCACGCTAAGCAGGGTTAGCGATGATTATCGCCTCTTTTTGCTAATATGCCCCTGAGACTTTAAAAGCCCAAGTGAAAGCAAGGACACGCCTTTGTTGAACTTTATGGCCTTTCGAGTTGGGCACAACGTCTTCTTGAGAAGTTATAGTAATAAGGAATTGATAACCTGTGCCTCCAGTGACTCTCACTATTTTCCTTTTTCCCCCTTTTTGAGAAGTTATCAGAAGGCTGCATTGTTGTGCAAAAACCATATAAGGTTGGGAACAAAGTAGAAAGGAGATACAGGCAGGAAAGGGCAATGCAAATGCTGTTGTGATTACTAATCCACTGTTTCTCATTTGGTACAAGCAACTAGAGAACTCTGGGTGCCTGGTCTTTCTGCAAGAGGTGTAGGTGATCCGCCATCGTGTCGTCCTCGTTCACCCTAACAAGACTGGAAACATCACGACATCACCATAAGTGCCTCTTACAAGTTCTATCCCTCTCTTAGCCAGCCCCTTTCCCCCTCAGAGCGACCTCAGTGTCAGGTCCCAGGGCTGGTCCAGGAAGGAGTGGAGGACAGTCTTCGCCCCTGCAGAAGTCCTGAATTCCAGGTGAGTGGCAAGTGCAACAAAGAGGACTTCCAGATTTAAGATAAACTGAGAAAATGGAAGTTTGGAATTTGACAGGTATGGAGATTAGGCTTATTAAAATTGGTAAGCCAGTGCATGTTATATTAAAACAAGGAGCAATCTATGCACGTATATCACAGTACAGACTTTCTAATTAATTTCTCCAGCGATTGAGAGGATGGTGCAACATTTGAGGATCTCCTGTAACACCCCTATAATAGGGTTATGCTAAGCCATAAAGAAAAGTTCAAGATTTAAAAGCAATTAATGATATAGTGGTCCCATGTTGTCCAGTAGTCCAAAATCCAACAGTAATATTGTTTTAAATTCCAGCAGATGCAGAGTGGTTCACAGCAATTGATTTATGTTCAGCATTCTTTCTATTTCTCTTCATGAAGATAGTCATTATCTTTCTGCTTTTCAATTTAAAAATTAAGTATTGGTGAGGTAAAGATTGTCACAAGGGTATACAAAATCATCATCAATCCTTACACAAGTTCCCAAGAAAGATCTAGAGGCACCGAGATTACCTTGTGAGTCAGTCCTGGTGCAATATATTGATGATCTTATGATTACAGCAAAAACAAAAGAGGCTTGTAAATTGAACACTAACGCATTGTTAAACCATTTGGCTGAAGAGAGACAAAGGGTCTCATCAACAAAATTACATAACCTTCAGACAGACGTTACTAATTTGGGATAGGAGAAAGGAAGGTGTCCATAAACCATATCTTTCCAATTCTGAGAATGAGTCCTCCTCATGGACAGAGAGATGTAAGAGTGTTCTTGGAAATGGTGGGCTACTGTCTCCAGTGGATACCATTTTTCTTCTTACCTGCTAAGCCATTACAGAGACTACTGACACATAGCTACATAACTGACCCAGTGTTTTGGGATAATGAATGCATGAAAGCCTTTCTGGAGCTGAGACATGCATTGTGTTCCTGCTTTAGAAATGCTGGATTATGAAAAAGAGATCTTTCTGCTTTGACACAAAAGAGATGGGTACTCTCTTTCTGTTCTCACTCAACAGCATAGCTGCAGAAACAGACCTGTTGCATATTTTACTGAAATTCTAGATCCGGTTACTGGTGTTTTACCTGGATCTCGAAATTTGTTGCAGCAACAACTGTTTCCACCACCCATAGTGATTCAGTGCCATTAGGTCATATTTAATAGGATGTGTGCCGCATTCAGTAGAGACACTTTTAACCAGAAGCAGGACCAGACACCTAAGTAGTTCAATATTGACTAAATGTGAGTTCATAATGTTTTTAGCCCCTATTTGTCAATCTAAAGATGTGGTACTTTAAAAACATACTACTCTTCCGCCACTCCCAGAAGTAGAAAATTAAAATTGTACAATGATGATGAAAGACATGATTGTTTAGAAGTAACAAAATTATGCACAACCAAGGCCTGACATACACGATGTGACATTGAATTCATCTGATTTAGTTCCATTTGTCAATGCCTCTTGTTTAAGAGACATTGAAGGAAATTTGTGTGCAGCATATGCTGTCTTCACATTAACGTACATTGCTGAAGCATCATATTCGTGCACTGTGTTTTCTGCACAGGTTGGAGAGCTGGTTGCTCTTATTAGAGCCTGTTGTGTTGCTCATGCTCAAAGTGTTACAATTTACACTGATAGTCAGTTCTCTTTTGGAGTTGTGCATGATTATGGACAGTTGTGATCACAGAGTGGTTATATTACCTCTGCTCGAACACCAATTTGAAATGAGCTGAAAATTGCAGTTGTGAAATGTTCAGCACATGGAAGTAAAAATGTCACAAAGGAAATATTTTTGGGGAATTCTTTTTATTTGCAAACAACAATGCAAGGAAAAAAGATCTGACATTGACACTGTACAGCATCCAATCTTTAGTATTATATATAGTGGACCTTATACCAAACAATATTGTTTCTTGGGCTAGCCTCTAAGGTTCCTGTATTCCTCCCATGGTCCCCATATTTCTCCGGATTTTCTAGGGCATCTCCTGCCTTTATATATTGTGCGCTCCACCTGCATACACAAGTCCAACTCTGACTCCCATTGCAATATGGACGGTAGGTCCCTGCTCCCCCATTTATGAGCGCTATCTCTTCATGCGGTGATAAGTGCTATGTTACAAAAAAGTAGTGTGTGTCTGGGTAATGTTTGGACCCTCATATCCGCAGGATGCCCAGTTTTCGTGGCAGCTCTACTGGGATCCCTACCACCTCGGAAAGGCATTTCTCCTACTCGTTTCCACTATGGCTGAATGAGTGGACAGTCCCATATGGTGTGCCCCAGGGTGCAGCATTGATCACAGCCCTGCAGTCATTGTCAACCTTGTCCATCTGGAGAAGACGGGTTCTGGTAATATAAGAATGGTGTAGGATTTTCAGTTGTATTAGCCGATACCCTGCTCTTGTGGCCACCTTGCGGGGATGGCGGCACACCTCCTCCCAGTTCTAACCCGTTAGCACTCTCAGGTCCATCTCCCAGCATCCCCACAACTTAGCAAGGGTAGGTTGGCAATTGGCTATCAGCATCTTTTCTGTGAGGGAGATCGCATGGCTGTGTTACGGGGACAATAGTAGCTGGTATTCCAGTGGCGTCTCATTAGGGACTTCGTGTAGTTTGTCTCTACGCTCTCTGAGGGCATGCTTGACCTATAAGTATCTGAAATGTTGGGATGGGCCATCTCACATTAGGACTAACTTAGAGAAAGGAATCAGGCTCCGTGGTCCCCATATGTTTCCTGGTTTCTATATACCAATCATATTCCATTGTATCCGCAGTCCAGCTTACGCAGTGTTCCCAGGACGGGCGAGTACCCTGGGGGGTTTCTAGTGTGGGTTTTCCCTGCTATCCCTTTTTTTGGTTGCAATTTTTAAAATTTTGAATCACTTGGGGGGATATTCACAAGAACGTGCCCTAAACATCTCCAAAAAATGTTAATGCAACTTCACACATCGCAGTCTATCGCGGGAAAATAACCCTGTGTTAACGTGGAATTTTACAACACGGCGGTACCATGCGATAGTCTCCCGAAAACGCGGACAATGTCTGCGATACAACAACCACGACGGTGATAAAAACCCAAACCCCAACGCAAAAAAACATGCGATGGGCCAAACCGCGATGAGGAAATCAGCGACAAGCAGCGCCAGGCCTGCCATACACACACGGCAAGCGGGAAAATCACTACAAAAGTAGAAAAAACACACAAACACAAAATGACAGGCAGCCGGAGGAGGCGCAGAGGCCGAGCGGAACCCCACAAGCACCCCGGTCGACCAGCCTGGGACCTCGGGGACAGGGAAGGGCAAGGACAAGAAGAAGAGGAAGACGAAGTTCAGTCCGCAGGAGAATAGGATCCTGGTCACGGAGGTGATAGAACACCATCAACAACTGTTCGTCACCTCCAATGTGTCATTGGGCACCAAAAATGGAATATGGCGGTCCATCGTGGACAAGGTGAATGCCGTCGGAGAGCACAAGAGGTCAATGGACGAGGTCAAGAGGCGAGGGATTGACATCAAGCGCAAAACCAAGGAGAACCAGAAGGCAGCAATGTAGACTGGAGGTGGGAGCCCAGCGCCACAGCTGGAGCTGGATGACATGGAGGAGCTGGTGTCGACAGTCATCAGTGTGGAGACCGTGGCAGGAGTCGGGGCACCGGACACTGCTCGACATGACACAACACAACAGCAACAGGGTGAGTAACCACCAGGTACTGGGGGGACGGGGGGAGATGGCCACAATGGCACACATGCACAATCAAGCAGAGCACAGTACACACCCACAATGACTCTGGATCATGGCCCTGATCTACAGACTGTCACAATGTACATTGCCATGTTGTCTGAATGTGAACATGTACCATGCGGCTACATACATGTGGACACATTGTAACACAGCATCTCCCCTTCACATTGCAGGGGCACCGTCAACACCTCCTGCAGAGCAGTCCCAGCCACTCTTCACTGATGACAAGGAGGACACCACCAGCATCGACACCCAAGCCCTCCAAGACATCATGGAACTCATCCGCAAATCACCTCCAGGACCAGGGCAGCCCAGCTGCATCGAGGAGACCCCACCCACTCCACAAACCACCCAGCAGGAGGCACCCACAACCCCGGCTGTCTCCCAAGACCCCCCTGAACAACACATGGCCTTCCAACGCCGTGTGTTGGAGGGCCAGAGGGAGATGGCTGAGCAGGTGCGGGTGGGGTTCGACCTCATGGCTACCAAACTTGACGCCATCCATGGGTGTCTGAGTCCCATCAGGGACCACCTCCAGTCCCTAACGGACACCCACACACCGCTCCATGGTCTCCAACAATCCCTGGCTGACATCGCTGGAGTCATGACTCGGAGACAAGAACACCTGTCCGCTCAGAGTGGCTCCAGCGATCTCAGCCGTGAGCTGGCACACATGCGGAGGCTCATGGAGGACATGGTGCGGATGGAGGCGGAAAGAATGGCAGCCACCGCTGCACATCAGCAAAATGTAGCTGGGATCTACCATGCCCTGCATGTCCTCATCATGGCATTGCTGCCACAAGGCGTGGTGCAGATGAATGCTGCTGCTCCTACACCATCCACATCTCCGCCCCCTGGTGTGTCAGTGCCTCACAGTGCGGCAGGCATTTCCACTCCGGCACCTGATGTGTCACTGCCAAACAGTGCGGCCGACAATCCACCTCCGGCCCCTGATGTGTCAGTGGCACACAGTGCCACAGCCGGAACTGTACCACCCACAGGTGGGGCAGAGCACACATCCGAGGACGAGGACGTGGATGGGCTTGAGATCAGAAGGAGGCACTAGCATTCATGTCTGCCACCTGGCCTGTTGCTGCTTGGTGCCGCACATGGCCCCATGACCTTCCACTGACCCCCGATACACTCTGCTGCACTCACCTTGGACAGCGACATGGACTGCCATATCCTGTTTGGTGACCAATGACACAGCGACCAGACTGTGGACTGTACCCTTCCTCTTCCACTGTATTTGTCATTCCCCGATGGACTCTGGCTGGCCCTCCACGGGCCCATATTGTGAAGTGGGGTTGGCATGGCCCTGTACTGCTCCAGCTGCAAATCTCCACTGGATGTGCATTAAACATTCAGAAACGCACTGCTGTGTCATGTCTTTCATCATTCATGTATGAATGTGTGGATGAATGTAGGGTCAGTGATTCCCCCTAACGTCAATGATGCTCATCTAGTGGGATTCCAGTCACAGTGTGCTACATAGCCGATTGCGTTCTGGGTGCCGTAGACACTACAACAGGGACACACGCATTAGTCACTTCCTTGTCCGGACATGGACTGAACCACGCCCAGAGCCCCCGAGTCATTGTTGCAAGCCCTGCGCTGGTCCGGCGTACGCCAGGCCAGACCACTCCGCTTACGCTCCGAGGGGAGGGCCACATAGCTACAAGTCGCAGGTTTACACGCTAGTGGTCTGCAGGTCGCTGGTCTAGTTGTCAGCATGTCACGGCCACTCCCGGAGGGCAGGTTTGCACACACACCACACCCATCCGGCACAGGCGTCACAGGCCATGTGACCCGCCAATATAAGGGGCCGACAACGTCACATTCCCCACTGCCGGTGGTGACTGGATGACGGACGTTCCACGATTCTCAATCATAAAGGGGCCATGAGTTGTTGCGCACAGGGTTAGTGGCACCCGAAGCCTTGCGGCCGTCACGGGCCTACCACCACGTGGGGCTGACTGGGGTTGCACAGGGTTAGTGGCACCCGAAGCCTTGGGGCCGTCACGGGCCTACCACCACGTGGCGCTGACTGGGGTTGCACAGGGTTAGTGGCACCCAAAGCCTTGGGGCCGTCACGGGCCTACCACCACGTGGCGCTGACTGGGGTTGCACAGGGTTGGTGGCACCCGAAGCCTTGCGGCCGTCATGGGCCTACCACCACGTGGCGCTGACTGGGGTTGCACAGGGTTAGTGGCACCGAAATTGCTGAGCGGGTGTGCGGCCTGCGATGATGACGTGTGCACTGATGTGGTCTCTGCCATTGATGCCTCAGGACTCAGCGTCATGTGTGGGACCTGCTGGGCTGCGGTGCGGGTCCGCATGATGTGGAGCATGCCATGGTGGCGGGACCTGGGCCTGGAGCTTGCATGGGCACGTGGTGTGCCCACTGGTGGACACACCGTTGGCGGCAGATGAGCAGTGGGGCCTGGGTGCGCAAGTGTGGATAGCCAGCGCTGGCCGGCGGGAGGGGGTAGGGTGCAGCTGCATGTGTGTGCAGGGACGGACAGGCGTTGTTGCCGTGTGCAGTGAGATGGACTCTGCCATGATTGACTCTGGCCTCGATTACAGATTGCAGACCTGGTGGCTTGCAGTGTATACCGGCACGTGGTTGGAGACACACCGGTGGCAGCAGGTGAGCAGTGGTGCCTGGGTGCACGGGGGCGGCAGTGTCCCTCCTTCTCTCTCTCTCTCTCTCTCTCTCCCTTCCTTTCCTTCTCTCTCTCTCTGCCTTCCTTTCCTTCTCTCTCTCCCTTCCTTTACTTCTCTCTCTCTCCCTTCCTTTCCTTCCTCTCTCTCTCTCCCTTCCTTTCCTTCTCTCTCTCTCTCTCCCCCTTCCTTTCCTTCTCTCTCTCTCTCCCTTCCTTTCCTTCTCTCTCTTTCTCTCTCTGCCTTTCTTTCCTTCTCTCTCTCCCTTCCTTTCCTTCTCTCTCTCTCTCCCTTCCTTTCCTTCTCTCTCTTTCTCTCTCTGCCTTTCTTTCCTTCTCTGTTTCCCTGTGTCTCGCGCCTTTGATGTGCGCATGACACACGTTCTGATTTTGTGCTTTATTTTCCAGGCTGTGACATCAAGATTGTCCCGGACGGACCCGACAGGAGTCTTCCGCATTGGTGTTTTGTGTTGTATTTCAATAAAGTTTTTGGTTGTTACTTCAATGATGAGTGACTGTTTCTCGTTCTTCTGACCACACATGTGTTTCTTGTTGTCATTGTGCTACATCATGCGCTTTTTGTGGCTCTTGTGTCGTGCACTGTATGTGTTTGTCCCGGGGGGGGGAGTTCGGGGGGGGGAGTTCGGGGGGGGGCCTGGGAGTGGTGGCGGTGGGTGTTGTGGCCCTCATGGGTCTCCGAGCTGCATGATCATTGTCTCCATGGCATCTGTGGGTCTTCAGATGTGGCTCTGGGCTGGGCTCCCTTTTATACTGCAGGTAGTCGTCCTGCTTAACACCAGCAGAAGGCAGGTGTTAAATCCCTGCTGCTACCGCGGCTTATCGCCTGTTTTTTGTTCGCATCGCAGATCTGGCAGTTCGTTGTGAATGTGGTGTAGTGGTATTTTCGTGTGTTTTTGCACGGGAACGCCTACTCTGCATCTCATTAGGGTTAGTTGGTGGTGTCACCCTTGGAGGTAAATATTGCGGCAGTTATCGCGGGAATACTTGCGTTGTCTGCAGTTTGCACCCGCTTGTGAATGGGGCGTTAAATCTATCTCCACTTTTGATGCGTTAAGGTGGCGATAACTCGGCGATGAGTCCTTGTGAATATGCCCCTAGGTGCGTTGGGGAGGGTGCTCTGGGAGGCCTGCGTTTATCATACAGCTTCCAGAGATATGCATGTGGCCTATCCACCTCCGTTCTGCTTTCAGAGAGGGCTATTCCTGGGAGGCAAATGTCCAGTTGTTGACCACTTGCAACTGTGCTGCTCAGTAGTATAAGCAAATATCGGCTAGGATGATCCCCCCCCCCATTGTATGGATCCGGAAATGTGATGAGGGAGGTTTTGTCATCCCATAACAGGGTTCGCATGGTTGCATCTACGGATTTAAGGAACTCCTCTGTGATTTTGAATAATGTGTTTTGGAGTAATTAGAGGACTTTAGGGAGTATAATTATCTTCTACAGGGAGGCCCTACCCAGCAGAGATAGAGGGAGTGTCCTCGAGTGTTCAATATCTCACCTGTACCTATCCAAAATCCGACCCAAGTTGTGTTCCTCGAATGCCCCAGGTCCACATGTAATCTAAACCCCTAAATATCGGTAGGCCTTCCGGGGCCCAGCGCAGCGGGTAGTCCCAGTTCCCGGGGGGCACCAGGGAGGCAATAGAAACATGACCGATTTCTGGCAATTGATGAATATTCCCAAGAAATTGCTGTAGGTATTGAGCATCTCAAGAGCCATGGGAGCGGTCTGCAGAGAGTCAGCTAGATATAAAAATATTTCATCTGCATATAGGAAGATGATATCCTCCCATTCCATGGTCCCTCTCAGTACCGGAGTTGGGTGTCCACCCTCACCCAACACGCCAGAGGTTCTAGGGCAAACACGAGGAGGAAGAGGGAGAAAGCAGGCAGCCCTGTCCAGTCCCATGGCTTATGAAGAACACGCCATCAGTTGTGTGTATAACAGTCTGATCCAGGACACAAATTCTTTGCTAAATTCCATCTTGTCTAGGACTGCCCACAGGAAACCCCAGTCTACTGAGTCAAAAGCTTTTCTGGCAGAAAGGGAGAGCAACACAGCGGCCACTTCCACGTCATGTCTCCAGGCTAGACAGCCAGAGAGGTGGCCCAGGTTACATTGGGTGGATCGTTTGGGCAAAAAGCCCAACTGGTCTGGGGCAATCAATTAGTCGATCACCTGTTCAGACTGTTTGTGAGGATCTTTGCTAGCATTTTGACTTTTGAGTTGAGCAGGCTGATCGGCCTATAAGAGTCACATTGCTCAAGGGGTTTACTGGCCTTATGGAACCTAACAATGATGATGTTTCTCAGGTCCAAGGTTAAGGCACCCTCCTTCCTGCCACATACAGCATCCAACGTAACGGATCTGTCACAAAATGACTCGCACATCTACAGAATGCCATAGTGAGCCATTAGGTCCTTGGGTCTTTTCCCTTCAGAGTTGCCAGACGGTTCCGCTTATTTCCGCTACATGGATCTATCTACGACCTCCGAATCAGCATGGGTTAGTAACGGAGTGGGAAGGTCAGCTACAAAGAACAGGAGATCAATTGTGTGGCAGTCCACCCTTCAACTATAGAGATCCGCTAGGTGGGACGCGACTGTCTGAGGTTTCAGCATGGTTACCTTTTTTGTCTCTCTCGTTTCTTCCCCGTTATGTGAGATATTAGATTGCCTCTCATGACGGCTTTGTAGGCCTCCCACGTGGTTACGTCAGAGGAGACTGATTCAGTGTTTTCCTTAAAATAGAGTTCTGGGGGGCGTGGCCAAGATGGCAGCCAGGTGAGACGTGTTCTCGAGTCACTTTGGCCTCACCGAGCTTTTGCACCGGAAAGCACAGTCCTGCTTACTCTGGGGTGGGGGAAAATATCCTGACTCTCTTGCCCACTGTGGCAGCCATGGGGGGAACTTTTAAAGCCCCCCCATGGAACCGAGGCCCGTGGATCGCGTGGCGGGCGGTGTGCGAGCTCTGGAGAAGGTATCGTAATATAGGGCAGTGGCAGAGCAGTGAGTGTGACAGGGAGAGCTCTGAACTCCTGTTTCAAAGCGAATCCCGATCCGGCGGCTAGGGAAGGAGATGGCTCGCCTGCGGTGGCGGTAGCGCTGACAGACGAGGTGAGGCCTACAAGCCTAAGCAGTAGACAGAGGTGGGGTTTGGGAGCCGAGCGGGGAGAGGGGCGGCCCTTCCCTCCTGCAAGCAAGAACAGCAGGCCTGGGCCTTATAGAGAGAGACCCGCTGCACACCACGGTGACCCCATGAGGAGGTGATCAAGACGGGCCACAGCGCAACGCAGGTGGAAGAAGGAGGTGAGGCCAGTGGCCCGAGACCGGGAACAGCGGCAGGAGGAGGAGCCGCGAGCTGGTGAGCAACTTCCCTCCACGTGGTGCAGATTCGGTGGCCTGGGTGTGAGCAGGGCCCCCAAGGGAACAGGCTCCACTCCACACTGGGGAAAGAAGTGCCCAAAGCGGACCACCACGGAACATGGGTGTGCAGCAGAGGCAAGGCCCTTGATCTGAGGCCTGAGGGCGCAGCGGAGAGGGAGGACCAAGCGAGGGTGGGGAACATCCGCTCCCGCTGACGAAGAATCCGGAGCACAGAACGGATCTGAGCGAGATTAACAGAGCCCTACAACTCCACGCTGTGGCCCCACAAGAAGGCACCTAAGGCGGGCCACAGGGTAGCGCAAAGCCCTGAGGTAGGAGAGCAGCAGTGAGTGGTAGAGTAAGACCTCCGACCCTCGGTCTAGGTCCACTCTCTCCCTACTGCTCCGCTGTGCCGTCTCTTGCCTCCAGACCCCGACCTCCTCCTTGGGAGGTTCGAGGCTGCTGCCCGCTCCAACTGGGACCAGACTGTCTCCAACCACCGTAACCTTCTCAGCCGCTTTTTTTTTTTCTTAATTTTTTCCCTGTTGTGCCACTGTTATTGTGCCCATCTGTGTCTTGCTCTAATTCCACCACTGTTTTTATTTTCTCGTGCCTGCCTGTTCCTTTTGCCTTTCGCCGCTGCTGCCCCTGCGGCCCCTCCCCCCGGAATTTCCCCTCTGGAATTTCCCCCGAAGTCCCCCGGAATTCCCCTGCTCCCGCCTCCCAGCCTCTCCTCCCTCCCACCTCCCCTACTTAATGGCAGCCGCTGCGCGGTCACGCAGCGGACGCGCCGCTAGCGCGCCGAAGGCGCGCCAAAGCCAAGCCCGTCTGCGCCCGTCCGCGACCCGACCGCGGCCAGCGCCAGGAACCCTGGACCTCCCACTACCCATCGCTACGACACCACCACCCTCCTCGCACTTAACCCTGGAAGACTTAGAGAATGCCAACAGGCCTCGCCGAACACGACCCACGGCCAGTTCTCCTGACTCCACTGCCGCCAGACCCTCACCGCCACCCCGGCCTCCAACACCGCCGACGCCAGCACCGGCGACACCCTAAAATGCATCCTCCTCAACGTACGCTCCGTACACAAACACGCCATGGAAATCTGGAACCTACTCGACTCTCTTTCGCCCGACATCGCCTTCTTCACAGAGACCTGGACCAACGCATCCTCCGCCCCCGACATCAGCACCGCCATCCCAGACGGATACAAGATCCAGAGGAAAGACCGCCCCAACCACCAAGGAGGGGGCCTCGCCATCGCCCACAAGAGCACCCTCCGCCTCACCACCTCCAGCGAAACCTTCCCCTCCGCCGAACACCTGCACTTCAAGATCCAGACCACCCCTAAAGCCACACTCCGAGGAACCCTCATCTACAGACCACCCGGCCCCCGAACACCCTTTGCCACCACCATCACTGACTTCATCGCACCCCACGCGATCGCCTCAACAAACTACATACTCATTGGAGACCTGAACTTCCACCTCGACAACCCCAGTGACCCCAACTCCACTATCCTTCGTGACAACCTCGCCAGCATCGGACTTAAACAACTCGTCAACACACCGACCCACAGAGCAGGACACAACCTTGACCCCATCTTCGCGGCAGGAAACAGCGTCCATTTCAGCCACACAACGCAGCCGCCATGGACCGACCACCACTGCGTACACTTCGCCATCAACAAACCCAAGGCACCCAAACCAGCCCCACGCCCACCACGAAGGAACTGGAGCAAGGTTACCGACGAGCAACTTAACTCCACCCTCAGCCGAGACAACCACACCTGGGCACCCGACGCAAACAGCGCAAACGACGCAGCCAGAGAACTCCACACCTGGATCTCCAACTGCGCAGATGAGCTCATCCCTCTACACAACCCCGACAGACAACGCTCCAGGAAAGCCGCCTGGTTCACAACCGCTCTCCAAGAAGCCAGATGCACCTGCAGACGCCTGGAGAAGAACTGGAGAAACACCAAGACAACCGAAAACCACACCACCTACAAGGACGCCATGACGGACTACCACAACCAGATCAGAGCCACCAAAAGGAACTTCATCCACAACAAAATCCTGGCCAACTCCACCAACTCCAAGGAACTTTTCAGTGTCATTCAAGAATTCACCAACCCACGCAGCGAAGCCACAGACATCACCCCATCCCAAGACCTCTGCGACAAGCTTGGAACCTATTTCCACCTCAAGATCAAAAACCTCTACGACAACTTCATCGACCATCCACCAGGCACCACAGACGGCCCCCCGCCCCCCCGAAACACCAGCCAGCCCACCATGTCCAACTGGACACCGATCACGGCCGAAGACACCGCCTCGACCATGAAAAGCATCCACTCGGGGGCCCCCACCGACCCCTGCCCCCTCACATCTACCACAGAGCCGTGGCCACCATCGCACCCAAACTACAACGCACCATCAACACCACCTTCAAAACAGGCACCTTCCCAGATGACTGGAAGCGCGCAGAAGTCAGACCCCTGCTCAAGAATCCCACAGCTGACCCCACCGACCTCAAGAACTATCGGCCCATCTCGCTCCTCCCCTTCGCAGCCAAAGTTGCAGAGAAAACAGTCAACAGGAAACTGACACGATTCATTGAACAGAACGCCATCCTCGACCCGTCCCAATCCGGATTCCGAAGCAACCACAGCACAGAGACCGCCCTACTCGCCGCCACAGACGACATCTGTCCCCCCCTCAGACCACGCCAAGAACCTCGGCATCATACTAGACTCATCACTCTCCATGAACCGACAGGTCAACGCCGTCACCTCCAGCTGCTTCAACACCCTCCGCAAGACCTTCAAGTGGATCCCCCCTGAGTCAAGGAAGACAGTCACCCACGCACTCATCACCAGCAGACTGGACTATTGAAACGCACTCTACGCTGGCATCAACAAGTCCCTACTCCGCAAACTCCAGACAGTACAGAACACCGCCGCCAGACTCGTCCTCGGCATCCCCCGACACGAACACATCAGCCAACACCTACGAAGTCTCCACTGGCTCCCCGTGGAGAAAAGAGTCACTTTCAAAATCCTCACTCACGCCTACAAATGCCTACACAACAACGGACCCAAATACCTCAACGACAGAATCAACTTCCACGTACCTAAAAGAAACCTCCGATCTTCCAACCTCGCACTGGCCGAAACCCCGCACATCCACAGAGCCAGAGCAGGCGGAAGATCCTTCTCTCACATTGCAGCCAAGACCTGGAACGAGCTACCGGCAGACATCAGACGCGCCCCCTCCCTGAACACCTTCAGGAAGACCTGGCTCTTCGGCTAAACAGATCTGCGGACCCCCCCCTCAGCGCCTTGAGACCCTCACGGGTGAGTAGCGCGCTTACAATTCCCTGATTGATTGATTGATAGAGGTACAGCGGGGCTGAGTTAAATCCTGAGACAGAGGACTTGCAGATTGAGAGACATGGGCGGATGAGGCAGCTTCGGTATTCACAGCAATTGATCTGTGAGGACTGGGCCCGCCTCTGATCTGTGAGGACTGGGCCCGCCTCTGTAACTGGATCTCTGTGGAGTGGGTGAGGGTGCACTGACCAGAACACTGAACCTCTGAGGCGAACAGTGACGATGAGACTGGTGATTTGCCTGTGGCCCTGATTCCACATGAAAGGAAGGTAAGAGGTAACCAGGCTGCACACGCTAGAGGAAGGGGGAGTGGTGAGGTGGCGTCCCTGCTTTCTCCCTGTGGTCAAAACCCCTGCGGATTCTACGGGCCGGCAGATGAAGTAAAGGGGTATCCCTGCGACAAAGCTCCCTAACTGGGCAGACCTACTGCCGCCGGGCCTGCGTAGAGGCAGCAGCAGAACACAGTGCAGTGGGAGGAAAGTGGGTGTTCTGTCCCCCCGGGCAGCCAGGGTGAACTAGATGTACTGCAAAATAGGACGCTTTCGCACAGTACAGCAATACTGTTGGCGAACCTGAAAGCAGGGGCAGATCGCTCTGCAGGCCTCAAAGCAAAAGAAGACTGACACACATGCCACTACATGCAGAACTGACATGTTGACACGCAGCACAACTGAAAACCCGGCCGAGATTGTGGGCCCATCTTGAGACCTGGTCTGAGACGCTGGACCGGATGACAGAGCCCTTAGGCTAGCCCCCACGAGATGTGAACGCCGTGTACATTGTAACCGAGTTGGGCGGTCCTACTCTCTGCACACACGGAAGGGCTGGCAGGGAGGAGAGGCCCTGAACTCGAGGGGATAACACCCCGCAGCTGCAGTAGTGACCATGCCAGACCTCACAAGTCTGGTTCGCGCTCTATAAAACTATAAAATAAATAAGCTGAAGGCCTGCACCATGTCCTCTGTACACTCCAAGAAGGAAAGATCCCTTAAAGACATGCTAGTTAAACAGGCAATGACAAGGGTGATCTCTAAGCCCCCCGCATGACACAGATATCCAAGAGGGGGCAGAGGAGGGAGATGAGCCCGCTACGAAAGCCTTTATGATATCACTGTTTACGTCCCTCCGAGAAGATCTACAAACTATGAAAGTGCAGCTCTCTGTGGATTTAAAGGAAGTGCGCCGGGACCTAGAGGAAGTAGGAGGCCGAGTGGCGGCACTAGAAGATCGCGAAACCGTAAGGGACGAAGAGCTGGAGATGATGCAGCAAGAGATTCTCCGGCTGAAAGAGCAGCAAGTGGAGCTGCAAGCACACAAGGAGGACCTGGAGAACCGATCACGCCAGAACAATGTACGGATTCGCGGAGTTCCAGCACAGGTGGAAGGATCCAACCTGCAAAGCTATGTGGGGGCCCTGTTTCACCATATCCTGGGATTCACTGACGAACCAGAAATCTAACTGGACCGGGTCCATAGGGTTGGGCCGCTCCGCAACAGCAACGCGCCTCCTGCAGATATATTGACTTGTGTCCCACCCAATTCATTTCAGGGGACACTCTCCAACATTGTTCCAAGATTTATCAGTGATCACCCTCCATAAACGCAGAGAATTCTGGCCTGTTACAACACACTTCAGGGAGAAAGGGATTGTATATTCATGGGGTCACCCCTTTCGCCTCATATTTCGACATGAGGGTACGCTCTGGCAGCTGAGATTGCTAAAAGAAGTGCTGGCAGTGGTGGGACTGAAGGAGGAAATGGACATGATGGCAGGCCTAGAGACTGTGACCCATCATCGAAGAAAGCAACACAGATGATGGCATGCAGGGAAAGCTTCTGGGAGACTCAAACCGGATATAGCCACCATCGCTAAAGAAAGACAAGCAGTAATTACTACACTATCTGGGTCCCCGGTGGCAGAGGAGTCTCCTAAAAATCCCCGCACCCACTAGTCAGGATGCCCGAGGAGAGGCGAGGCTGGAGAAACGAACAATCCATGCTGTTCTCATGTCACGGCCCTCCTGGAAGGGTCCGGGACGCCGAAGTGGCAGGAGTCGAGATCCGCTCTCCATGTCCTCGCAGGCCATCATTCTGTTCGAAGACGATTATTATGATGGACTGATGTCACGCTATGTTATAATGTTGGTTTCAGATGTTTTTTGCTCTTTTTTGGTGTAATAAAGAGTATTGAACACTCCTCCTCACCAGTCCCTCCAGATTTGATATGGTACGCATCTTGCTACTCCCCTCGGATCCTGGCTTGCCACATACCCGGCGCAAGGCCCGTACCCAAAGTGTACTGACCTCACTGCACTCCCACACAGGTCATGGCTAAAGAGCTAAAAATACTCAGTCTCAACGTGCGGGGGCTAAATAACCCTATAAAGCGCGCAGTAATCTTGTCTTATTTACTTATTACAAGAAACACATCTCCTCCCCAAGTACACCGCCGGCATGCGCTCTCGCTGGTTCCCCCCATCAATTATGGTCCTCAGGTTTCGCGAAGAAGAATAGGGTAGCTATCCTCTTTTCACAGAAGTTCAGTGGGAAGATACTAGCCACAGTTGCTGAGATTAAAGGACGCCTTTTAGCTATCCAGATCCAATGGGGATCCTTGACCTTCACCCTAGCCAACATATATGCCCCAAACGAATGCCAAGAACCCTTCATCCTAAATGCGCTAGTACTTGCCACCCCAGACTCAGCAGTGCTCATTTTGGGAGAATGTAATCTAGTTATGGACCCCACTCTTGATCGCTCCAGCCAGCACTCTTCCCAAACCGGGGTGTTCACAGCTGCAGGACTGCTGTGGCTTGCGGAGGGGGGGCTCTGCGACCTGTGGTGCAGGCTGCAGCCTTCCTCGAGGAACTATACATTTTAGTCGGCGACACACAAAACATATGCATGCATTGACCATTTCCTTGCTACTCCATCTCTTATGACCCGGGTGGGAGCGGTGACCATACAACCACGCTCTCTTTCGGACCATGCCATGATCATGATATCCCTGCGGACAGTTGACCTCCCAACCAATGCAGCCCGGTGGAGATTGCGCTATGTGCTATTGCAATCCCCAGCCAATATGGCAGCAATCCACAAAGTCCTCAGGGACCATCTAAGCATTAATGACGTGGGAGGTACCCCCTATAATCGGTGTGGGAGGCGCTGAAGCTAGTGGTGAAGGGCGAGTTCATCACCATATCGGCAGCTGAGAACCGGCTGCAATGCGAGAATTGACAGCAGCTGGAGCAAGCAGTCTCTGAGCTAGAAACTATGCACAAATGTACTGGGGCCTCTAGGGTATGGCATGATCTAGAACGTAAGAGGCTAATCCTGAAACGCCTGTACCTGGATAGGGCAAAATATGCCCTTCTCCGGCTCAAGCACAAATTCTTCCTCAGCAGCGATCGATGCAGCTGTATGCTTGCGTACAGACTATGCGCCAAAACCCTGTTGGGATTCGTTGGCTCGGTGAGGCGCCCCTCGGGTATAGAGGTGCACATAGATGAGGAGATTGCGTCCACCTTCAAGGTTTCTATCAGACATTATACTCCGACTCGGATGGCCCTTGGGGAGACCCGATCCCCTACTGTGGGACGCCTCAGTCATGCCCCTGCCGCCGCCGGTAGTATCTCAGATGGACCAACCGATACAGATAGAGGAAGTAATCGCAGACAACGCGCGGCTGAAACCTGCGAAGGCGCCGGGACCGGATGGATTCTCGGTCCAGTTCTACAAATCCTTCTGTCAAGAATTGGCCCCCATCCTCTTGTGACTTTTTAACTCCTTTAGTGAATCCGGGACACTGACATGGTCAATGCTGGAAGTATCCGGATCTGTCATACTGAAACCTGGGAAAGATCCAAAGGAGTGTGGGTCTTATAGACCCATCTCCCTCTGTAATATCGATGCCAAGCTCTATGTTAGCGTGCTGGCTTCCCGCCTAAATCCAGTAATGGCGGGACTGATCGACCCAGATCAATCGGGCTTCATTCCGATGAGACAGAGTGCGTACAACACTAAAAGGCTCTTACACCTCTTGGACATCACCAAGAGATCGCGAAAGGAAGCACTCTTCCTATCAATTGATGCTGAGAAAGTGTTCGATCGCGTCCAATGGCCGTACTTGTTTCAAATGCTTCGCCATTTTGGGTTCGGTGAGTCATTTCTGAAGTGGGTAAGCTGTATCTATAGTGTAGGGGCACTATAGATACATCTGTTGGGGTCAATGGAGTGTCCTCAGCTCCGGTCCCGATCAGGCGTGGCACCCGTCAGGGATGCCTCCTCTCCCCGCTTCTATATGCACTCTACATGGAAACCTTGGAGCAACGCATTAGAGATCACCCACAAATTACTGGCATCCGATTTGGCGCAGAAATACATACCATCAGCATGTACGCGGACGATCCAATACTTTCATTAGTGGAGCCGATGGATTCACTACCGAGGCTACAGGAAGAGCTGCAGAGCTTCGGCGACGTCTCGGGGTTTAAAGTCAGTTTGAGAAAGTCCTAGATACTGAACCTGTCGGGCAAGCCGGCCCATGAAGCAGCACTTCTGGCTCGATTCCTTCTAACCTGGACACTGAATACCATCCCTTACCTGGGTATTCAACTTGCTCCCACAGTGGCGAAGACTATAGTGATCAATTACAGGGCCCTGGTAGAGCATACAAATAGGTCGCTGGCGGAATGGGGGAGACTGAGACTAGCAGGGTCGGGGCGTATTGTAGCAGTCAAAATGACGGTGCTGCCGCATATACTCTATATCTTTCAAACCA
Organism: Calotriton arnoldi; assembly: GCA_963921515.1. NCBI lineage: Eukaryota > Metazoa > Chordata > Amphibia > Caudata > Salamandridae > Calotriton > Calotriton arnoldi. The sequence goes on from CAWUFW010016193.1 coordinate 186,873, forward strand.
TCCTGCTGCCACCGTGCTGCTACAGTCACTACAACTGGCTATCAATAAATTTGTGTGGGGAAGGAAGAGCCGCGCCTCCCAGCCATCCAGATAACGAGGCCAAAGGGTGAAGGTGGACTGGGCCACGCAACTCGGATACTTGGTGGAATGGAATAGGCCCCTCTCTGAAAAACACTGGTCCTTTGTGGACCAGACAGTGGCGGGTGTCAACATCTGGCTGGAAATATGATTTTTTCGTAAATCTACAGCATGGGGACTGTGGGGCATATTAGCAAGAAGAGGCGATAATCATCGCTAACCCTGCTTAGCGTGATTTTTTTTATCGCCGGCTATCGCTGGAATATATCGCCACGCTAACGCTGTATTAGCAGCGATTAGCGCTATGGCGATGAATATTCCAGCGATAGCGAGAAATGGGCCAACATCGCTGAAAAACCAGCGATGTTGCATGGAGAAGGGAGAACACCTTGCTGATACGACCCTGTGGTCGTATCAGCATAATCCACCCCCATGTTAGGTATGGCTAACACCTGCTAATTGCAGGTGTTAAATAAATGGCGATGACCCCGGTTAGCGCGACTTTTCACGTCGCTAACTGGGGCCATAGCCACCTTGCTAATAGGCGATAGGCCTGTTAGCGAGTGTTTCCCAGGTTTGTTCGTCGGGAACGCCCACTTTGCATGTCATTAGCAATAAATATCGCTGACATGCAAGCGGTAAAAAACAGGCGCTAATGCCCGCAAACTGTCGCTAACTGCTGTTAGAGACAGTTTGCTGATAGGGCGATATAAATATCGCCGCTTTAGCGGCAAAAAGTGCCGCTAAAGTGGCGATAGTGCCCTTGCTAATATGCCCCTGTATCCTTCACTGGTCACGGAGGTGATAATGAAAGTTTGGGATAAGATGGCCTGAGCAAGAAGCTAACGTTGTTCCCTTCTCCGATGTCTCCGATCGTGGGCAACCCAGAATTCCCACAGGGCTGCGGATTGGAAGTCTTCAGTAGATGGTGCGAGCTAGGATGCAAACTGGAGGGCTCCCTCTTTGATCCTGCAGGGATTATACCTTTTGAGCAACTTTGTGAGGAATATGCACTGCCCGCCGCTGATGTGTTCCACTATCTCCAGCTGCGACACTGGGTGACCTCCCCGAACTATAAGAATGCAGCCTTGCGTCCGCTCTCCGTATTCGAGAAATGGCTGGTACGTAAATATGAGGATAGGCGTCTTATCTCAGAGCTCTCTGCTATGCTCTCAAGGGATGATGCGCCAGACAAGACCAGAGGTAAGGCGCGGTGGGAAGTAGAACTAGCGCGTACACTCGCCTCCAAAGAAATGGCAGACATATATTATAGAGCACACAGGTACGGAGGCAGCCTGCAAAATTGCATCGTATTGGTATTACACCCCAACAAGGATACACAAATGGGACAAAGAGCGCTCGGAACTGTGTTGGAGGGGATGTGGGCAGACGAGCTCTGTGTTGCATCTCCTATGGCACTGCCCCAAACTGGATAGATTTGGGAAACAGGTTTTAAATGATATTGATGCAGCATTTGACACCTCTATCCCGCACTTTCCGATATACACTATACTCGGTCAGCCAAATCCCTTGACTTTCCCACTGCGATCCATGAGGAGGCGATAGATGGCCCTGGCATTACACACTGCGCGCCAAGTTATACTAGCCCACTGGCGCTCGGGAGATGTCCCGGACCATATCTCATGGCTGCACAGACTATGGTCGGGCCTGGCAATGGAGCGACTATCTTTGGCAGTGGAAAATAAAGCAGCACCATACGTGGAACTCTGGGCTCCATTTATATCCCTGCTATCAGTAGAACTCAGAGAAATGGCATGCACCAAGTACCTACAGATTCTACACTTGCTGCTCCCACTAAATGCAGACGAACCAGAACGACAGGCAGCGGGGCGAATCCCATCTAGGGGCACGTAAGAGACTGGAGGGTGGCCGGTAGGAAAGGGGCATCAACGGCTGGTGAGGAGAGAAGGGGTGGGAGGGAGGACAAAGAGTTTTTAGGTTATTAGTCTTAGCAGTTTTATTTTAGACCAGCGTCGCCATCAGCATCTTATGCATACAGTTTGCTGCCGGCCTCAGGGTTGTGGGTACACAGCTGCATATCCCTACTTTGCATATGTATGCTGGTGGCCATTAGTTGTAGGCAAAAGCTGTGTTATTGCTGTTGGAAGCTGACTTCAATAAACAGAATTGTTCCATAAAATAGGGGGGCATATTAGCAAGACCACGTTAAAATTATCGCCGTTTAGCGGCAGGAAACTGCCGCTAAAGCGGCGATAATGGAACTTGCTAATATGCGTTATGGAATTCCAATAGAAGCCCAGGTTAGATGTCCTGCACATCTAACATGGGCTTCTATTGGAATTCTATACGCATATTAGCAAGCCCATTATACGCCGTTTAGCGGCAGTTTCCTGCCGCTAAAGCGGCGATATTTAACGTGGGTCTTGCTAATATGCCCCAGAGTTCTGTAGACGCTTCCTAGTACCCCAGTGCTGTAGTTCCCAGGGATCTCACCTCCAGGTCTCCCGGTCTTTCCCATGCCTTCCCCCCAGGTGGGTGAATATTGGGAAGTGGTCAGAAATGCCTCAGGGCAAGTATCTTGTACTGTGGTATCATCTTCTTTGGGTCCGGGGGACCAGGAGATAGTCAAGTCAAAACATAGAGCCTGCCATCCCTGCTGCGGACGAATATCAACGATCGGCAGGCCATGCCTCACGCCATAGATCGAATATTCCCATGGCCTCCACAAATTTTTTCAACTGAGTATCTTTACTGGGGGTTCTCTGGCCTCACGTAAGCCTGATTAAGTCCATATCATGACCAGGTTCAAACTCAAGAAAAACAAGTCAAAACTGAAAATAAGAGTGTGCAAAGAAGAGATACGCAAAGGAAATGTGCACTTGGGTTCCAAACGTATCTGAAGGATCAAGAGAAAGTGCTACCTCAAAGCCTTGAGTGAACACTGAAGAATTCTCAGAGGGAGGTGTAACTAGTAAATCAACAAGGCAGAGAAACCCATATAAGAAATAAGGGGCATATTAACAACGAGGCGATAAGCAATTATCGCCGCTTTAGCGTCCGTTTTCGGACGGAAAGCGGCGATAATTCTATCGCCTAATCAGCAAGGTCACGCTATCACGTGAATCCTTGCACTATCGCCCTTTCCCCAACGCCCATCCTTGCATCTCTAATGAGATGCAAAGTGGCGTTACTGGCGTACCCGGATGGGCTACGTTGCAAATATCGCCGATGTTCACATCGCGATATTTACAAGGCAGCCCACAGGATTATAGCAGACGTTAGATTTTGGCGAAAACGGCCGTTTTGCCAAAATCTAGCGTCTGCTATAATCCTGACTTACCTATGTTAGGCATAGGAGGTGGATTCTGCTGATACGACCACAGGGTCGTATCAGCAGGTTATACGCCCTTTTGCAGGGAACATCGCTGGAAAACCAGCGATGTTCCTGCAAAGAGCGATAACCTCGCTATCTCTGCAATTTTATCGCCCTGGAGTAACGCGTTGTTAATAACGCGCTACCAGAGGCGATAAATGCCAGAGATAGCCTGCGATAATATAATTATCGCTAAGCACGGCCAGCCATAATTATCGCTGGCCGTTGTTAATATGCCCTTAAATTGCTTGTGAATGGGCGAACTTGGAAAGAATTGAACCAGAAGAAGACAATGACCTGGAAAGCCACCCTAAAGTGGAAAAGAAACACAGAAAATCCTCAGATGCTGAATACGTTTTTCATGAAAAATAAGTGAAATGTTAAAATCTTTCATTTCGTAAAATTATTTTTGCAAGACTGATTAGAAGGAAAAATGTCCACAAGAAGAAAGAAAATTTGCATGGCTTCCAAAGTAAAATTTAGAAATGTTCATTTCGGCTGATGTTATTAAACTGCTAGTGTACCTATTTCCTCGTGTAGAGTATCTCTCAAAGACTAATCATGAAAATAGTACTAATCAGTAGAATTCAATGCTAGAAGTGATCATTAGAATGATTTTGGAGAAATACCTATATGGTATTGTTTAAGAGTTATAGAGAAATCATGAATGTTACTAATTGCTACATTTGTACACATCTCCCTACTTCTGTTTCTGAAGGTGTCACTTACATACAATTACCTTTGATTACCTTTGTCCTACATTTTGTCCTGTTTAGTATTTTACTCAATAATAATACAGCAGAATCTGTTAGTGTAAGATTTATGTAGATTGTGTTACAATAGGTGAAATATTTGATGCTGCAAATCTTCTTATGACAGTTCCTTTTAAGTTTCAAAGTGTCAATTTAAAAAGTAGTCATAGTAAAAATATTTATTTTCCAGAGATAGGTGGCGCAAACTAACTGAAATAGATCCTCATTTTATCAGAGAATATAAAAGTCAAAATAAGAATGTTAAATCTATAGATTATAGAGTGTTAGAATTAGATCAAGTAGTCACAAATACATCCTAATCTTAAAATTTGGAAAGAAAAGGAGAGACACATGTATAACACATGATGAGGAAAATGGTGACGCCAAAGTAGAAAATAATAAATGTACATTCTTATGAGATAAATAGCCTTACTTTTTTATGTGTTAGTCCTATGTATAGTGGCATTTACCATATATGTCGCAAGACTGCTTATTTTACTCTTCCTATGGGCTGGTCGGGTACTTGTTATTTAGCATTATTGTCTCCTAAAAATGTATCATTGGAACAGTTTTAAAAAGTTGCATTATAATAGAATGAAATATGATAGGGCAAAGGTTTTTGGATTTTTTTCTCTGTAATGATTCCTCCGATAGGGATTGCTTTAAATGACATAAAGATTAGAAAGCTCCATCACTGCCAAGATCTAAAATTATTGTGCTAGAGACTGCATTCTTAGAGCAGCTAGGGAAGGACCGGTCCCCCTGTTTGGCAATGCCAAGATTGCTATCTACCCAGACTATACGAGACAAGTGCAGGAGCAACGTAAAACGTTTCTCAGCGTCAAACAGAAACTGAGGGCACTCAATCTCAGGTACATGCTCCTGTACCCAGTGAAACTTAAAGTGTTACATCAGGAGAAAGCTAATTTCTTTGAATGTCTGGAAATGGCTCAAGATCAGGGTTGAACATACAGACTCTATCAGGGGCCAGTCGTTTCCACACATGGGGGATAAGCCTCCGCGGACCTTCTGAATGTGATTGGACAGGGGCAACCAGCCCTAACTATCATCCTCTGGGACCTCGGAAGGTCATGATTAGCAGCGATTGCACTATGCAGCTTTGCACCATTGATCTGCCCATCGCTGAACAGAGGGAGGACCTGCAGGCACCAACAGACAGAACTGGCATGGCTGTCTCTAGTCATGACTATGTGCCTGATGCCCAGATTGCCCCGGAGGAGGGGATTGAGGACGACTGAACGGCGTGACTGAGGGTGCCTGCCTTAGTAGGGACCGGCTTTAAGCTTACATATAAGATTGTCTGGACTGTCTATGATTGCAGGGATGGCCTGCGGCATGACTGTAGTATGCATGACCATAACCTGTGCATACGTGGTGCAAGTGGAGCTCCCTGTCATTGGGGAACGTAAGCTGCTCCCCTCTGTGGCTACCTACCCGCATGCTCAGTTTCGTAGGCTGAAGGGTGGATGAACATGCTGTGATGTATGGAATCTTGGTAGATCATAATGACTGGCCGGGATGCTGTTCGAAAGTTGAGTGTTAGCCACCCCCAGTTGGGCCGGAAGAGATGCGGTGCGAGTCCTGGCGCATGCAATGGGTGGACATCAATTGTCATATGGTTGTACTATATTTGTCCGAGGGAAGGTGGGGGGATTGGTTTACATTGTTTATTTATTGTTCTAGTTTCACAGCAGCAGAAGGGTGATGTGTGGGGGGAGGGAGGGTTGCACACCACTCACTTAGACCAGGGATTATAGAGTCCTAACCTGGAATGTCCGGAGACAGGGTACATATGTCAAAAGATACAGGGTGCTTTCCTATCTTAAGTGACACAAAATAGACATTGCATGCCTACAGGAGACCCATCTGGATGACGCAGGTGCCAAGAAACTGGCAAAGAAATGGAGGGGGCAGGCTTATCACTCCTCTTTCTCTACCTATGACAGGGGCATGATGATATGGGTGGCCCCGGGTGTTCCATTCTCACTCAAATTTATGGAGGCAGAAGTGGGGGGCAGGTTTGTTCTCATACAGGGCTCCCTGGATGGACAAGACGTGATGACACTTAACTCATTTTTTTTTTATAAATATTTTTTTTTTGCTTTTAACATTTTTAACATTTAACGCTTCTAACATTGGGAATTCCATGCATAGTGGAGACAAACACTATTTCTGTCACAAGAATGGATTCACCCTCTTACACTCTCACAGCCTAAATTCCTAACACCAATTTCTCCACTAATGCTAACTTATTCATACATGTTCGCTAACTGATGTCTTTCACAATTCTCTACATACCAATAATCTCCCATATACTCACTCTGGCACCACATTCTCATTAACGCAACTCATATAGGGAAAACAATCAAAAAGATGTCAACTTACATTCGAACAACAAATCAAACACCCAATGTGTCACATAAAAGCACTACAAAGTATCCTGTGTCTGCTGACCAGAGTGGTTCAGCTGTCTCATTCAACCAACAGATTGTCAGTGGATGGGACACCCTTGCCAGCTGATGCCCAGAGAAGGCTTACCAATTTATAGGAAAATTAGGGGTATATTTACAAGAACTGCTGCTAAGCAGTTTTGACGTTGCTTAGCAGCAATTTTTTTTACTGCTGTCTATCGCCGACATCCATCGCCATGTTTGTGACATATTTACAATACGTCGTTACATGGCGTTAGGATCAGCTAGCGGTGGCAAAAGGTGCCACTAACCCGAGCGTCAAGGTGATAAAAATTTTGATGCTAGCATGAAAAAAGTGACAGCCGGCCAATTTGTGGCAAGAAAACTCACGTTAGGCAGCCGATGTCACTTTTCTTTGCATCTAGCAGGAAAAAATACACAAAACGCCTAAAACACCCCCAAAAATACACCTGAATGCCAAATGGAGTAGCCTGGACCCAGTTCAGCACCAGACAACAATCCCCCAACTCCCCCACCAGCCAGGATGACCAGCAAGAGTTCCAGTGGAAGAGGATAAGGAAAACCAGATTCAGTCAGGAGGAAAATGAGATTCTGATTGCGGAGGTGACGGAGAATCAACTCCAGCTTTTCGTCAGCTCCAAGGTGTCAGTGGGGATCAAAAATGCCATTTGGCAGTCCATTGTCAGCAAGGTGAACTCCTTAGCAGAAGTCAAGAGGACAGTGACTGACTGTGACAAACGATGGCATGATGCCAAGCGTAAGACTAAGCAGAAACCTTCCAGCAATCGACAGGCAGCACTGCAAACCGGAGGTGGGAGTCCAGCACCACAGGAGCTTGATGTCTTGGAGGAACAGATGTCCGCAGTTATCTGTGAGGAGTTGGTGGTGGGAGCAGAGGGACAAGGATAGTGCTAACTATGACCAACTACATTAGCAGGGACAACCAGGGACATGGGGGTGTGTGAGTAATGTTGTTTCCTCCCATCTACCTATGTCTCATTGCCCACCCACACTGTGTGCAGATCAAATGCTAGCTACATAGGTACTCGGGGATACAGTCACATATCCCTTGAGCTGTTGGTATCATTTACAAATACAATGAAAGTCACATAACAGTGGTGTAAGGGCCTAGTAATCAAGCACACAAGCATACATATAATGTCAACTGATTAGTCATGTGTCTTCTAACTCTGGGGCATATTTACAATAAAAGTGACGGAGTGTGGCGTTAGTCTTCTTGGCTTAACGTAGCGCTCCGCCACTTTTGAAACGCAGGGCTGTGCCTTATGTACAACAATACGCCTCAGTCCTGTGTTTCACCCTTCACTGGCGATAAATGTAGCTGCCTGGCACCAACGCAGAACCTCTTGCACAATGGTGCAAGAGTGTCTGTGTTTGCGCTAAGCAGGTACATTTTGCGCCAGTGCAGGTTGAAATGCCATGCTGCACCGTATTGTTGTAAATGCAGTTCAGAAGTTGCTGAGCACGGTGTTAAGCCAAGAAGGCTAACGCAGAGCTCCGTCACAGCCTTGTACATATGACCCCAAGTACAGTGTGAAAATGGGCCTCATTTACAAGGTGTTGCGAAGCTACATCAAGTGGGTCAACACTGCCTTGTAAATATTGCGAAGCAAGGTTTCCCACAGTAAAGTTTAAAAGAGTGATGGTCCTGTGGCGATAGTGGCTATGAAATATGCCACGAGCAACAGTAATTGCTTACCTGCTGGTTTGATGTGTGCAGCTGAATGGAGCACACATAACCACATCAACAAATGTCAGATAGAACTTTTTGAAGTTGACTCACCCTTGTTTACATGAAAAGCCCCACATCTCTTGTAAGCACCGTGCGTTGCTGATGGGAACATTCCATAATGATCATAAATTACATACTGGAGGTGCAAGGTGCATTCAGTGTTTGCACATATGTTCCGCATTTTTAAGTATTGTTTACTGCCCCAGCATTGTAGGAATGGGTTAATTTAAATATCAACATGCCTGTTGCGTATGCAATGCTCATTGAACCACACATTCCCCGTTCCTATCATGATAATGGAAGGGTGGGAAGGGGCCTCATTCACAATGTTGCAATAATGCACATTATTTGGCTACACGCTGACTTGCTATTATCCCTCAAAACGCATTTATCCACATGAAAGTTGCTTAATGTGATGTTCCGTTGGCAGAATGTCATTGTATTCATGGTCCTGGGTTTGGAGGTCAATGACGCATATAGACATGCGTGGAACATTGGTCTTAGGTAAAGTCAAACATGGCTGGGATAAAATGCATAGCTACTGATATCTGTAAACATTCTTCCAGTAACAAATGCATCGAAGAACCATGTACACTACTGTATGTATCATCCATGTGCTCACCCCTGTGCTGTTCAACAAAGGTCTGCTGTGTAACAATGCAACAATCCTTGAAGCCTGCCTCAAAGTCCTATGTCCTGCTTGCATTTAGTCATCATTGTCACTGCTGTGGAAAACACAAGGGGAGGGCATGCACATCTTTACTCTGGCCCAGTCCCGTGTCTAGAGACACATGCTGGCTTGAACACTTTAAGTTGTTGTGGCACAATGTCTATTAAAAATCTGGTCTAAGGAGTATATGTTGTGAAATGACTCCATCAACCCAAGAAAGGCATCCCCTGATGTGCTGCACGATACATTGTCACAGTGTAACACATTGCAACCTCTTTCTGTTGTGTCAAGCTCAGTGGCGGCTGGTGGATTCTGAAAGTGGTGTGGCGAAATATGTTGTACCCTAATGTAATAAGCGAGCGAGCTAAGCGAGCGAGCCCGAACTGCAAAAGGAGGGTGCAGGAGGGTTCTCCCCCCGCAAGAAAATTTTGAAAAAAATGGATTCAAATGGTGGGTTTTACACCACATATTTACTGCAAATTGTTAAAAAAAAGGGGGATCCAAATATAACATTTTGAAGCACAAGTGTGAAGAAAACATTAGCATCAAATCAAAAATGTGCCCAATCCTCAAACTGGACTGCTTGCAAAATGACCCCAAGCCAAGCACATACAACCAACGGAAACAGGCCCTCTAAGTGTTTCCCACCTGTAACACATCTCTGAACCACCTATGTTTTCATTGTATATAATAATGAAAATGCTGCAGTTTGTTTTATTTATCTTATGCAACTTACAACCATTGACAAAGTCTATAGTCCTGGCTGGTTGTAGGTTTAATGTCACTCGTATTATATATCTGGAGGCAATGACAGAAGAAGCACAATACCAGTGGGGCAGCACACTATGCTAAGTACAGATTTTTAGCTTAACAGTTTTAAGCCACGCTCATAATTACATCGGCTGCCCCTATGAGAGACCCCCAGTTTTTCATCCCACTTGAAGCCCTGCACACACAGAAGTGTGTGTGTGTTTCTTTGTATATGGAGGGAGGCATGGTAGAAAGCGAAACGAAGGCCGCGCATGGTTTGAGGTGGGCAGGGTTTGCTAATCTTTGGACGTTACACTGCTTTGTTTGGCAAATGCTTCCTTGCGAGGGCTAACAGAGCAAACTGTTATTGGGAGTAAGACCTTAGAAAAGAAGAGGGTCATGAATTCTAAATGTTCCACTGATTGGTTTTCTGCAATAATCCATAACTTTGAAAGATAAAAATAAATGATCGGTATTATGGGCTCCAGTTGAAAATTTGTATCGCCTAAATCAATAATTTGCCAATAACTCAAGGCACACCACTGCATCGCATCATAGCTCACTGCAACCCATCACATCAGAGCTCAAGGCAACTTGTAACATCATAAGACACATCACACCACCACAGAGCAGCTCGTCACAGTATCAGGATGTATTATGTCATTGTAGTCAATCCATCACTGACATTTTTGCTATTTGTTCCCTAATTGAAGTATGTGGTTTTGATGGTCTATATGCAATTGCATAGTATACTATACCCTACGAAGGGTTTCTAGGTCCAACAGTCATTAAACCAATACCTGTAACAGGTAAGTATTTCTAGGCTTTCGAAGGGTATGCAGTTAAAGGTGGCCATCATTTCAAGAGGGAGGTTATTCCAGACGATTGAAACTTGGGAAATAAAAACTATTTCCAATTGAAGTGTATGTAAAAGCTAGAGTTTAATGAAGGGACGTGTCACTTGTGAAGGTACAAAGAGGAAACACTGCATTTTGGATACTGATACAAGATAAGGGGCAGTGTCTGCTAGGCATTTCATTAAAATATCAAGCAAGTAATTTTAAACACAGCAACTTAGTTTGCCATCCGTAGTGCAGCCTGTGAGTGCAGGATGTGATCCCTTATTTTTCAAGCCATGCACTTGAAAGAACTATTTATTTTGCAGCACTTTAAGTTTGCAAAGGAGTATTGCGCAGGCCCGAAATAAACTGAATTAATGCCATGCTACCAAGAGTTAATTGTTGTCCCGCTAGTGGGAAACAGCATCACTTTTTCGAGTGCAAGTAAAAAATATAACAAACACTGTGTAATAAAGCTACAATCCGAAGTAATCCTCAAGCTTGTTTAACTTTCTCACCAAAAGGAAATTCTAAATAGAGGTCCCTAACCTCAAACTTAAGTTACTGGAAACGCCAGTAAAATGCCTGTCATGTGAAATCAATTTAGGCTGCATGCAAACATACAACAAAGAACAGCCTCATATGGGCTAGTGAAACATGTGGGTCGAACGCCTGCTGTTGAGAATGGTTTATGTGCGTGTTTAAATCCTGTGGTTGGGGTGATTGTGCTTTTCCTGCTTCAGAGGAAAACGCAACGTGAGGCCTTGAAATTAAAATATCACGGCACTCTTTTTTCCCCCACTCCACGTAAGCAAATACATCCTGCTCTCTTCTTCCCTGCCACTCTCTTGACTTTACTTACTGAAGTGAATATGCCTTTCTGTCGGATGTCATGTAGCAGGTGCGAGTTGTACACCGCTGCATTTGGTACATGCAGGCAGCGCTATCAGAAAGCAGGATAGAGCAGGAGACTGGTGTTTTTGTTCACCCTTGCTTTATCGTGCATTCTCATAGGGCTTGAGGGTAGGACAGAAATGCTTACTGCAGATTTCATTCCTGGCCTGTAGGCTGAGTCCAGAAACGGACCCCCTGGCCCGTCTCGCCAGCCTGTTTGCACATTTACTACTGCACTTACATACTCTTTTTTAGTCTCCGCTTTACACCCCAGAGAGAGAGAGAGCAAGCAACAGAGGGGGGAGACATAGGAGAGATGGGAAGAGAAGTGAGAAGCGGGAGACCGAGAGGCAGTAGGAGAGGAGAGAGAGAGATGAGAGGAGAGAGAAGAACGTGAGAGAGGGATAGGAGAGGAAAGAAACGGAGAAGTGAGTAGAGGGATATAAAGAGAAGAAAGTAAGAAGAGAGAAAAAGACGCAAAAAGGGAGCACGTGAAGTTGAAAGTGAGAGGAAGATGGCGCGGGATGGGAAGAAACGGCTGGAAAAAGAGATCACCACAGAGAATGTGAAAGAGTGAGATAATGATTATTGAGAGACAGAGAGTGACAAAGGAAAGAAGTGATGGAAAGAGACAAAAGAGAGTGAAGTAGGCAAACAAGCCGACAGTTATCCTCAGAGTAAGAGTGAAAGGAATGCGCAAGATGGAAAGAGAGAGTGACGGTGAAGAGAGAAGAGGGAGGGAGGCCGTGGACGGCTATAACGAAGTCCGCAGGGGCACAGACAGATTAAGAGAGAGGCACAGCGTTTGGTCATTCCTCATTTTGCATTAATCAGACTTTAGCAAACGAAGTTTCGAGAACTTAGTGAGGTGGTAGCGCAGAGGTTGGGGCTGTCAATGGAGACAGTACAGCATGAGAGGGCGAGGGAGATGAACACAAGCAGCCTGCTCCGAACACTGGAATAGAAAGCTGCGTCTTACTGTCTGCCAAGTTGTCGCTGTGAACTGCAAAGTGCAGGCCCGACTCCTTCACACGCGTCCACAAGTCACGATGACAGAAACCTGCAGTGCTTTCGGTACCACTGACACTACAGTAAATCATTTGTCTGTCTGAACAGACACACATGGAATGCACTGTTGCTAAAATGGCGCCGAGCTCGATGGTGTGGGAGCACTGGCTGTCTCAGACACCACTCAAGTCGAGTCTGTGCCGACTCGATTTCTTGCCTTCCTGCCTGCCACACCCTTTCCCAACTCGTCACAGGGTGGGGCCCACCCACACCCACCCACACCCACCCACACCCACACCCTGTAACGAGTTGGGAAAGGGTGGGGTGACAATGCTCTCCACTCCCTGATTGACGTGGAGGCTTAGCAACACCAGGCTTGTATTTAAAACGCCCGGGGCTAACTTTACCTCCACGCCATCAGGGGGTGGAGACTGGGCCTGGATGCTAAGTCTTTGCCGAGCTGATGACCTCACAGCCCTCAGGGCTGAGAGATTGTCAGCCCGGCAAATACTTAGGCTTTGGGCATACCCAGGGGAGCAGTTAAAACGCGGTGTTAGTCACGTGTCTGCCTTGCTATCACTGAGCACAGCAACAACGCTGGTGTCGGTGAGTGGAGCAGACAGTGCTCCTCCCCCGTTCTATAAACTTACAAGGGGGTATTTTTTAAATTAAAAAACAGATTTAACTTTATGTTTGCTTTGTTTTTTACTATGGAAGTAAAGGGGGCGGAGCCCCGACACCCGTGCACAGAAACCGCCACTGGTCAAGCTACAAAATAAGCAAGAGTCGTAGGCACAATATAAAACACTCGTCAACATGGTCACATAACTGTGTGGCAGTGTTAGACCTGTCAGCCCTAGGGTGGTCTTACTCCGTTTTTTTCTCTTTGCGCCTCATTTTTGCCACCATCTTTTTGTTGGACCTGGGTCTCTGGGCGCCTTACCACTGCCAAACAGTGCTGAGGTGCAGGTGCTCTCTCCTAACAAGATGGCTGCCACAGGCCCCTGCTACTGCGGAGTGGCCTTTGCACACACACCTACCAGTAGTCAGGATCAGGCTGGGACATAATGTTACTGTATCCATGCCGTCCCGCCTCTGGGCCTCATAGACAGACATGACGGAAGCTTCTAGAACCTTCCAGCCCAGGGAGGAGTTATGTTTTGCCGCCTTTCAGGAGGGTCACCTGACCTAGGGGTATAAGAGGTTTGGAGGGAAACCTAGCTAGTCAGTTGGGGCACCACTGGACCTGGGGGAACCTCTGCCGGAGTACAGGCTGTTGGGCCTAGGGGAGACCTACACTACTGGTACTGACTGGGCTTAGGCACTGCTGTGCTAAGATAGATGAGGAACACCTTCCACCTGCTGACCTTGCCCAGCGTGAGGGGACCCAGGGAACCACCTCCAGTGTGCCGCAGGGAACCATCCTGCCTCTTGTGCCGGCCAACTCAATCCCCTACCCTGTCCCCCAAGAAACCACAACCAAGAAACTGCGTTCAAAGAAACCACAACCAAGAAACTGCGTTCAAAGAAACCACAACCAAGAAACTGCGTTCCAAGAAACCACAACCAAGAGACTGCAACTGAATACTGCTACCACCTGCGCTGGGACTGAAGCGCTGAGGACCCTGTGAGCGCTGCTGCTACTGGGGGATCACCAGGTAAAGCGCCGTGCTTCTAAGACCTGGACCTCCACCCCTTTTGCGCCCTGTTACAAGCGCTGGGTGCTCCCCTAGCGCTGTGTCACCAGCACCTGCTGCCCACGAGGTGCTGGCCTGGGGAAACTGACTGCCCTACCGAGCGCTGTGCAGCGCGCTCCTGCTGTGTCCCGGAATCACCGCCGCAGCCCCAGCGCTTTGAAGTGTGTAAGCGCTGTGCCAGATCACCGCCGCGGCCCCTGCGCCGTGAGGAGAAAAGCGCCCGGCGCTCCAAATCACCGCCGCAGCCCCTGCGCTTTGAAGTGTGTTAGGGCTGGTTTCCAACTCACCGCCCCGACCCCGGGGTCGCTGAAAGGAGGGAAGCGGTGCCAGGATCACCGCCGCGGCCCAGGCGCCGCGTCAAGTGGAGCCCCGATCGCTGACAAGGCCTCGCTAGGCCCGCCGAGTGAAGGGAAGGCGTTGCCCCGCAACAAGGGCGCCGGCCGCGTCATCGGCCGCGCCCCCCACAGGCCGCGCTGGGATTGGCTCCCGGGTCTCGAGGTCTACGTAGGCCCGGGGCCGTCGTCGGCTGCATCTGCGAGGCTCCGGGGGTCCAAGGAGAGCTTTGCCGCCCCCCCCCGCCTCAAGCGAGACCTGCCATTTCTTCAGCTTCATCAGGGCGCCGACCCGCCTCTGTTATATCTAGGTTTCTACCTTACATCTTCCCTGTTTCTCTGCCTCTGCTGTTCAGCCAGTGAGAGTAGAATGTTAGTGTGAATGTGATGTCATTGGAATGTTGGGTATGCTGTGAGTGGGACTGTCAGTTGGATCCTGGGCTGAGCGGCAGAGAAGCTGCTCCTGGTGGGGCTTTATTACATCTATACTGGAAAACCTATCTGAACATCTAAGATCAATAAACTTATCATCTGTAACCTAACCAAGACTACTGGAACTACTTACCTACGATATAACATAAATTGGCGACGAGTTGGATTCAAAACCATGCGTGAGGACTTACTTCAAGCTTGAAAAGGTACTTTTATACAAGATTTTACTTAAAAAGAACTTACCTTAGGATCTTACGCCCTCCCGCCCCACCAGTGTCCATATTCACCGGACAGCCCATAGACAAGGCGTAAATTTCCTGCTACCTGCTTCTTCCTGCCTGATTTCTACTGCCTGCTTCTTACTGGGCATGTTTCCTGCTACATGTCTTTCCAACCTGATTCCTGCTACTTTAACATTTCTACCATTGTGTGGATCCGGCATCTTCAAAGATTGGCACTATATCTAAGAACCCATTTTACAGGATGCATGTTTCCTGCTACATCTTCTTCCTGCCTGATTCCTGCTGCCTTTGTCTGCCAAATACTGCCTGTACCTCATCCTGTGTACCTACTCTTTCTACATGGGAAACACTAACGTTTGCACCCAGCAAGCAATTTGAGCAAGCGCCATCCATACAAACTGCCGATGTACCCTGGCTCTACATCAGAGGTGTATCTTCTCTTCATTTTGCGAGCACTTCCCAAACCCGTTGTGTATTTTGGGATGCTTTCGTGGTACCAGTGACTAGCATCAACTATGCCAAGAATCAACTTTGGACACCCCAGAGACTGAGCTTTGCTTACTTGCTGACACTTTACATGGATCCTGTTTGGTGGCAAGTATTGTGAACATTTTGAGGTAAATCATAATTGATTTAATTATGGGCCTCGGTTTCCCCTCTACATTTGGCAGTTCAACCGTCCTGTCGTGGTTTGAAAAACAACGCGCGCCATGCTCAGCACGCGCTCTTACCTTCTCGTGGATCCTCTGTGTAGGATTCTCATGCAGCTAAGGGATGACACAGGACGCAGGAATGCGAAAGGTTTCAAGGTTTATTCCAAAGGAGGGAAAGACCCATCCAAGCCACAGCCAGTCTGGGTAACAGCTCCAGGTAACTGCCCTAAGCATTTGAACAAACACATTCTAACACCTAGGAAACTAAGTACAGAACAGAACAACAATATCATGGAACCATGGGTATCCATGGCACCATGACATCAGAGACTAGCAAGTCTCAGATGCCACACACCTTCCCCCGTTAACACAGAGGAGGAAGATGTATAGAGTAACAAATCCAATAAATACTAATAATAATATAATATGATGATTAAGAAACATAATCTTTCAAATAGTATGGCTTCTTAACAACCCTAGAAGACACACGTGGAGAAGCATAAGAGTCAGTAGTGGAATCTTCTCTCGAGATAGACTTTTCACACAAAATGGGACCAGAACACACAGAAATTCTATTTAAATTCCAAATTCTGTGGTCTTGAGTCCTTACAGCATTTTTGAACACTTTCACCACACGAATAGGCTTAGAGAACTTAACCTTAGAACCCGGGAGTTTGATAACTACCCAATCACCTACTTTAACCACCGTATCTCTCGTGGACTTCCTGGCGTCAAAATTCAATTTCCTAGCTATACATTTGGCCTCTTCCTTTTTCCGCCAGATGATACTATTCTTTTGAGGAGCGGATCCAGAGACAGACTCCTCAAGGCGTCTTACCCATGAGGGTTCAACTTGAGTACATGGAGCTCTTCCTTTAAGTAGAACAAAGGGAGACTGACCGGTAGAACTGTGAGGAGTTACTCTATAATTCTCAACCATTCTTAGAACCTGTTCCTTCCAGTTGAGCCCAGAGTTTTTGGCCCAGGAGATGGTTTCCTTCAACACCCTATTGAACCTTTCTACCATCCCATTGGTTTCTGGGTGGTAAAGGGAACATTTCTTGTGTTTTATGCCACGGTTTTTCAAAAGGTCTCCATTTCTTTCGAGACTAACTGCACCCCATTATCCGTAAGAATGGATTCAGGGTACCCTTCTCTGCCTATGAGAGTCTCTAAAAATTTAATTATTTGAACAGTCTCTATACTAGAGGTAAAGTGGATCTCGGGCCATCTGGAAAATAAATCTAGGAGAACCAAAATGAAGATTTGTTGACCATTTGAATGGACAGGACCAACAATGTCTAGAGCTAATTCTCTCCAAGGCCCACGAGAAGCTCCCTGATAACCATAGGTTGGACTCTCACAAGATTGGATTTCTCACTCGTAGCACACACCATGCAATCCCTTATAATCCTTTCAACCTGTATATCCATTCCTGGCCACCAGTAAGAGGACCGGAGCCTCTCCTTGGTCCTAGACATGCCAGAGTGAGACTCATGAGCCAAATCCACCAACCCTTTGCGAAGCTCAAGTGGGGGTATTAACCGTGTGCCTCGCATAAGCATCTCACTGCATACTGCCAATTCATCTTTAACCCCCAGAACTTGGAAGTCTCTTCAGATCCCTGTTTCTTAGTGTGCCAACCATTGCGAATAAGACCTATTACTTCAGACAACACAGGATCCAAGGATAACTTAAGGCGCCACTGACATTCATCAATGATGCCTTCACCCACCATACACACATGATAATCATTTTCGCTCCAATCATCATCAATGCTATCATTAAGAGGTCCATCAACAACCAATCTCGAAAGAGTATCAGCAACAGTGTTCTCAACACCAGGAATGTATCGGATCTCAAAGTCATATTCTTGAAGAGCTATGACCCATTTGGTTATTCTGCCCGATACTTGGTCTATCCCTTTTTTAGAGAAAATCTCACACAAGGGCTTGTGATCGGTTTTAACTAAAAATTTAGTTCCCCAAAGAAATTTCTTGAGTTTTTGATAGCCCAGAATACCGCAGAGCTTCGCGCTCAATCACAGAGTAACGTGACTCAGGATCCTTAAACCC
Source organism: Calotriton arnoldi (assembly GCA_963921515.1). Lineage (NCBI taxonomy): Eukaryota > Metazoa > Chordata > Amphibia > Caudata > Salamandridae > Calotriton > Calotriton arnoldi. Next base: position 204,856 of record CAWUFW010016193.1, read on the forward strand.
ACGAGAGATGAACGTGATGGTTTCCATCACATTCTCACCTTCTTGCTGGAGTACAGCACCCACCCCTTTGAGGCTGGCATCAGTGGTAACAATGGAGATTTTGGAGGGATTAAAACTCTTGAGATTAGGGGCATCACTGAGTTTCCTTTTAAGAGAAATAAATTCACGATTGCAATCCTCACTCCACTTAAACTCTATACCTTTCTTTAGGAGTCCCCTCATACAGGTGCAATGCTCTGCAAAACCCTCAACAAACTTATTGTAGTATTCGACCATACCAAAGAACTTCATAAGTTCTTCTCTACAAGATGGGGCTGGCATGAGAGATATAGTGTCAACTAGATCAGATTTGGGAGCAATACCCTCTCCTGAGACAGTGTGCCCTAAGTAGTGAATCGAAGAAGTCGCAAACCTACACTTCTCCAGCTTTATGGTGAGATTAGCTGCTTCAAGCCTACCCAGGACAACATCGAGGCGATTCTCATGCTCTTCACAATCTTTACCGAACACAAGAATGTCGTCTTGGTAGACGCAGACACCATTACAATCTTTGAGAACCCTCTCCATTGCACGTTGAAAAACGGATGCAGCCGACACCAGACCAAACGGCATCCGAACAAACCTAAAAGTCCCAAACGGGGTAATGAAAGAGGTAAGATCCCTTGAAGATTCTGCTAGTTCAATCTGGTGGTAAGCTGAAGTTAAGTCGATGGTGCTGAAGACTTTGGCACCTGCCAACAACATTAGCAATTCAGAAATGTTAGGAAGTGGATATCTATCCACGACCACGCATTTGTTGAGTTGCCTCAAGTCCACACATAAGCGGAGTGACCCATTGGCCTTGCGTGCAGCCACCACCGGAGCAAGCCAATCTGTACTAGTAACTTCCTCAATTATTCCCCCTTTCATGAGTTTCTCCAATTCCATCTTCATCTCTTCTCTCACAGCTAAAGGTACACTTCTAACTTTGCAGCAAGACGGATTTGAATTGGGTCGTAAAGGAATGTCTAATTTGAAATCTTTGAGACAACCAATTCCTTCTCTAAAAACTTTGGGAAATTTCTCTCTAATGCGTGTTTCAACACTGACATCAGAACTCACATGAATGGCTTGAACAACTTGTTTAAGAATGATGGGAGAGGAACTACTTGGGTCTAGCATGACACCTAAGTCTCCCTGGTGAAACCAGCTAATGATGCTGTCACCTTTTTGAGAAACATAAACTTTACCAGAAACATATCGCCCCTCATACTCAATGAGACCCAGGAAATAACCACAAAGTGGTATGGGCTCGCCACCATAGGCCAAAGGGCGAATGTCAGGTTTTAGAAGAGAAATCTTGCAGGCAAGCTTAGTTTGATAGAAGGTTTTAGAGATTATGGTGATTTTAGCCCCTGAGTCAAAAAGGACTTTGGTAGATTCACCTTCGACCTGAATTGTATCAACAGGACAAGATTTTTGTTCAGGAAGGGATTTTTGTTCCAATGCAGAATCAATTTGAACAACAATTTGTCCACATACGAAGTCTTCCTCTTCTATACACTTAACATTAGATGTAGACAACTTGTTCTTACACACAACAGAAAGATGACCCTTCTTCTTGCATTTGGAACAGATCACATTCAAAGCAGGACATTTTATATCATTAGCGAAATGTCCAAGTTTGTCGCATCTAAAACACTTAGGAACAAACGGTTTCTTCTTAGACTTGACAGCGTTGTCACCTTTTAGTACAGTCTTGGCTTCTTCCCTGACAACTTGAACAGAAACTTGTTTGTCCTTCTTCAAAGTATCAACACACTTTAAAGAATGTTCAACTCTTTTCGCTACTTGTAAGACCTCATCTAGAGAAGGTTCGTCCCTCAACCAGAGTTCGTCTCGAACTTTTTCAATGTTGCATCCCAACATGAATTGGTCCCTGATTCTCTCGTCAAGCAACTCGCCAAATTTACAGGAAGAGGCAAGTTTCCTAAGTTGTGTAACATACACCTCAACAGATTCACCATCATTTTGTAGTCTCTTGACAAAAGGTACCTTTCTAGTATGGTGCTTACTTTAGGCAAATAATGTTTGTCTAGCTTTTTCATGCAGATCTCAAATTCATTAAGATCTCTTCTTTCTGCATCACTAAGCTCTGGAAGATGATCGAAAACATCTTGCCCTTCAGAACCGAGGCAATGCAAAAGAAGAGAAGCTCTCCGCTCAGCACTGAGGCTTACGCCACAAACCCTGGCATAGCGCTCAAAAACTTTTTCCACTTTTGCCATTTAATTCCAGGTTCACCCGGTGACATCAAAAAGAAGGGGGGCTGTTACATTTTGCATGACTGCTAGCAAATGTGGAAACACTATACAGACCTAAGATAAAAGAGCAATGAACAGAAAGTTGAATGACCAATACATTATAAATGACCCAGATGAACCACACTATCGGTCAATGTGTGCGTGTCACAGAAACGCCACGCAACAGAGTAATCTGGGATGTGTGCGTGTCACAGATGAATCAAGGTTTGCAGGAGTGCCACAAGAGTGCAACCTGAAGAGCTGGGTGTAAAAGGGGATAAAAAGATTAAAACCACGTTGTTGGCAAAATTATGTTCAGCACAGCTGGAGAATGCTAGGAAACTGAGGCAGTCAAAAGTGTAAACACTCCGAAATGTGTGCACATCACAGTGAAGTGCAAGACTCGTGGTTGGCTTCAAAAGGAAATCTTCATGAAGGACGCGTTGCTAGGAAACGACCTAGAAAACCCACGGAAGGCCAACCACAAGATGGCGGCTGAGGGAGGAGATCAGCGTAATGACGAAGCTCTACGTAATGTCAAAGCCTCAGTTCCAGACAGAGATGTGACGAATCCACCAGGCAACAGGAGAATGGCAAACAAACCCAATGAAGAAAATGCCAGGAGGATAGAGGGCAAGAGGGTAAGTGTGCGCGCGTGGGTGAGCGCGTATTCGAAAACGTTGCGTTGAGGCAAAAATGCGAGAAACACGGAATAGGTGTTCTCGCAGCAGTGTACAATCCAGGCCACTTCTAGCACTAGAGGTGTCAATAGGGACGAGCGGCGAAAGCTCCCAATCCCACCAAGACGTAAATAGCGCTAGCGCACCAGGGACGAGCCCGCGTCGGCTTTGAATCACGGAGAGACAAGGGTGAGACAAACGCGGCGAACAGCTCCCAGTCCCACATAAACATAGATAGAAACAGTACCTTAGGGTGGTAAGAATAGGATGTGTTCAATAGTTGAAAGTTGAGGCTGTTGGGTCTTCCTTCGCTCCAGCTGCCGACTACGCCAGTGTAGGATTCTCATGCAGCTAAGGGATGACACAGGACGCAGGAATGCGAAAGGTTTCAAGGTTTATTCCAAAGGAGGGAAAGACCCATCCAAGCCACAGCCAGTCTGGGTAACAGCTCCAGGTAACTGCCCTAAGCATTTGAACAAACACATTCTAACACCTAGGAAACTAAGTACAGAACAGAACAACAATATCATGGAACCATGGGTATCCATGGCACCATGACATCAGAGACTAGCAAGTCTCAGATGCCACACTCTGATCTTCAGTGACGCTTTCGAATCCTTCTCCGTCTCAGCGTTACCGTGCAGCAATTTTGGGTGCACGCACTTGCCTACAACCACCCAGCACTGCGTCACCGAACGTGCCGCCATCTTGCGGTTGGACTCATCAAGCTGTTCTCAGCATATGAAGTGTCTCGCAGGATTCAACGTACTTCAGCATCTTGCCAACCACGTTTTTCTTTTCTTGCGTGCCAATAAAGTATTTCAAGCGTTGATGTCATGCAGCACCTGGGCTTTGCTGACAGTTTCCCTCTCCTGGCTTTGCTGTCTTGTGCACCTCCGCAGTGCGCTTCAGTTACACTGCCTCCGTACTTCTCGTCTGAGAAACTGAATTTTCAAGGGATCCATCATTTATTTGGAGCTGTCACTTTGCCTTACATTCTACATGCCGGAGCAATTGTATTTATTTAGATGTGACATATCTCAAGGAGTGAAGTCACTCTTCTTCATTTTTACCTTACAGCGCTTACTGCCAGCGTCCTCTATAGGGTAATCTTCAACCAAGGTACTGTTTTCTTATCGCTACATCTTCTTTAAGCCCAGCATGTTTTCTTACGGACCACGGTGACTACTTTATTTGTTTTAGTTCATTGTTTTGAGACTTATACCAACTTTATCATTTTTATTACTGTAACTAATACTGTGCTACATTTCTTTAATGTACTGCCATATTGCCTATTCCATGTTCATTTTCTCATCTTTGGCTCCCATTACTACGGTGCTCTATTATTATGCATTTTTATGTTTCTCACGTATACCTACATTGATTTTTTGCTATGTTACCATGCTAAAGTTTACTTATTTACCTGTATTGATTTATTCTTGGATGTACCTTTGATCATATTACTTTATACATGCTACTGTGTTAGTAATGTATTTGTTGCATGGCATGCAGGTTCTTACGTTTTGCAGTCTGTACTTTGTTATGGAGCATTTTTCTTGTTCCTTTGATTCTTTACATGATTTTTACTTACGGTGCATTTGTTATATTGTGCGCAAGTTTTCATACGTGGTCTAACTTGAGGTGTGACTGAATTTTATTTGCTGTGTAGTTCAGTTCACCCAGATCGCACTTTTCCCTGGAGCATTTTTCTTTTCCTCTGATTCTTTACATGATTTTGTTTTATTGTGCGCAGGTTTTCATATGTGGTCTAACTTGAGGTGTGACTGTACTTTTAATTTTTATGTTGTGCAGCTCTCCCTGATCGCATTTTCTTTGCACTTTCATGCGTGGTCTAACTTGAGGTGTGACTGTACTTTTGCTTTATATGTTGTGCAGCTCTCCCAGATCGCATTTTCCTTGCACTTTCATGCATGGTCTAACTTGAGGTGTGACTGTACTTTTGATTTACGTGTGGTGCAGCTCACCCAGATCGCATTTTCCTTGCATTTACTGCTTGGGGATTCACTATTTTGTGTTTTCACCTCTGCTTGATTTCTGGTAGGGTGTAAGTCACCCGTTATTTACTTATGATTGCTTTCTGTTTGGGTGTTTTCTCTTCCTGCTTTTGGAATTCACCTTTGCTTGCTTTCTGTTTTGGGTGCTGGTCACCTTTTGCTTACATTTGTTCTTGTCGTTTTCCTTCTTCCTGCTGTGTTCAGTGTTTCCATCCTCCTCGCCAGTCTGGCCAGTTGGTGTGGTTGTGGTGGTTACATTGGTGCACTATTTCTTTGTTAATTTTTCGTGGTATACCTCTTTCTTGTTCATGTATGTACGTTCTTTTACTATTTCCTTCCTTTTGAAACTTCTAGCTTCAATTTTTGCTCTGCTAAGGAAGGAGATGTGTGTCTTTTCTAGTTTTCAATTTCCTTTACTCGATCTTCGTGTTTACTCATTGCATTACCGTTTACATTTTGCAATTTCTTTTCCTTATTGCTTCCTTTTACATCACCTTTCTACTTGCTTATTTTAGCATGTTTTTCATAACTTATGTGCAATTTGCTATACTTCTTCTGGCAAGTTTCTTCAGTATTACTGTGATGTTACTGCAATGTTACTATTTATATTTGCTTTCTCTTTGTTCATTTTATAAAGAGGAAGGTGTGTTATATCTAGGTTTCTACCTTACATCTTCCCTGTTTCTCTGCCTCTGCTGTTCAGCCAGTGAGAGTAGAATGTTAGTGTGAATGTGATGTCATTGGAATGTTGGGTATGCTGTGAGTGGGACTGTCAGTTGGATCCTGGGCTGAGCGGCAGAGAAGCTGCTCCTGGTGGGGCTTTATTACATCTATACTGGAAAACCTATCTGAACATCTAAGATCAATAAACTTATCATCTGTAACCTAACCAAGACTACTGGAACTACTTACCTACGATATAACAGCCTCCCCCGGCCGGAGGCCCACGAGAAGAGAAGAGCGGGCTGACCGTGGAGGAGGCGCCCGGCGCTATTGGTGCCTGCGAGTCCCTGCTTAAGACCGTGTGGTGAGTCAGGGAGGACTGGGGGGATTTCTAGGCATCACGGAGACCAGCTCCCGCGGCGACTCCCCTTTTCAACCTCCCTGCCATAAACATACGCGGGAGGGGCCGATGCCCCAGTGTACTGCCATCTATGATTGCTCCCTCGGTGTTTGTGTGCAGGAGGCCGGGCCCTAAAGTGAAGTTGAATGTGGCCTGATTGCCGCTGGCCATTACCTGCCCTATGGAGCCTGGTTACATGGGTGGGTTCCAGTTGTACTGCGGGAGTGGCTATTAATGTATTTCGACACCTGCCTAGGCTAATGCTTCTGTTATGTGCCTCAAGGAGCTGAAGTACCTGCTCGGATGGAAAGGTTGCCTCGCACGTGAATTTATGCTTATTGGGGGCCCTGGAGTTGAATGCCCACCCCCGGGAGGCTACCTATTCAAAAGTGTTTAACAAGTGTTTCTAATGTGTATGGCATACCTGCGTTAAAGGCTTTATTGAATTGAATGTACCTAATTGGGACTCATGCCCATGTCATCACCTGCAAGTCATTACCTACAGGGTTCCCTGTTGTAAGAAGGTTGTTGTTACCGCCTTTTATTTCCTGCAAGAAGTTCTAATATTTTAAAGTACTTGAATGAATTTACCCACGTTCTATAATGAAATGAATTTACTGTTGCACTGTGATTACCGGCCCTATCTACTGCTCTAACCTGACTTAGATAAAGAGTCTTGTTTTACATCTCAGCCTGGTGTGGTGTCTCTTCATTGCGTGCACATTATTGAGTCAGTGTGAGTGTGTGCTGCACAACTGCTTAACACATTGCCTTCGGGTGCCTTCCTGCCTGGAATCGGTGACCCCGGTTCTAACAGGCAGTTAGTTGTTTGTCCTCACCGCAGTCTTAAACACACAGAGGGATCAATGGACACATACACGTGTTCAGAAGACATACCTAAGCTGAATCACATCCTGCTTAACACCTACACTAAAAACAATGCAATACAAAGGATATCAGTGATTACCATTTGAAACATAGGTTAGGATGTAGCCACTTTGTAGTAGCTTAACCACAGAGAGGCAAAGTGTGTGTTTAATTTCAAATTGCTAACATAATGCTTCACCATAATGAAAAATCTAGGTTGTGTAGATTTTCAAATTTAAACTGCGCCCCTGCATTTGCAACTGTACCTGTGGGTATCAAAGCTACTTTGCATCAACAAAGGCACAACTTCCACCAAAGTGCAAGGGTGTCTGGGTAGAGGGAATTATTGTTAATGAACAGGAAGGTGTTCCTTCCTGCACACAAACATCCCTTTATGGGATTGACCTGTTCCAATGTGTGCTGCACACATTAAAACACATATATACATCTAAGATTAGGAGAATTTGAACACATCTCCTTCTCTTTTCCACGTGGAAATTACTGTATCCCTGGGCTCAAGTGCATGAATGGCCTCCTCCTAATGCCACACTTGTAAATAGGTGGCAGTGGCAACATCAATGGGGGGTGCAGTGGAATGTCCACTTCAAAACTCAGTGACCAACACTTATACGTAACATTGAGTATGTAAGGGTGCCTTATCCCCAATGCGGTGTTAAGCCATGTGAAGTAGCTTAATGCTGCATTGTAAATAAGGTGAAGCAACCAGCACCACAGGATGGTCTGAAAAGATGATGTAACAGTGGCAGAAGGGGCTTATAAATATGACCCTCACTGTTGGCATACAGGGCAACTGTCCACATCAATGAACAACCTAAATGTAATATTCATGGACTTTAAGTATTGATACCCAAAGCTGCGTGTCTCAGGTGTACCATGTGACACAGGAGAATGAGAAGTGTCATGCACTCTGATTGTCAAATGCAAAAATACATGGTAACATGTAACAGACACATACAACAGTATCTGATCTTTACATTGCAGAGGACAAAACCTCACTTCCTGCTCAGCCTGTCCCACTCTTCAACGATGATGACTATGTGGATGAAGAACTATTGACCTTGACTCCCTCCAAGAGCTGCTCGACTCTATAGGCAACCCATCTCCGGAACAGGGGATATCCAGCAGCATTGAGACGTCTCCACATGCCCCACCAAACATCCAGCATGCACCACTTACCACCACATCCACAAACCTGGACTCTGAGGACCCACAGATATAATTTCAGTGCCGTGCAGTAGAAGTCCAGCGTGAGATGGCAGTAGGTGCGGGCGTAGTTGGAGACACTGGCAGACAAACTGGAGGGGATCATCAGAGGCACCTACAGTCCGCTCCATGGCCTCTAGCAGTTCCTGTCTGACATCGCTGGTGTCATGACACAGAGGCAACAACAACTGTCCTTCCAAAGTGGCGCCGGCGATGTGGTCAAAGAGTTGAGGGCAATGAAGAAGATCTTGGAGAACATGGAGCGGAAGCAGAATTCCCACTTGGTTGCCATGGCTGCCTACCACTGTGATGTTGCTGGAGTCCTGCAAGCCCTGCAGCTCATCCTCACTGCAATGATGCCTCATCTGTTGGCACAGATGAATGCTGCTGCACCTATAGCATCCACATCTTCTGCCCCTGATGCGTCTGTGTCTTCCTGGGCTGCTACTAATCCAACATCACCCTCACGGGAGACACAACACACATCAGAGGAGGAGGAAGATGTGGATGAAACATCTCTCATAAGGAGAAGCCAGTGGTAGCATTCATCTGTGTCAAATGGCCAGTTTCTGCTTAGCCCTGTGCTTACCATCTTGTCTCTGAACAGTACCAGTCACGGTCCTCATATTGACCATGCTAAACCCAGGCCAAGGGCGGGCCCATCCAGGCCCATCAGCGCACGGAAGAGGCTGGGCTGGCCCCCCCTCCCCCTCTAAGCATTGTTGTGCCGGCGACCCTTCACCCAGGACGTCTAAAGACTTTTAAAGAAGTTGATGATCTACAATGGGTAAGTGCAAGGTTGCAACCCGAAAAGCAGGGGGGGGAAATAGTTAATACTCTCAACTCTTTTCTGTCAAGAGCTGCAAATGTTCTTTCGTAAGACATTGAACTAACAGAGTGCCGCCTCTCTTTGGAGGAAAGCAGGAAAGGTGCCTTGCTGTCAGACCCTGCTTCAGAGCCACAGTCAGTAGTGGACGGGGGGTGGGGAACCTAGCACTACTTCTAACTACCCCTCAACTACCCCCTCAATTACCTTGCTCCACTCTGGGTCCCCTGCATCTTCAGACTCATTAATTGAGCCAGAAGTGAAGAGAAAAAGAACTGGAGGGAAACCTAAGCTAAAAAACTCTGCAGGCACCGAGAGAGACTAAAACCACCACTGACCCAATGCTCACGGCCCCGTTGTTTCTAGATAAAGTTTCTTTAGTGGGGTTAAGTGAGGACTTGTGTATAAAACTAGAACAGATGGTTTCTTCGCTGCTCCAGCCGTTAACTAACAGACTGGTGATGACTGAAGAGAAATTAGATAACCTCACTGATGGGGGGGATTATGCTTGGAAAAGCCCTGTTTACAGCTTCTTTTCCTGCTCCAGGGACAGTTCTGGTGCCTCAGGAGAACTCCACAAGGGGGAGCAAGGGGCTTGAGTTAACGAGCGTAACGAACCTATTAGGTCCACCAGGCCCACAGCCAGTACCTGATCCTCTTACCCAAATCTTCCGCCCCCCGCCCTTGGCATGTCCAAAAAGAAGCGTCCCAGTGGACAATATAACGGACCTTCGAGGAATGCAGACCGACATGCATGTAATTAGGGCGAGAAGAGCATGGGAAGCTGCACAGAGCGCAGATTTGTCAGCTGCAGGCCTAAACCAGCCACACATATTAGACCTCCCCCCAGCAGCCCTACCTTACGTCCTTGTCTTGGTCAATGTTCCACCGCTGAGCAAGGACCAAAGGGAGCTGACGGATCAACTAATGGCCAAAGTCCAGCACTGATTCTCTACCCATGTTAGAGGGTATGCAGTAAGGGGTGGCAGATTGGATAAGCACATTATTATGGCAAGGAGTGGGATGGGTGGGCCATTCTGCAAAAGAGGTAGCAGGAGACTGTGTTGTTGTTAATTTTAATGATCAGGATGTGGTAAGAAATTTGTTAAGGGCATGCTCAAATGTTCTCCTTTTTGGTTCCCAAATTACTGTGTTCCCACTGGCATACTTTTACATACCCCCTTTACTACCATACCCCGATCGTGCGAGAGCCTCCACTGGGCTACCTCACCCTACCCCTCTTGTTACCCAAGCTCCCGATAGACTCCCTAGACCCGAGATGAGGATAGAGACAGAGAATCAATTTAGAGACGTGTGACCGACTAACTCTCGGAAGTGCAAACAGTAATTCATTCACAACCAAAAACCTGACTAATAATATAGGAGTAATGGCTCCGGTGGCTCTGACAGGAGAACGGAAGCGAGGAGTACAAATAGCCTCATGGAATGTTGCAGGCCTTGGTACTAAGATGGGTAAAGCTGAGTGGTTGTCTATCTGGCAGGACCAAGATATATTATGCTTTCAGGAGATGTGGGCAACAGACCCTATATTTATAAATGGGTATCGATTGTATCAAACTGTAGCAATTTCTTCTTTGTCGGGTAGAGCTAAAGGGGGTTTATTAACTTTAATATCAAATACCCTGGCCATCAAGATCAAAAAGCTTGAATATCCATCACCCTATTTTTATTTCATAGCTTTTGAAGGGGGAACTGATCAGGTCTGGTTATTGATAAACTATTATAACAACAATTTTGGTGGGAATATGTCACTGGTGATAGTGTCATTGGAAAAAGAATTGAATAAAAACACAGCATTGTCAAATAAGGAGACTGACATTCTATGGGTAGGTGACTTTAACGCCCAGCTATGTAAGCATTCAATGGACTCTGTCTGTGGACTGGAAGACAGGGAGGGTCACCCATTGTTCCATTTCACACATCACGAATATGGGAACATCTTAAATTGGATGTTAACCATTAGGAATCTGGAAATGTGTAATAAGTTAGACTCAGACAGAGGAGGTTTTGAAAAAACTTTTCTCCGTGGCGACTATGAATCTACAATTGATTTCATAGTAACCTCAGTTCCCCTCTGTGGAAATAAGCTTCTACATAGACACAAAAGTTTCTAATTTCAGTGACCATGCAACACTATTCCTTGTGATGTCTGGGCTAGGCATTAAGAAACCCCAAACAGAAAAGGTATCGAAGCCAATCCTAGCGAGACATAATGGTTACCAACTTAAATGGGACAACATTGACAAGGAAAGAGTTGTCCAACAGATTCTATCTAGTAAATTGGACTCGGTCCTTAAATGCTTAGATCCCGATGTCTACCCATACACTCTGCTCCCAATGGTCTTAGCATTACTCTGGGAAAAGGAATCTGCCCTGACCGGGTCAAAAACTCCCAAGGAGGTTTCAGGAAACTAAGGGTTTGACGAGGCCTGTGTAAGAGCCGTAAAAGATCTGCGCATGGCACTTAAAGTGTATCCTAGGGATCAGGTCTTGATTAAGGCACTTCGCAAGACATATAAGCCAGGGAAAATAGAGAAATGGAATTGAAAGAAGACGCCTTGGAAAATCTGGCAAAGGCTTCATCTTCTAAGAAGAGCAGGGAATTCTGGAAGGTGATAAATGCTCCTTTTTTCAAGACTAATACAGAGATTACTCTGGATAACCATGTGGGTGAGGATGCCTGGGTGGCCCATTTTGAGCAGATCTTTGGGTCTGAGATAGAACCCATGTGTGAGCCACCTGGTGCTACTCAACCCTTAATGGAGCATTTGTCATTCAATCTGGATGAAGTAAGAATTGCCCTGGATAAGTGTAGCCGTGCAAAAGTGCCTGGTCCGGATAGGGTGCCTATTGATTTATTCTTCGAACATCAAGATTTGTGGGCCCCACTACTAACTATTGTATTTAACGTAATATCTAAGCGGGGTCCCTTACCTTTGTGGAAAACAAGCATTATAGTGCCAACCTATAAAAAGGGAGACAAATCTAAACCACAGAATTATCGTCCCATCTCCCTTTTAGATAGCACTGCGAAATTGATGGGATGCATCCTGTTAAACAGGCTAGAAGATTGGGCGAGGGATAAGAAAATTCTGATTCCAGCCCAGTATGGCTTTCAGAGGGGCAGATGCACGTTAGTTCAGTGTCTGAATTTGAGTCTTACCATCGCCAAATACACTGCAGCTAAGGGCGGCCAGACTTATATAGCCTTTAGGGACCTAACGGCTGTGTTTGACTGCGTAAGTCATGCCAAACTGTGGGGAATAATGGAGGAGATGGGCATGGATGCACAATTAATCAACCTCATTCGCCAGTTGTATTCACAGGCATCAGCATGTGTGCGAAAGTGAAAGAATGGGGAATGTACACAAACTTTTAAGATTATGAGGGGCGTTAGACAAGGCTGCGTCCTTGCCCCATTCTTATTTTCGCTTTACACTAATGGGGTGGAAGCCGCTCTTATTGGTTCCACATTAGATGTCCCCTCTTTTAATCCTTTCACAGTACCGATTCTGGCCTATGCAAATGATGCTGTCCTAATAGCTAGGACAGGGGTTGCACTACAATGCCTTATAGAGGCCTATGTGAGTTTTATGACATTTTAGGATCTAAGAGTAAACAAGTCCAAATCTTTTGTTTTAGTGTCAGGGCTAGCCCCCTCTAAAAGAATTACATCTTTTTATATTGTAACTCGAAAACTGGAAGTGGTGGTTTATTAAAAAATTGGGCTCAAAACCCATCGCTACCATAAAAAAGATTTAGGGGCATATTATCAAGGGCTTTATCGCCGCTTTAGCGGCACTTTTTGCCGCTAAAGCGGCGATATTTTTAACGCCCTATTAGCAAGCTGTCGCTAACAGGCGTTAGCGACAGCTTTCAGGCGTTAGAGGACGGGAATTACATCGCCTTGCATGTCAGCGATATTTATCGCTAATGACATGCAAGGTAAGCGTTCCCAACTAAAAGCGACGGTAAACAGTCGGCTTACATACCTATACGCCTATTAGCAATACCCGCGAAGCGATAAAACGCGCGCTAACCCCGATTATCGCTTGTTTTTAAGAACTGATAAAAACATGACTTAGCAATGAAAGTCAATGGGAGGTGGATTGTAAGGTTAAGTCCCCAGAATTAGCGATAGGATTTTATCGCTGGATTTCTCGCGTTAAAGCTGGGTTTCGCCGCTATCGCTGGATATTTTATCGCAATGGAGATAAACCTTGCTAATAGCATGTTATTTCCGCGGTAATATCCAGCGATAGCCGGCGATAAAAAAAGGCGCGCTAAGCAAGGTTTGCGATATTTATCGCATGTTCTTGCTAATATGCCCCTTATAGTGCTAAAACAATTTCTGCCACAACATATGGGGCAGGGTTGTGGGGGACAGCCTCAATAGACTCTCTCCAAAAACTAGAGGAGGGATTTTTAAGAGGGTAATCTCCCTTCCCGGCACATTTTCTAACTATGTTTGCCATTTAGAATTAGGCTTACCCTACGTGACTGATATCATAAGACTTGCCTCTATCATGCTATGGCTCTCAATTTGGAAAAGAGACTCAGTAAACCTAACTCAGACTATAATAAAAAACTGCCTGTCACTGGACAATGTACAAAAAATGATCTGGTTGCAGTAATATAATATATATATCTTTATTCGATTTTCATTATAAAAACCATAAAAGCACATCATTTACATACATTTAGGCAGTACATTTTCAAACAGATAGTTGGGGGAGGGGAGAGAGAAGAAGTTTCACAGCAATGTTCCTTAGTTAATGTGGGGTCAGATTATAATTGACACTTATGCTTGACCCTCAGTCATGGAACAATCCCTGCTATCTGTTTCTAAGTACGTAGCTATGAGCCATACTGTATCTCTCTATATTTGATATAGATCGTAACAAATTGTTAATAAAGTGCCTGGTGCCTTTATGATCACACAACTCTAAACAATCTATATAAAATTTGAGTACATAGAGTAAAATCACAGTTAAGATTGGTATTTCCTTCACTAATACTTAAAACATCAGGTTAAAATTATTTATAAAGCGCCTAGTGCCTTTGGATCGTAAAACTCTAAACAATCATTTTGGAATAGAGTATATTAAGTAAAATCATAAATAAAATTAATATTTTCTTCACATATACATAAGCCATCAAGGTTAGAATTAATATTCCCTTCTCGGATACATAAACATCAAGGTAGTCGTCAGGAACAGGATAGCAGCATAATTATTGAGCCATCACATGCTAAAATCACATTATTGCGTGTCTGGAATGTATAGACTAAATGGTAGGAACCTAGTATACTTCACGATAAGATCACTACCCTGGCCCTACTTGTTCTGTGTTTTTAATGCTCTACTTCGAGCCATCCATGCATACAATAAATATCTGGACAAACCAAAAACTAGGTATTCTGTACTGTCGCTTTTCAAGATTCTAACAATCTCTACTAAGCGGTTGGCTGACAGAATTCGACAAATTGGAATTAACCAGGTCCTTCTTGCTTGGTTATACATGGGGCAGAAAAACAGAAAGTGAACTTCTGATTCGAGAACACCTTTACACCCAGGACAACTAGTTAAGACATCAGCGCCCCTCCAGCAACCAACAAAGCTGTTGACTGGAAGGGTGCCATATCTGAATTTTAAGTAGAGTGATCTTGCAAACGGTGGCTCTATTCTGTCCAAGAATTCTTCTTGCTGCATCTTGTCTTTTATATTTCGAAATAAAGTTGTTAATGCCCCTACATTATTCTCTTTTAACCAAGTGTCCTCTACTTGGCTCCAGTATTTCTTTTTGAGAAGACTTAGAGTTTTTTTTTTTATATTTTCAGGGGATAGCCATAGGTCACTCATACCAAGTTTACCCAACCCTTGCTTAATATGGGTTAGCCATTGGACGCTACCTTTGGTGTCCAGGAATAATATTTCTTGTAGTGACTCTTTCATTGGCAATGGGGACTTATTTGACCAAATGCGCATCCAAAAAATTAGAGGTCGCAGGTGAATTGCGTGAGCAGTGCTCTTCATGCCCAAGTCTAAGCGCATTGGTATTAGTGGGGTATTTCGAGGAAGCTCCAAAACAGATCTAATAAAATTATTTTCAGTTTTTTCGATGGGAGTCGCGTTAATATGTCCCCACAGTTCTGCTCCATAGAGTGTGGCCCCTATTCCCTTGGCTTGATATACTTCGATTGCGGGGGTCAATGGTCTATAGATTGACTTCCTTAGTTTTGTAATTAGAGTCATCCCCACATGCTGCAATGACAGCTGGCTCTTCACTAGTTTGGTGTCCAAGATAGGGTATTTATAAACCGCAACCCAAGATAATCAAATTGTTTCACCTCTTCTAGTCTGGTTGAACCCAGCATTATGTTTCGCTTAAAAGACTTGAGATGGTTGAAAGCCATAAATTTCGTTTTTTGGTGTTAATTTCCAATCCATGGTCTATTCAGGCCCTCTCAAACTTATCTATTAGGCTTTAAAGCCCCATCGGCGTTCGTGAGTTGAGCAGGGTATCATCTTCAAAGAGTAATGCAGGCACCTCTTGGCTTGCAAGCTTGGGAGGATCGCCCTTGCAATCTGTTAGTGTAGAGATCATACCATTTATCTAAAGTGTAAAAAGCGTTGGTGCAAGAACGCACCTTTGCCTCACTCCACGACTCACCCCTATCCGATTTGTGAGCCCACCTTCCTTCCCCCATCTAATTTGGGCATAGTTGTTTGTATGCAATCTCTTGAGGGTTTGAAGGAGATAGTTTGGGATCCCAAGTTTATCCAAGGCTGCCCAAAGTTTCCCCCGTGGCACCAAGTTGAAGGCAGCGCGGAGATCCACAAATACCACATATAGAGCGCCCTTCCCAATTGTTACATATTTCCATAGGATAAGGAGAAAGCGGAATAGTTGATTTACGGTACTTGTCTTCGCTCTGAAGCCTGCCTGCAGAGGAGAAAGTAGATCCCCCTCCCTTATCCAATCATTAAATCTCCCCAACAATTGACGGCAGAATATTTTTTGGGCAATATCTATAAGGCTTATAGGCCTGTAATTTGCCGGGTCACTTTTATCTCCCTTTTTATAAATGGAGACGACCTCGGCACCTAACCAGGAATCTGGAATTCCTGCCCCTTTTAATATGGCGTTATATGTGTAATTGAGAATAACACTCCATATTTGGGGTTCTGATAACTAGAGATCTCCAGAGATCTCCAGAGATCAGATCTAATCCTGGGGCTTTCCCCCTGTGCGCGGATACAATTGCATCGAATGTTTCGCCTATAGTAAAGGTTAAGCTGGCCTGGGAGTAAGGGCTCTGTGGGCTCTACACCATTGTCCATTGTCCCTACATATAAATTGGAAAAGTGATCCTCCCAGGTCTGTGGGAGAATATGAAAGTCTTCTTCCACTGCCTGAGATCTTGATCCTTTCGCAATTAGGTGACAGAATTCTTTACTATTATTAGTACGGACTGCGACTAATAGATCTTGCCATAGCCCTATATGCCAGTTCCTGTGGGCCTCATTTTGTGCATTTTTGTAAGCCTTCCTTTCAATGGCTATCCTATCTCTCAGGCCAGACTTAATTGCTCCCATCAATGCTTGGCGGGCTAATTTACAATTTTCATTAAACCACTCATTTATTTTGTTCTTGGTCTTCCTCCTTCCACTATGAACTTTATAAAAAAAGTATTTTTAATTTTAACTAAGGCTTTAAATGTGTCTACATTAGCTTGCTCTTCCACTTTGTCAACATCTAGAGTCATCAGAAAGTCACTAACTATACTATAAATCTGTGCCAGGGTCTCAGCGCTATTCTCTATTTGGGGCCATTTAACCCTCTTTCTATTATTGCTGGTAATGATGCAGTTAAATGGTTTGGGTTCTATTGATGGCTCAGATGAGCATGGTGCTTCTTTAAGTTCTAGGGAGAGAGCATTGTGGTCACTAACGTATCTTTCTATAACCCGCATGTCCACAAGAGTTGACCATAGATGGATGGACATCAATCAGAAAATAATCTATTATGGTTTTACTATTTGCTCTCTTGTATGTATGATGAAGTTGGGAATCGGAGAAGGAACGGCCATTCACAGCCCTCAACCCGTGTTTGTAGGAAAAAGTTGCTATTTGAAGGGCTACTTTCACGCTTTTGGCTGGTTTCTCATGGCTCAGCAAGGGAATACCTAATTCCACATCTGCTTCATCAGTGATACTTTTGGTTACTTCGAGAGGCTCAAATGTTGTATTTATGTCCCCAGCTACTACTAGATGATGGTCTGCTCGAACCGTCTCAAGAAATGTATCTAAATACACAATAGTTGGTGAGTCTTGATGTTGTGAGGGGAACCTATTGTAAACATTTACCAATAGGGTTGACCTGTTAGTATTAGAGTCTTTAATAATTACAGCCAGTAAATTGGGGCTATCTAGTTCAAGTTTTTTAATGTGAATTCCCCTTTTAACTTTAATCCAGATTATTAGTCCACCAGCTGGGCGACCTTTCCTTGACGGGGTAGCATCTATATTGTAGTTGGTGAATCCCACTCTATGTATTTTGTTAACTGCCCAAGTCTCTTGAAAGAGACAGATGTCATGGGTATCTATTAACCTCCCCCAGTCTTCGCAAGTGATCTTAGATCTGAGCCAAGCAAGATTCCATGACAGCAGTTTTAATTTCCCATTGGATTAGTTGGGTGGGTGGTGTCTGCATACCTCATGTAATATCGAGCATGTGGATGACTGGATTGGGGACTGTCCTCTCTCTGCATTGGTAGTGCAGGCCCCGGGTAGTATTTTGGGCATCTTCTGAGGGTTACCTTCCTGTAATAAGGTCAGCGAAGCGCTGCGAGGAAACATTCCCAATGCCTGTCAGATAGGTCTATCCACCGAGGCTGCCTGTGTGTTGGGATTAGTAACAGTATCTGGAGGGCTCACCTGGGTCCTATGAGTAGGCGATAGTATACTTGGGGGCGTAAATTTGATCTGGATTTGTGATTTGGTCACGGGCAATGCGCGTTGCTCCAAATTAACCAACCCCTCTATTAAATCTCTAGAGGCCAGATCCAGTATTATGTGATCTGAGTCTCTATTTGTTGGGCTACGCTTCGCATCTAATATATCTGATCTTATGATTGAGCGACATTGCCTCACCTGTCTTATCCAATGAATAGCTTTGTTCACTAGGGCGTCCCTAGGTTCCCTAGATCCCCTTATGTCGTTTATCAATTTGGGTACATTTGTCAAAAACACTCTATTGCAGCCATCATTGGGGGGTCTGCTATTCGCACCCTGGCTTCTGCCCCCTTCAGATCTCCCTTCTCCTTCTTTATACCCCATCCTTCCTGTGCCTGATCTTGGGTTGTGGTCCCCATGCAGAGCATTCGTGTAGGGGTTACTTCTGATATCATTATGACCTTCTAATGGTTTCCCTGACATTCTTCCCACAGACCTCTCATTAACTATTGCTTCTCCAGGGCCATATGGTCTGCCCTGGTAACACCCCCTATTAAATGGGTTCTGTTGTGTTGTAACCTGGGCAGTTTATTTTATTTATTTATTTTATTTAGAAGGTTTTATATAGCGCGGACAAGACCCTTGCGGGTATCAAATAAATGAAAGAACAAGAGGGAATAGCCAGAGGGAAATAGGTATATACATATAAAAATAATAATGCTTATAATAAGTCCACACAGACGGTAATAGATCCAGCATAACACCTATCTATAGTCCTGCATCAAATAGATCAAGTACATTTTGTCAGGAGAATCGATTTAACTTCCTTTTTAAATGATGCCGCGTGAGGGTTCTGTCTTGTATTTGGGGGTAAGGCATTCCAAATCCTAGGGGCCATTCCTGAGAATGAACGGTTATAAGTTTTCTTTTTTTGAAACGTTGTGGTTTCAACAGGAGGTTATATGAGCTCCTGTTAGTTCTGTTGCCGCCCGAAGGAACTAGTTTCTCAGCAAGGTAATGTGGTGTTTTGTGATGCACTGCCTTGTGTGTCATACAGGCGATTTTCAAATGGATTCTGGCCTCAAAGGGTAGCCAGTTAAGGGCACGCAAATCCGGGAAGATGTGACAATTTCTTTTGGAGCCTGTGATTAGCCTGGCGGCTGTGTTGATAGATGCTCTTAGTGGGGCTGTCGTTGCTCTGGGGAGGCCGCAGAGAGCGATACTCCCATATTCCACTCTGGGTATTACTAGCGTTTGGACTGCTTGTTTAAAGTCATTTGCGGGTATGAAGGGTTTCAGTCTTCTTAGGGTGTTCATTTGAAATGTTGCTCCTTTTGCTGCTGCACTGATGTGCTTCTGCATATTAAGCTTACTGTCCAGAGTTATACCTAGCGATTTGGCCGAATCGATCATGAGCGGTTGGCCGTCTAGTGCTGTTAGGTGCTTCATCCACTCCATGATGGTGGTTGTTTGGTTGGGGGCGCAATTAGGAGGAATTCAGTTTTTAGGGTGTTTAATTTTAAATGGCTGTTTGCCAGCCAGGTCTGCGTTTTTGTAGCGTCGAATTAAGGGACTTGATGTCCTCAAGTGAATGTACCTTAATGTAGAGTTGTGTGTCGCCTGCGTACATGTGATATTGGATCTCTGCAGAGTTGAGAAGTTCTGTGAGTGGCTCCATGAACAAATTGAATAGTGTAGGGGAGAGGGAGGAGCCTTGGGGTACTCCTAAAGTGACAGGAGTAGGTTTGGATAAAGATTGTTGGTCTTGAAACTTTGTGTTCTGTTTTGAAGGAAGGAAGTGAACCAGTTGAGAACCGTTCCCGAAAGCCCCATTCTATGTTTCAGGAGGTCTAATAGACTGTCATGTTTGACGGTGTCGAAGGCGGAGGATAGGTCCAGTAGGATTAGTAAACATGCTTTGTTTTGGTCCAGTATTTTTAAGGCATCATCTATTATGTGGGTCATGGCGGATTCGGTGCTGTGCCCTGATCGAAAGCCAGATTGGAATTTGTCGAGCAGATTGAAGTGATCAATGTGGTGGGTAAGTTGCGTGTGAACACATTTTTCTAGTAGTTTGGCCAAGGTGGAGATGTTAGATATGGGGCAATAGTTATTTAGGTCAGCTGGGTCAGCTGATGATTTCTTTAAAATGGGGGAGACCTGACCAGCTTTGAGGATATCAGGGATGGATCCTTGAAGCAGAGAGCTGTTTATAATCCTGGTCCATAGAGGCACTAATGTCGGTATGAGGTCTTTTAGGAGGGAAGCTGGGAGTGGGTCAGCGAAGTGATTGGAGGGATTTAAGGCCGTAAGCGTTTTTAGAATAGCTTCTTCGCTGTAGAGGTTGAATGAGGACCAGTCTGCATTGTTTTTGGGGTCGAGCTTTGCGGAACAGCTAAGCGGGTTCCTGCAGGGGGTCCCTGAGGCGCTCATGTGAGGGTTGGAGAGGGCTGATAGGTCCTTCAATAGGTCTGTCTTAAGGTTTTCCGTTTTTTTGTGAAGTATGATGCGAAAACCTCGCAGTTAGGGAGTGTTTCTGCATTCACTTGAGGTGAGTGGGAGACACCCTTAGATTGCGCTTTGATTATTTCAAACAGTCTTTTGGGGCGATTCTTGGATTGGTTCAATTGATTGCTGAAGAAGTCGATTTTGAGCGTCTAATTTTCCTGTAATAAGCGTTTCTTGTGTTTCTGAGTAATTTGAGGTGAGGGGAGGAAGGTGCTGCTCTCCATTGACGTTCAATTGTTCTTAGTGTTCTTCTGTCCTCATTTAACCTACCGTCATACCATGGGTTTGTAACTTTGTTTGAGATACTTTTCAATTGTAGTGGGGCTAAATTGTCTAATAATGTGTTCATAGATTGGAAGTAGTGATTGGTTAGCTCTTGTACTTCATGTGAGCTGTCAGATGGGGGCGTTAAGATAGGGCAAGCTGTTGCAAGTGAGTCGGGATTGATGTTTTTTAGGTTTCTCTTCCAGATTTTCGTTCTCTTGGGTTGGACATGGAGTGGTTTAACTACTTCGTTGATATAGAAAGTGATGATGTGATGGTCGGACCAGTCACAAGGGAGGATAGAGTCCAATTGGGTGTAGTCCGCTTTGGAGATTACCAGTTCTAGGATTGATCCTTTGTTATGTGTTGGGCTGTCACAAATTTGGGATAAGATAAGGTCCGTTAAGAAAGTTTTTAGGCTATTGACCTCCGGGTCGTCCGGGTCATTCCAGTGGAGGTTGAAGTCTCCAAGGAAAATCTGCTTGTTCTGGAGATCGGCATTTGTAGCTAGGATATCCATTACGTGTTCAATAAAGGTAAGGTTGTTTCCTGGTGGATGGTATAATGAGTGAATTGAGCATATAAGAGTGTTATTATTAGAGATTTCAAGATGTAGGTATTCACAGGAGGTGAAACCCGGGGAGATGAGACGTTTCACAGAGAGGTAGTTCCGGTATATGCAGGCAATACCTCCTCCAAGCCTGTCAATTCTATCTAGTCTTGTGATGTGATAGTTAGGTGGGACTAGTATGTCTAGGATGGGCGCGGATGAGTCGTTTAGCCATGTTTCCGTTAAGATTATGAGGTCAGGTTCGTTGTTTAGTATGAGGTCAGCTATATCAGCGGCATGACGCGCTGCTGACCTACAGTTTAGTAGGATACATT
Source organism: Calotriton arnoldi (assembly GCA_963921515.1). Lineage (NCBI taxonomy): Eukaryota > Metazoa > Chordata > Amphibia > Caudata > Salamandridae > Calotriton > Calotriton arnoldi. The sequence continues at coordinate 226,448 of CAWUFW010016193.1, forward strand.
TTAACCTGGCCTTGGTAGGTATAATGTTGTGGTTTTGTGAGATGGGAACTTTCTTGAGGTTTTTTCAACAATACCTCTGGTGACGTGTCTACTGGTTCTATCGGGGTTGGGAGGGATGGCTTGGATAGAGGACAGTATCCGTGTGTTGTCTGTGTGCACCGAGGGAAGGGACGGAGATGAGGGTTCGTAGGACTGAAGTAGAGAGGTAAGATCTTGCGGTGAGAGTGAGTTTTTTATTCTGAATGGGCGGGTTAAGGCATTGGAGTCAGGTATTGATTTCCATCTAGGGGGGTTCTGTGACGTGGACCTAGCGTGTGATTGTTGGTGGAAAATCGCTTTTGTGTTTGGTTGTGTCAGGATAAGGTCATGAAGAGTTTGGATGTCATCTTTAATTTGACTTAGGACTAGTAATATCTCCTCGAGTCTAGGGTCAGGAGCCAGAGTTGACTTATTTCTCAGCCGGTCTGTGGGTAGGTGAGGTGGGGATATAAGACTGTGTTCGTGAGGCGAGAAGTGAGGTGGTTCGATTAGTGGCTGTTTTTTAGTGTGGTGATCCGATGTAAGAGGGGAAGTAGAGAGGGGTGCGACGGGGTAATGTTTTGAGCTGTAGGGGGAGAGGCGGTAAAGTTCGACGTGAGGGGAGAGGAGGCCTGAAGGAGTGCTGGCTGATCGGATGTAATGGTGTAGGGAGAGGTTGGGGCCGAGTTTGTAGTGGGTATGTTAGGCATAGCGAGATCGGTGGGGTGGGTAGGGTTGTGTAATGTGTGGGAGGGGGAATGGATGTGGGATGGGACAGCTAGAGGAGTGGGGACACTTGTGTGCAGAGTGATAGGAAGAGGAAGTGCCAGTGGAGTTGTGGGAGGAGTAGGCCTTGGGGAGATGTATGTCGTACAGTGTGGGGTCAAATGGGGCGGGGGCAGGTGAGTGTAGACAATGTGAGCTAGAGGGAGGAGGACTAGTGGGGAGGTCATGTGGTTGGTCAGGCTGAGTACAGGGAGAGAGGTCTGCTGGGGAGGTAGGAAGGTGTCTCACCACCTTATCTTTGATGTGCGGAAATATGTTATCCAGTAGATTCAGGTTTTGGTCTGAGGCTTGCATGAGGATGATTCCATTATGATATATGGTGATTGTTGCTGCCGCCTTATAGAACGTGGAGGGAATGATGGATAGTGTAAGCCCATGTGGTGTTTTTTAGTGGATGAAATCGAGAATAAGGCGAGAAAGGCTTTCCGCCATTGGGCCCTTCTCTTGGTATAGAATATGATGTCATTTGTTAGATGTCCTTTATAGTTTGAAAAATAGGTGTCAGATATTGGGATTTCTGGGTGAGATTTTAATAAATTATGTTTGAAACTTTTGCCGCTTTTTTTGTAAGGTTAGGGGGTATTTAATGGAGTAAGTGTGCAGGCCTGTTAACTCCATGTCTTTGTTGCAATAGAGTTAAGGGGTCAGAGAATGGAATTTTTATTTTTTTATGGGGTGGTCAGAGAGTATGAGAAGTGGAATGAATTGTTGCGTTGCCGAGGAATTAGGTAGGAGTGGGAGGGTCAGAGGTCTGCTAGATAGAGGGAATTGATGCCTTGAGGAGGGGCCTAGATAGAGGGGAACTAGTTGAAGTTGCGTAAATGTCAGAGTAGGGGTCGAGTACGCTAAGTATTCAAAATAAATCCTACTGAAGTAGTGGTTGTCCTACAACTACCTCGGTGATTTGGTAGTTTTAGTTAATCAAGGGAGAGTTCAGGGTTATGTTATAGTTAGGTATAACAAATAGGAAAGACGTTCCAAGATGGCTGCATGTTTGACCAGTAGTGTTTTGGCTCAAATGTGTAGTCCTATCGCTCTTTCCATGAGCCTGTCACTCTAGTTAAGGTTCTTTCATTCTTACCCTGGGTTGTAATTGTTAGTCCTTTGTTTGTTTTTTAATACTGTGTAGAGCGAGGTAGTCCTATGTCAGTTGTAATCTCTTGCATAGAGCATACGGGTGGCCAGGCTTGGGGACATTGGTGATAAGTGTGGTTGTTTACCGTGGAGTGCTTTTGATTTGGCTCATTAGAATATTTGGTGGGACCCATGCCCCTCCATCCTTCCCTTTTCTCCCCTCTAGATGCCCCTTTTTGGTTGGTCAAATACCTATCGCCAGGTCCCAGCCCGTGCCCTGCTCCCTGTGTTATAATAGAGTGAGCGATATTAAGCTGATCTAACAAGGCTCCTACAATTCCCCTTAGGGCAATAACTTCTGATGCTAAATCCTTTACATTACACTTAAGGTCGCTCAGTTCGACAAGAAGGGCATTAGTGTTCACGGGTTTCGTCGCAATAGTTCTTCTGCATTTGGCAATCAATGGTAGTTGATTCGGTTCCTGGGCCTGTTGCAGTTTGATTGTGGATCTCGACATCTGCTGTCTCTAGTGAGGCAAGGGGATCAAATCGATTGGAACATGCTACATTCGGAGCTGCCCCGCCTTCCACCATCGTATTAGTGCAACCTTGGGCGGGCAATAGGACCGCTGCGCTGGACTGTGGCTGAATTTGGTTTGTAGTGATGTCAGTATGCACTTCACATATGGCTGTGCCCTTAGGCATTAGATCGGTCCTTGGACTTTCCTCCTTGATTTACTTAGTGCAAAGATCGCAGCCGTTTTGGGGCCCACTTGGGTTGGCTTGTTTTGACCATTTAATAAACTCTCCACTTCCTCAATGAGGGAGTCAATATCGTCTACTACGCAATTTGCAGCAGCGTTTGCTGTTGATCTCTTAGCTTGTTTTGGTACTCCATTCGGGCTTCCTTTTGCTTTCCGATTCCCCATCCTGTCACACTCGTCAGACTTATTAATTGAATCCAGTCTCTAATAAACAGTAACCAATAAACAATTTAAAAGGGGATAAAACACAAGTGTAACTGGATCGCACAGATCAACCGATTCCCTCACTCGTGGATGCAACCAAGGGGGGTGGCCCAGCTCAGCCTCCTCCGGGCGCGGCCTGGGCACGCCCGCGCATGTCCCGCACAGCGGGAGCCCCGCGGTGCTATATGCGCCTCCGGCCACGGGACAGGCTTGTCGGCGTCTCCTGGCACGTTGTTCTCTGGGGGTTGAAGTCCCCCGGGAAGACTAGCGGTGAAACAGTAGGAGCTTCCGTGCAGCGGGAGCCCCGCGGTGCTATATGTGCCTCCGGGCGCGGGAAAGGCTCATCGGCGCCTCCTGGCACGTTGTTCTCTGGGGGTTGAAGTCCCTCGGGCAGGCTGGCGGTGAAACAGTGTGGGCTTCTTTCCCGCTGACTTCAACATTCTATAGGGGTCAATCAATCAGGACTTGTAAAGTGTGACTAATCACCCATGAGGGTATCCAGGCACTGCGAATCCTGCGGCATAGGGAAGGTCCAGTTGAACAGTCAGGTCTTGAGTTCCTTTCCTAGGGGTCGACCTTAGTGAAGTTGCACTCTCGTAAATCAGCCATTTACACATGGAAGCTGAACTTCTATGTTGAAATTGCTTTATGAATCACACCCTCTGTCTCCAGGGCACAGTGGTGTCAAAGGAGAGAGGTTGCAGTATGTTAAAGCTGCGCTGACTTCGTTAGGCTTACCTGAACTATTCACAAACCTGAGTTCTTGCTCTAAATTCCCCAAAAAGAGACTAAAAGCATTATTTCTAGCAAAGGCAGCATACGAGAGAAAGGAAAAGTATCACGCAAAATCCTCTGTAATGTTGTACCAACTGACACCGTCGCCAACGGAGGGAGAGTATTCGTATTTAGAAAGTGCCAGAAACCCCCAGCACAGATTTATTCTTCTGAGATTTCGCATGAACTTAATTCCATTGATGCTGGGCTTCCCTGCGAAAAGGTATTCTTTTAAAGATCTGATCCCTTGCCCATGCGATAACTCTTCTGAACAATCTGACCTTCATGTCTTTTTTTCTGTCACTTTTATAAAGTACAAAGAGCTACATACATTTTACCTCTTTTAAGACTTTGTAATTTTTTACAATGCTGCCCTGCTTTCTATTTTTTGAAAAAGCTTAATGACCCTTTTGTCTGTTTTTCTGTAGCTTTATTTCTTTGGGTTTGCAGGCGAAGGAGGCAATCTGTTAATTGAGAATTGTAGAATTGTTAAAAAGTCATTTAACTCTTTATATTTATAAATTGGTAATTTAAGGAGTTGATAAAAAAGGGTACTAAGTAGGGTTTTTTCCCCCAAATTCCTTTACTGACATCTGTATAAGATATTTTATGCAGTTTTTACTGCTTTTATGACTTTGTCAGCCGTTTTATTAGTAATTCACTCTCAGCCATCTATATCTTGGGGATCATGCTGGTAATGGAGATATTTGAATTTGCACTGGGTTCACTTTACTGGTTAGCGGCACCAATCAACTAAATTTTGTATATCGATGAACTGCTAGATTTGAAGTGCTGCTGACTAGGGTTTGTAATATATATTTTGTATTTTAACCCCTTACCAGATTTTATTTACTGAAACTTTTAAATGTATTCTACTTTTATGGTCCATGTCTTTAACTGGATCAAATAAAGTTATTTGAATTTGACCATGCTACCTTCACCTTGGACAATTTATGGACTGTCAATGTGGTCATTAATCCTCAATGACACTGCAATCATCCTCCTGACTGAAGATTCCTGATTCCTCGACATGTCTCATGACATGTCCCCCCCCATCCCCTGGCTATGTACACAATTTTGGGGTTGTTGTCAAAAGAACTGGTCCGGTTTGACAATTTCTACTTTGCAAATGTAAATAAATGCACTTTCATTTGTCTGATGTGTGTTGTCTGTGACCATTAAACTGGAGAGGTATCAACAATGCCTAAGCAGTGTAGCCAGTACAACAAATACAGAGGACATTCCCAAAAATGGGGTCTGCTGAGTCTGTGTCCTTGATAGGCAGTGAGAGGACAGAACATGTGTAAATGACACAATGGGTCAAATTTCCAAGGCACCATTGCCACTGGAACGTCACTTTTCCCAGTGTTCAGGTGTTGATAGGGCCTTGGATCACTAACCAAGTCAGCGTAAAGCCACTTGAAGTGGCTTAACCTTGCCTTGCTAACGAGGCACACTTTGACCCTATACTTAGTGTCAATGTAATGGACAATGGGTGTTGTGATGGGTGTTCAGCCAAAACACATTTTAAGATAGAATCTTCACCATATTTCCAAGGATGATGTACAAACGTTGCAAAAAGAGGAGAAATGATGTGAAAATAAAACTTTTGTTGATATACCTAGTTGTGCAGCATTTTTCTGGACATATACAGACAGCGAAACCCCATGATTGTCAGTGTATGTGCAGGAAGGGGCACCTTCCAGCACATAATAAAAAATGTCCACACGCAGGCACCCTTGCATTAAGGTGCAAGTGTGCCTGCATTTGCACTATGCAGCAATATATTACACACTTCTATGGAGAAAAGCAGTGCTGCGCTGTAATGTCTGAACTATGGCACAGCCGTGTGCTTCCATAGTGAGGGAACGCAGCATTAGTCTTCTGGCCCTAACGCTGGCCTACATCACTGTAATTGTAAATATGCACAAATGGCTCACATACATTGACTACAAAAATAGTGGTACACTACATTGATGAACTGTCAATGTCTCATCAAAGTATATACACAAACCAGTCCAACCCAAAGTACAATGTCAAAAAATGTCAAACATTGATTAACTTATCTTTGTTGTGAGAGGCAAATGTAGTAATTGACAAAATTCAAGACGCAGGCAACTAAGTACCACCCAACATACCTACATCAGGGAAACAAATCTGTGAGAGCTCAATGCCTCCATTACCTACTGTGTTTTTCAACTCAGAAATTTTGAAGATGCCAGCTTATTCAGCACACTATCCCTATGCAATGGCAGAACTTACCTTTGCTATCCTACATATCATGCATGTCTGTTAATCCCAATCAATCAGCAGTATGACAGTAGCCTGTCCCTAGAACATGACGTTAATCACAATTTTGATACCAAAAAACATTTTTGGGAATTAATCTGATGTATCAAAATACTAACTCAAATGTTCTCTGATTCACATTAAATGTTATTGACACCACAAATTACTAAACACTATACCTTTATTTCAAACAATCAAGTCCCTAAGCTAAACCTACATGTAAAATACTATCCTAACCTACACTATGTAACTTATGCTATACTAAATACTGACCTAATTACCTTAGCTTAACCTATACACATAACAACATATGTAGGAAAGTAGGATCTGCTTTCATGGTCACCCCCACTTTTTGCTGGTGTCATTATGATTTTCTGACTAGTCTGACTAGTCTGACTGGGATCCTGCTAATCAGGACCCCAGTCTCAGTGCTTCTTTCCTAAATTGGACATGGTGAGTACTTAGGTACACTCCAGATTGGCTACTGGTGTACCCTGATAAGTCCCTAGTACATGGTACTAAGGTACCCAGGGCATAGGTACACCAGGAGTCTCCCATGGGCTGAAGCATGTATTATGCCACCCATTAGAGACCACTCAAATTGTGACTACAGGCCTGCCATTGCAGCCGGTGCAAGCTGATGCTAGCACCACTTACGACAGATATACGTTTCCTTATATCTGAGGTCACTGCAGTTAAGACCTATAAGTCACCCCTAAGGTAGGCCTTTCAATCCTGAAGGCAGGGTGCTCAGTTCTAAGTGTGAGGGTGCCCCTGCATGAGCAGGACACCCCTACAACCTTCAGAGTCCATTCTCCCGGGTTGTAAGTGCATCAGCCATTAAGATACATAGAGTGGCCATGCGTCATTACGCGATGACCATCTCTAAACTGGCTGTAACAAACCCTGTCGTGTTTGGTATCAAACATGTTGGAATCATACTGTAAAGCTCCTCTGGGAGGCCCTCAGTGCTCCCGGTACCAGTCTTCTAGACCCGGACAGCAAACTATGGCTGCTGCCGACCAGAGACATGATTCTGCCCTCCTGCTGTGGAGTCAAGCTCGAGCAGAGGAAGGCAGGGCAATAAGTATCCTGTCACAGGGAGGTGTGACCACCTCCCAGCCAGGACTTAGTGTATTAGGAGAGGGTGTGGGCGCTTTCCAGCGCCACTGAGACTGCTTGAAGGGCACATTTGATGCCCTCCTTACATACTCCAGTTCAAACCAGTTGAGGGAGCCGTTGGCTCTCGCTCTGGCGCAAAACTGGACAAAGGACATGGGAGAATCCTCCCACTGTCCAGCCCCTCCTCTGGGAGGGACCCCTGAATTGTTCCAACCCTTTCCTTAGGGTACTTAAGGGCTTACCTGTGGGTGGGTCCCTAGATTCCTCTTGGGACAAGATTCAGATCATATACCACTTCAACTTCGACCATCTGGGCGCTTTGGACCTCGCTGGACTTCGCGTCGGGAACCGATACTGCAACTGGGAAGACTCCTGCTGCTCCTGGTCTCGTCCTCCTGCAAGTCAGCTGCAACGTTTGTGCCTGTGCTCCCTACAGTTCTTCACAGGGCCTGTGGACATCCAAGACACCAGAAGGAATCTCCCTTAGAGTGAAGGAGTCATTCCCCTGCATCTGCAGGCACCGCAACGCAACTGACTGGTCTGCTGATCCAGGGCTCCCACGGATGCCGAAAGACTCAGCAACACAGGTGGTGGTTCTGCAACTCCCTCGAGGCCTGCACTGTCTTCTTACTGAGTTTGAGGCCAGTATCCCTCGATGGAACCGCTGGAACAGAACCCCTGTCCACCAGTTGACTTGCTGTTGCCAAGGCTTGTTGACTCTCCCCTCCAGAGGTCTTCAGGCTCCAAGAAGCTCCTACCTTAAGCATCTCCTGCAGCCAAGATCTTCACCTGCATTGCATCCTCTGCACCATTGGCCTTCATCTTTTGGTGAGCTGCTCGAGGTCCTCTTGAGCCTCCTGTGCCTTCAGCCCGTGGGTCCTCTCAAGGGTCTTCTTTGGCTTCAGTGGGCTCCCCTGCTCGCTCAGGGCCTGCTCTGACTTACCTGCTCGTGGTGAGTCACTTGGACCTTGCTGGTCCCGACACAGCACCTTTTTCTTCACCTGCATTGGTTGCCGTTGCCAAGGCTTGTTGGTGCTCCTGCCGGACACTGATGCCTTGTCACTTGACATCAGACATGGGACAGCATGTGCATAGCTCCTGGTTCTCCTCTGCATCACCTAGTCCATGTAGCTGCAACTTCAAGGGCACAGTCAACTCTCCTGCATCTCTGACATCGGTGGGTATTCGTCTCCGTGCCTCCTGGTCACTCCTGAGTGGCATAGACTCTGTCCCCTCTGCTTGCAGGTACCTCTCACCTTGAATCCACCTTTGGGTTCCACCGGACACTTTCACCTTCCTTGCCAGCGGCATCTTTTCCGAGGTCCTCCAGTGTGCTCTACGGCGTTTTCCGACGTCACTTCACACCTATGCACCGGCTTCCCTGGTGTAGTTATCCTGGTTCCTGGGGTATCCACTGGTGGTGACTCTCCAATCGTCCATCTTCTGTGGGGTTTCTTCGGGGTCTGCGGGGAAGGGTCCTTTTTCTTTAAAACTGCAACCGCGACTTACCTATTGACTAACATTGAGCATGCAGTCGTGTTCTCACTCTGCACACGACCTCCGTGGGATCCCTAGATACTCACCTTGGGTGATTCCTTGGGTGCCCAGCTCTTCTACGTCTTCTGGGTCCGTTCTCGACTTAGGTCGTGGTTCACTATCCACTATTTTAGTATTTGGTCTGGTCTCCCCCTGGGGACCACTGTGTATTATGTGCTATTTACGTATTCTATTGACAAAGTATTGTGTGTATTGTGTTGTATCTACGGGTAGGAGATAATACATTGTGTTTGTGGGTTTTAATAATAAATACATATTTTTATAACTACACTGTGTGGTTCTTTTTCACTTAACCTATACCATAAGATTAAGTACTGGTAAAACAAGCTGCTTTACACTCCTTCTGGACTAATCTTGAAAGCTGCTCTCCACAGCTACCACTTAGAGAACTTTCTAAGGTTGTCTAAGAACACTAAAACCACCATAAGAGTTGTCTGGATTAGTGCAGGGTGCTACACTTACATAAGTGAGCACCATATACTAAGCCAGCCTCTCAACATATATGAAACATCAACCCCCCTCCCCCTTAAGGTACATGTGAAGACAGGACAAAGACAACCTAACCTAAACATACACTACCTAAAGATATTTCCTAAACAAATATATCTATATATATATATTTTTTTTTAATTAAATAAGTACAAAAACATTAACCCCCCAACCAAAGGAAAAATAAACTTAAGCCCACATACTATGTCAAACTCTAAACTAATGTAAAACCTCACCTACACCTAACACTAACCTAACCTACTTTAAACCTACACTTAACACTACATTACACTATATATAAACAAGATATAAGTAAAAAACAAAGATTAGGGGGACTGTATGAGGGGCATTGTCCAATTGCAAGTGGCTCAGAAAGGGAGCCCCAGGGCACCCTTAATGTCCTGAAGGTGGGTTAACACCTCCGCCATGTCTCTTTCCAATGAGACCACCCTTGATTTAGGTCCAACAACAATCTACGGTCGTCCAAGGTGTAAGGTGTAGCCTGTCTCTGTGTGGGTGGTGATGGTGCTGCATCCAGTTGGGCAGCTGCAGTTGGTGGTGCAGGTAGTGCTGGTGCAGCCGGTTGAGCAGCTGTAGTTGGCGGGGCAGGTGGTGCTGGTGCAGCCGGTTGAGCAGCTGATGTTTGTGCGGCAGGTGGGGCAGGTGCCACATGTTGTAGACCTGCTGATGGCACTGAATGCGGGGTTACATGTTGTACGCCCGAAGTGCTAGGAAGGTTGTCACTGTCACTCTGGTGCCTGGAAGTAGCAGGCAGCACACCACTCTGGCGGGTTTTGGGGCACCCTGGGGAATGGCCTTCCACCGTCCTGCTGCCCTCTACTCATTGTACCTCTTCTCCATTGCATGGTAGCCCTTTGCAACTCTGCGGATATGCCTGTATTTTCTGGCTGCCTCAGGTGACATGGTGTCTGTAATGAAGGACACACATGACAAGATGTAAGAAACAAGACAAAGAACAAGGTCCAGCGAGTATCTTCCACACTCATGTGTACAACAACAGGAACTTTACACTCTTATCAACTGTTTGCTACTTCAAGCATGATCTGGCAAGTTTATTTATTTTATTTTTATTTGATGAGTTTTATATAGCGCTGGCTAGACCCGGAGGTATCAGAGATCTTTACATGAGGATCAATGTGTTACAGGTTACATAAGTTACATCAGTTACAATTACAAGTATAGGCATAGGAGATAGACAAGAGAATACATAATAAAGAAGTTATTAGAGCTTTGCATAGCCAACACTAACGCCTTAAGGGGAATGGAAGGAAGAGGAGGAGAGGAAAAACGGGGGGAGAGGAAAGTAGGTAGAGAAAGGCAGACCAGAAAGGGGAGAGTACTTCAGGAGGAATAAAGCATTTAAAGCAGTCAATGTGAAAGATAGACAAAGCCGTGAGGAGCCGTTTGAAACAATGTCCGAAGTCCGGCTGGGTAGGTGACGGCCGAGGGGATGAGCCATAGCCAGACTCCTTTATAGCTGCATAGGACAGCTCCACCGGGCAACAGCCAATGGTTCTCGGGCTCTGCTAAACGCTAGCGCTGGCTAGGCCCGGAGGTATCAGAGCGCAATAAAATAAGGAAATTATTACAGCAGAGCAGAGAATATAAAGATTAAAATTAGTTTCTGGAGCAAAAAAAACAACAACAAAAAACACTGCATGTTGCAACAATACATCTGTTGAAATAGAGCACAAGAACAAATACTTCCGTTTCTAGAGCAACAGAAAAGATGGAAAACGAGACCAAGGAGCAAAGCTGGGGAAGGTGAAGCAAAACTCCTATTACAACCTAATATCAATACCGTCATGGTAATGTATGGTATGGCACATAGCAATGGCAGAGTCCAGGAACAACAGTGGAAGGTTAGCTAAGTTGAATGATGACGTTGACACAAACTCAGACAGAGTCTACCAGGGGAATGTACCCAAGGAGACTGAGTTACAGGCCCTTTTCAGACCCAGGGCATGACATTTACCCAAAGACATAGGATGCACTGGTTGTAATAGTGGCAGACCACTAAGCACCAAAGTGTTACTCTAATACAACAGTCATCCAAATCACAAATCCTCCACAGCTACACCTCCAGGATTCATGCTGTCTACATCTACTTGCAGTATCTGAGTACTTGTATGTCACAAGTCAACTATTTGAAACAACGTCATATATTTTGCACATTGGAAGTAAGACAGGGAACAATTGTTGAAAGTATTGTTGGGCACATCACAATGTATCAACCTTGTATTTTCTTATTCCAGCCAGTTGTAGGTCTGGTCTAGACCACTCATCCAACATTGTCACGTACACCATATCCCATCTTGTGTATGAGACTGCCTCATTGTAATGATACTTGTCACTGACAAGTGTTGCTCCAATTCTCTGATCCTCAGTGACTGCTACATCAAGCCAGTGTGTACATGGATTCCATGTCTGGTCATACACATCACCAACATCCCTCCAACATATTGTTGTCTGTATGTACATTGTAAAACACAGATGCATCGGCTGAAGAAACATACACAATTTGCACATATGGACACAGTGAAAGTGCTACAGGAACTTCCCAAGGTTCACATACTCACAGAGTCACTACAGCCTACAGTATTTTTATTTTCTGTACCTCTACAACGTGTACTAATGCTGCCATGTACACAAGCTACACTACCAAGAAGGCATATTCCCTTAGGGAGATGAAAAATAAGTTGCAGTTGACTTCACAACACTATGCTCAGTGCAGGTACATGGTGTAACAACTTCACACAGTATTAAGGTCTGTCGAACCACCATCAGGTCACAGCATCAATTGCAAAGTTGAAGGATGGACCCAATGGGTACCATTGTACGGAACATCAAATTAAAACAATGTATAGGGGCACCCTTTGAGAAGACTGGTGTAGGGTGGTGTAATTTAAAATTGGTTGACAATCTGCTCCAACATGTAGAAAATGCATGGAAGCAAGGAATGTGCCATATTAAGGGGCAACCAGCAGTTTTAAAAGACAACAGTGCCATATTTTACTGCCTAGCATCAATGCAGGCACCCTTGCACAATGGTGCAAGAGTGCCTACATTGTCGCGAGGCAGCTAATTTTGCACAAGCACAGGGCAAAACCATGGACTGAGCCGTATTGTTGTAAGTACGGTGCAGGGCTGCATTTCAGAAGTGGAGATGCGCCGCGGCAAGCCAAGAAAGCCAATGTTGCGTTCCATCGCTTCATCATAATTATGGCCCAAAATCTTCTCATGATGCTGCCTCATCGTGGTAGAGGTGATATCCATGTCATGCACACCCAGAGTGTGTTCAACAACATACCGTACCAGTCATCACAAACAATCTTCTTTTGGAAAGCAACATATATGGACTAAGGCACTCACCAGTGGCGTGTGGGTCCCTGAAGGCATCAATGTCACCTTGAGTGAATAATGGTCATCCAGCTGTGACATAAGAAAAAGGAGTATTTATCAGTCATGAGGTGGCACATGTGTCATGTTCACTATTGAAGTCATCTGCATACAAATTTAAAACTATTACATACATGTCTCAGTTCATGTTACCTACATGAGGGGATGTGAATTGACTGTCTGACACACAACACATGCCCAATGCAGGATTGTGGAGTATGAGACGATCTTGCAACAATACATGATTATATTGTGACTACAAATTGAGGGGCATATTTACAAGCCCCTATCACCACCACAACGTCACCTTTCTTGACGTGGTGGCGACAGGCGTTTCGCCTTATTGTGGCTAACGTGGTTAACGTGGCTTAACACCGCTTGTGAATAAGGCACCCTTTCACGCTATACTTAGCATGAAAGGGGCGGGCAATGGGTGTTGTGGTAGGCGCTCCACCACAACACCCATTGATTTTTACACTACCCCATATTTACAAGGGTGGCGTAAATATGGGCCAGTGCCTAAATTAAGACCAGTGAAAACCTGGTCTTACCCTTGCGCAACAAGGATAAAAGTTTAATTTCACCACATTTTTGCTCTTTTTTTTAAACCAAATTTTATTGGTTTTACTTGTACATATTGTATCGCAACATTACATTTCTCTAGTCAATGATACATTATTACATTGTTTCGAGATTTGCATATTAACAGTTTCCTCAAATTCCTACTACTGAGATATCCTATGTATCATCTCAACATCTTTTGTCATGCGTCCGCATTATAAGATCTACCATCGTCAGTAGTTGTTACATAGGTACATTTCCTAGGGTTACAAATGAAAGGAAAGCAATACAAAAAGAAAAACCATAACTTCTCCTAACGACCCACCCCCACCCATTCGACTGGCTCACTCATACTTCTTGTAACTCGGACTGGGGTTATACCATTCATACTTTGGGGTATCCTGTAGAGGTTATCATGTTTTCAAGGCGGCATTCATACTGGACAGCCTAATAAGCAGAGTAATTCTATGTGGGATGACTACACTATGACTCGGCAGAGGGGGTGACATGTTTTGAGTATTAGCAACGAAGTCCCGGGCACACGTAGTTGGGGTTAAAGTATGGTCATAGAATGTTCGGTGTCCAATAACAGAATTTGTGGTCAACACCAGAATGATGAGTTGCAGTACATTTAATTAATGTGGCACAAAAAAGCAACATTCTATGACCATACTTTAACCCCAACTACGTGTGCCCGGGACTTCGTTGCTCATCCTATTTTGTGGGTTTCTGGACTCACATAACTACGGGGGTTTTGAGGTGTTTTGTTCCCCCGACCTGGTAGCACCGTACACACACGTGACCTTGCCAAACATACGCATAATTTAGCTTGAGCGCCATTCTCCCTGTCATTACTGAAAAATCCTCACATCGACACAATGTTTTGAGTATTGGAGGGTGTAAAGGGGTCAGTAGCTTTTAGTGATTCTAGCATCTGGTCCCATTCCAGGGAGATGGGTGTTTTATGAACCCCTCGGAGTTCCTCTCTACTGATGATAGCGCTCTCTGCTCCACCCCATCGAACCATCTCTTTATGCCAAGTGACTAGTGTAGGGGGAAGGCTGATTTCCATCACATTGTGATGGTTCGTTTCGCTATAAGGATAGCCATATCCGCAAACCGGTATTGTACTTTCTGTGTTTTCAGGCGGCGGCGTAGCCCTAGTAGACAGCTCTCTGCTGTATCCCAGCCAGAAGTACCCGTTGTATCTCTCACCATTTTCCCAATTGTGAACCAAAATGCTCCTAAACGTGGGCATGTCCATAACATATGTAGTATGTCCGCGTCTGGTGCCTGGCATCTGGGGCAGCAGACTTGCACTTCAGGGTATATACAATTAAGGCGGTGTGGAGTAAGGTATGCCCTGTGTAGGATAATGTACTGTATGAGTTTGAATTTTGCGTTGCGAGACACCTTTTTTGGGAATTCCAGGAGTGAGGACCATTCCTTGTCGGTTAGGTCTCTACCAAAATCCCTAGCCCATTTCTCTCGTAGAGGCATGAGGGAAGTACTTACGTGCACCCTGACATGCTTATATAGCCATCTGATTAGGTGGCATCCTTCTCCCATTAGATATACGGCGTGTATTGATCCATGGTTAGAGGGTTCGCTCCCGTCTGTGGACCAGTACTTTTTAACGTAGCGGGTGATGGTAGTGTGGAGTATAAAAAGGGAAGGGGGAACTCCTTGATTATGAGCGAAATTCTCATGGTCTGCTAGCGTACCATCAATAAACAATGCTCCGATGGTGGATACCCCCTCTCGTGTCCATTGGGAGATACTACGTTTAGTGACTAGTCCTGTTGCAGTGGGGATTCCGAGTAAAGGAGTGTTAGGTGCATCTGGGGGTTTTCCGCTTTGTGTATTGTAGCGCCTTCTTCCAGTAAAGAAGAGCTGTTCGAAGCAGAGGGGGGATGTTAGGGGATACCCTATTCCCAGGTAGTAACAATGTGTGGAGAGTGCCCCGGTTCAATGTTTGTGGCGTGTAGCCAATTTTGTGTAGGTTGCGTCCTGCAAGCCAATATGACAGCCATTGTAGTTGACTAGCCAGACAGTATATGTGAAAGTCAGGGACCGCTAGCCCCCGCTCGTCTGGCCTCAGCTGTAGTTTGGCCAAGCTCACCCTTCTGCGCCCCCTCCCCCAAATGAGGTCAGAGAGGAGGGAATCTAATGTCCGGAAAATAGAGGCAGGGATCTGGACCGGAAGATTCATAAAAAAATATAGCAATCGTGGGAGAACGACCATCTTAGAGATGGCTATTCTACCCATCACCGAAAGGGGTAAAGATGTCCAAAAGGAGACCTGAGCCCGTAGTGATCTGATCGCTTTCATCAAATTACCTTCTATAAGATCTTGTGAGGTCCTGTAAATCTGAATACCCAGGTATTTGAAGGTTTGTGGGGCAATTGACAGGGTGAGTTGTCCAAATTTGATAGACTCCAAGCCCTCTCTTCGGTTTACAAAGAACGCATGTGATTTCTTTTCATTAACAGCCAGCCCTGATATATGTTCAAATTGGAATATACTTGGGATAGGTTCAAGGTCTTCTGCCAGGTCTTGTATATATAGAATGAGGTCATCGGCATATGCCGATACTACATGTGCTGTGTCCCCTAATCGGATCCCTTTGTTCTCTGCCTCCTTCCGGAGTTTGATGGTAAGGGGTTCTAAAGCTAGCACAAATAACAGTGGCGACAGGGGGCAACCCTGTCGTGTACCTCTTGCTACTGGATAGGAACTAGATATATGTGAGCCAGTACGGACCCGGGCTGTAGGAGCCGTTTATAACAGCTTGACCCAACCCATGTATTCTGGTGGAATGCCGAGTTTGTTCATGGCCGCTGCCATATATTCCCAGTTCAAGGTATCGAAAGCTTGCCGCAGATCTAGGGAGATGCATCCGGCCCCGCGGAAAACCTCAGAGGCAGCCTCCATAACATAGTGCAAGCGCCTAATGTTCAGGGATGTACTGTGGCTTGGGACAAAGCCTCACTGGTCAGTGTGAATCAATTTTGGGAGGTAAGGAAGAAGACGAAAGGCCAGGATTTTACTAAGGATTTTGTATTCTGTGGGCAATAGGGATAGCGGGCGATACCCCAACATATCTCGCGGGTCTCTACCCGGTTTGGGGAGGGAAGTGACCAGTGCTTGCATAGTGGAGAGCGGGTGAGAATGGGCCTCGTGAGCTGATTGGTACAACCGTTCAAGATGTGGTGTTAGTTTGTTTGTAAAGGTAGCAAAGAATTCTGCCAGCAGACCATCCAGGCCCGGGGTTTTATTACGGGGGAGCTCACGGATTGCCTCACTAATTTTGGCCCGTGTAATGGGTCCGTCTAGTTCCTCTTGGGCAGCCTCTGTTAACCTGGGGAAGGTCAAGCCTTCTAGAAAAGTCACTATGGGCTCTGCTATTGCAACGTTGGGGGCACTGTATAGCGTCTCGTAGTAATTACAAAAGGCTAGATTTATTTCTTCTTGGGTGTGCACTATGGCGCCATCCGGCAGGGCTACCTCATGTGTTGGGACAGGAGGGGGTGTGTCTCGTAGCAATCGCGCCAGTAATGTTCCAGATTTATCTGCTTCTGGGTGTTTATGTTGGGTGTATGACTGATAATGTATCAATTGGAGTTGTTCTAAAAGTTCAGCGTGTCGTATACGTCCTTCTTGCAGTTTCTCCTGTTTGGAGGGGTCGTTACTTGGCTCTTGCTCAAGAGTGTTTAGAGTGGCCTCTAGAGTTTAGAGTGGCCCCCACTGTGGCCCCAATAGCCGTGCCTCGGATCACTGTCTTGAATGCGTCCCATTCTATGAGGCGGGAGGAGGAGGAGTTAGTATTTTCACGGAAGTAGTTTGTAATGGTCGACCCCAATGTGTCACGGAAGACGGCATCTTCCAACATCTGCGGCCATAGTCGCCATGTGGGGACAGGGGTGGGTATTCTTCCCCAATCTGGGGTGATCTCGAGTGGGTTGTGATCAGACAGGGTTTTCCCCAAGTATATAGTCTGGGAAACTTGGGGTGTGATGGGCAGGGAGCAGAATATTCTATCCAGCCGAGTATGTAGCTGGTGTGGTGGGGAATAAAAGGAATATTCACGGTTGGTAGGGTCTTTTAGGTGCCATACATCCTGTAGTGACCAACCCTCCGCTCAGGTTCGTAAAGCCTCCGCTTGCTTGAGTGAGGCAGCTCCTCGGAGGGGGGCGGGTGGGAAAGATCTAGGTGAACATCTAGGATAGAGTTGTAATCTCCGCCAAGCACCCATGGAATATCTACCCAGTCTGCCAGTACTGCGTTTAAGTTTGTGAGGAACTTGTCTTGTTCGTAATTTGGGGCGTATATACTGCCAATAACTATATGTATGCCATCTAACGTGCCATGGACAAGCACATACCCGCCCTGAGTGTCTGTGCGCTGCTCAATTGCCACGAACAGGACCCCATGTCTGACCCATATAACTGTCCCTCTCGCAAATGCGGAGAATGATGTAGTAAATATTTGGCCTCTCCATTTTTTGCGGAGTTTAACTGCTTCAGAGTCAGTGAGATGGGATTCTTGGATTAAGGCGATCTGCGCTTTTCATCTATTCAATTGTGCGTGGACCCTGTGATGTTTGTGCACTGATCTCATCCCCCTGACAATCGACGTTATTGCAGTATATTTACCCAATGTGGCCATGTATGAGTTTGTGCGATGTGGCAATAGCCCTGGGTCATAGGGCAGGAGATATGTATGGTATAGTGCAGGGTGAGCCAGGAACCCAACAAAAAAACAACAACTAAAACTCCCAATACTAGTACTAGCGCATAAACTATGCTGGTCCAAACATTATATAGAACAGTCTGAGCTTTCATTTGGTTATGATATGCATTTGCTGCGGGGGTGGTTCCTGTACGTTGCATAGTACATCAACTAGGGCGGGACTACATGCATGTCAGGACCCTTAATGTAGATCAAGTGTAGGGGGAGCTGGGGAGGAAAGAAGTAGTTAGTTACGTTAGTAATGTCTTACTTTCCTTTGAGTACATCCGTACAACAATGTTCCTGGAGGGTCACTCGGCCTCGGAAGATCATTAACCGAATAAGTCCCGCACTGTTTGTGGCGTGACCGAGGGGCATAATGTATCATTGCTCTCAGAGTCCGAGTGCATAATGATCTCATCCGATTGTTTCCGGTGATGACGGGGGGGTTAGAGTCTCGGATGGCAGCCGCCGCCGCCGCCGCCAAGGCCGATTCCTGCCCTCGCAGAGCCTGTTCCGGTGAGGGGCTTTTGGCAGCGGGTTTGCGAGTCGATCGGTCCCGGCGGGCTCTTTGTCCTGTTGTCTTTTTTGGATCTCGTCGTGTCCTCTGGTCAAGGCCTTCCAGTGCCTGAGAGGGGAGGGTGATTTCCAGACAGTCATTTGCTGCTTCCGGTTGTCGAAGAAGTGTGATTTTTTTATCATAAATGATTTTCAGGCAAGCCGGAAACAGTAAAGCATATTTAAGATTCAGGGCTTGGAGCTTCTTTTTCAGGGGCTGGTAGGAGGCTCTCTGTCTTTGGACCAGGACTGTGTAATCTGGGTATAAGGAATTCCAATGATTTTCATACTGTATGGGCGTTTTCTCCCTGGCCTTTTGGAGCAGGATGTCACGATCCCTGTAATTCAGGATACGGGCTATCATTGGGCGTGGGACGCACCTGCCGTCGGTCTGCCCGTCGAGATCAGAAGACGTTCGATAGGCCCTCTGGGGCTATCTGGTCTCACAGCCATTGTTCCACAAATCAGGTGGCGTTGGGTCCCTCTGCACGTTCCGCAGGCCTATTATACGGACGTTGTTGCGTCGTGCCCTTCCTTCTGCGTCTTCCGCCCTATCAAGGAGACTTGTCAGTTGCCGCTGCATTTGCGATATGTGCTCTGTATGTTCCTTGTTTTGTGGCAGTAGTTCTGACAGAGTCTGTTTGTTATTTTTCACTGTGTTGGAGAGTTTCTCATGGTCAGCCTTAAGGAGAGTGAATACGGTAGTGAGGGATCCTATTTGGTGTTCTATGGACTTCCGTGAGTTCCGTATTTCCTGCAGGATTAAATCTAATTTATCCGGATTGGGATCCATGTTAGTTGGTGGAATGCAGCTTAGTGAGAGTGCTTGGGAGGCTGCTACTGACTCCTCCTGTGTTTGCGAGTTTGCAGGTGATACCAGCGCTTTGCCTTTCGTGCGCCCCGTGGTGTAATGTTCGGTGAGTGCCAATTAGACTATCGTGGCCAGCAGGGTGATTTGTGGCTCAAGCTGGTCACAGAGGCAGTATGTGCTGATTGACAGTTTCTGTGTAGACCGTCCTCATGGGCTCAGGAGGGGGGAAGGGAAAGGGCCTGGGGGACCGTCACCTACGTGGGGCGACAATTCCAGCAAAGGCTTCTGGCCGCTCCCTGGGTCACTTGTAGCCCATTCATGAGGTGCAGTTTGTTGTAGGCAATCCAGTTAGGCGTTTGCGGTAGGAGACTCAATTTCATAGGCCGCTCATGCGGCAGGGTGGTCTAGTGAAGCAGCGCACGTCAGGCGAGGACTACAGGTATTAGGAACCAGACTCCAGAGGTGTGGCACGGGATCCTGCATCCAATTATGCCCATTCATTTCGCTCACATTGCTCACGTCGCATCGGGAGACCCCCGCCCTCAGCCTCATTGCCAAGCCGGGCCAAAGGGGATGATGGACGGAGCGCTTGAGCAAATCAAACACTCACCCCCAGTCAACTGATCTGGGTTTAATCCATCATCATTCTTTAGCTCACTCCACCACCCCAGTTCAGACATGGCCATATGCAAATCAGTGTGACCCTGTGCCTCATGGGAACAGTCCAGCCCGAACTGCCAAGCCATGTCTTCCCTGGACCGGAAACAAGCATCCTGGGACCGGTTTCTGGCTATTCAGCCGTCATCAGCCAGGCTAGCTTGAATCCAGTGGCAAAGTGAGCAAGGGACTCACGTCTGGGCATACCCTGCCAACTTAGGGCGAACAAGCGATACCAAAGGGGATGATGGACAGAGCACTTGAGCAAATCAAACACTCACCCCCAGTCAACTGATCTGGGTTTAATCCATCATCATTCTTTAGCTCACTCCACCACCCCAGTTCAGACATGGCCATATGCAAATCAGTCTGACCCTGTGCCTCATGGGAACAGTCCAGCCCAAACTGCCAAGCCATGTCTTCCCTGGACCGGAAACAAGCATCCTGGGACCGGTTTCTGGCTAATCAGCCGTCATCAGCCAGGCTAGCTTGAATCCAGTGGCAAAGTGAGCAAGGGACCCACGTCTGGGCATACCCTGCCAACTTAGGGCAAACAAAGCGATACCAAAGGGGATGATGGACGGAGCGCTTGAGCAAATCAAACACTCACCCCCAGTCAACTGATCTGGGTTTAATCCATCATCATTCTTTAGCTCACTCCACCACCCCAGTTCAGACATGGCCATATGCAAATCAGTGTGACCCTGTGCCTCATGGGAACAGTCCAGCCCGAACTGCCAAGCCATGTCTTCCCTGGACCGGAAACAAGCATCCTGGGACCGGTTTCTGGCTATTCAGCCATCATCAGCCAGGCTAGCTTGAATCCAGTGGCAAAGTGAGCAAGGGACCCACGTCTGGGCATACCCTGCCAACTTAGGGCGAACAAAGCGATACCAAAGGGGATGATGGACGGAGTGTTGAACATTGCAAGCACTCACCCCCAGTCAACTGATCTGGGTTTAATCCATCATCATTCTTTAGCTCACTCCGCCACCCCAGTTCAGACATGGCCATATGCAAATCAGTCTGACCCTGTGCCAAGCCGGGGCGCTGCTTAGGGCGATTGGGGCAGGCCTAACAGTTGCTCAGTGGCGTAAGGGGGGTGCAGGCCCAGAGTCAGGAGAGGCCCAGGTGCCGGGGCCGCTCTACGCAGCGCACGGGGGAGTGCGACTCACCGGTTCCTCCGGAGACGAGTCTCCACACGTCCATCCTGACAGCGCCGCTTGAAATTCACCGTGGCCGCCAGCGGTCCCCACTCTGCAGTCAGCGTACGGCGTTGTCCCGCTCGAGCCCAGCGGTGCTCTCTTTCGCCCAAGACAGGGCCCCCACACTGTTCCGATGTCTCTTGGCCTCATCTCAAGGCCGTCGTCGCCTCGGCTCACCCAGTATAGCTGATCAGAGGGGGAGGGGCGCCGGTCTTCCGCAGACCCGGCCGCCGTTACAGTCGCTGGCACAGCTCACCGCTCGGCCTCAACAAGGTGACCCACGTTGCTTTCGAGGACAGACCAGTCCCACAGCCTTGTGGGTGCCAGAACACGTCTCCGCCGATGCCAGGGGGCGCGTCAGGCCTCCGCCTCCCGCACCGGGCTTGGGGTAGGTGCGCAGAATGGCGTGTCCTCTTCAGTTGGGTCCGTACCTTTGGACGCGTTTCCTCGGAGCCGCGTTTCATGGAGTGCGTTTCTTTTACATTTGTTTAGAGTGGGGGGGGGGAGATTACGAGAGGATGGCCCCCAGCTCCGGCGATATTACAAGGATTTTCCGGGTCCTGCAGCGGAGCTCCGTTAAGTTGCGGCCGCCATGTTTGGCGGTTAGCCATGCCCCCCCACCACATTTTTGCTCTTTCCATGTGTTCTGCATTGTGCAGCACACATAGAAACAGCAAAACACCATTGATTGCTTATGTGCAGGAAGGTGTCCCTTCCTGCACACAAATAAACATCATAAAAATATGATGTTTTGCAACTTCTATGTATGCTGCATTAAGCAGTATACATAGAAGTTTCAAAACGACATTTCAGATTGTTTATGTGCAGGAAGGAACACCTTCCAGCACATAAACAATCATTCCCTCCAACGCAGGCACCCTTGCATAATGGTGCAAGAGTGCCTGTGTTGATGCTAGGCAGGTTTATTTTTAGGTCGAGCCTAGACAGCGCATGCGCTGTCAGGATGACCTGTAGTAGGGGAAAAGGATTTGAAATGGACTTATGTCCCGCCTGCTGCCTTCCCATTGGTTCAATCCATCGTCGCTCTTGGCTGTGTTACTGTCCTTCACAAAAACTTGTTTGCCAATAGGTAATCCTCCCTTTATGTCCCTCCTTTTCGTTTCTGTTTGGGCCGGATGCAGCACTGCCTAAGTACTATATTGTTACGCCTTAGGTGTTGATGTCTTCGTCTGAGGACTTCTTTTCTTGCTTTTTTAACGGCGCTCTGCCAACGTGAGCCTTCTTTTTCCCCAGCAAGGCAGTGCTCATCTGACCCCTACTGATTTCTTTACACATGGCACCTCTTTCCGTGCGTGAGGCTACTCCGGCGCTCTGCCAAAGTGAGCCTTCCCTTTCCCCAGCTGAAAAGTGAGCCTTCCTTTTCCCCAGCTGAAGGGCAAAGAGAAGTCAGTCATGGAAGTGACCCTTGCACCGATTCTGAAGATCTGATGTTAATCAGTAACATTTCTGATGGACAAAGGCGCACATGTCTGGTGATCCGGTCACTCGCGAGGCCTCCCCTCTCCAGCTACTGCCACTGCAGCTGTTGAAGTTTCCCTGCCAGTATTCTTACCTCGCACGCCCCCTAGCTCTCAGTCTAGGAACTCACAGATCAGCAACAGCACAGGAGAGAGAGCGGTTCCGTCTTTTTGAATGAAGTTTCAGGGCACGAGTCGGGGTACCACGCGGGTGGACGGCGTCCCCCCCTTATTTTCCAGGGTGGACGCTGTCCACCCTGCTTATCATTACACCGTCCACCCTGCTGTGCTCATCCAAAGCGTGATAAAGCGCGCATCAACCAAACCACGCGAGAGAGGGCGCCTTCTAAGAGGAACCTGCGCAGACCTGGGTTTAAACCGAGCCAAATATGGTGTGAAAGGTCACACCGACACCCTACGGATTCCTAACAGCTGTGTATTATCTGGCGAATCCCAGCTGCTCCTTCATCGCGGTTATCTCTCCTCGACAGCTGCTGCAGGAGTCTCTCGTCCGATCGATAGTTTTCCCGCCCAGCGGCCTCGTGAGTGCCAGCTGCGCCCTGGCGCGGGCAGTTTATGGGTGGACATCTGGGAGGAGGGGAGGGTCGGCTAAGCCTCGCTACATCCTCGAAGCGCTAGGAGAGAAACGTCAGCAATAGTACGGTGGGCAAGGTTAAGGAAGCGACCTCTGTTAGAGAGCAGGATGGACATGTTCAGGTACAAAAAACAGGTCTTGGTTCAAGATACTTCCGTTCATATCATATGCATTTATTCCAAGCACAGAATTGCATACGTCACAAGACAACACCCACGCACACCCAACGCACACGCAGACGTTTAATGCATATACATGCACTGACCATGCAACACTCACATACCCTCACCATATGCCGTACAGGATACCACACGTACATTCACCGCAACTCGGGTTGGTGCTGTTTATCGCACTCGGCGAATTCAGAACTTCTGGGTATCGGATTTCAATGGTTGCAGAAAAGGGCATTTTATTTGCAGTTTTTCAATACGAGCAATCAAACAACCGGAAAAGAGTGCACGCCATCTCTTCGTGTTACAGCTTTGGAATGTGGGTCTCGCATTATCATGGACACCTATGGTCCCCATACACCCAGGGATGGAGAAGGTGCATCATGTACACCTTCTGTGCCATTACCAGGGCCACTGGCAGAGGAGAACCAAATTATGCGGCAAGAAAAGGCAAATTATTCGACCTAATGCAGCACTTTTTGTGATACTATTTCTTAATTCTTTTGTAACTTTTTTACATATTGACACTGCCTGGGCAAAGATTTTACCTCATCCAAATACAGTAATAAGCAGCAGAAAGCAGACTGATCAGCCTTTGCATAGGGTATTCCACTGAGCGGCAACACGGGTCAATTTAAGTTATTTTGGTCAGTTTGAGCTAAAAAAAATAGTTGTTGTTAAATTCTGTGTTCTATGCGGTAGATGATGGATTATGTGGCAAATGCAGAATGCCTATAATAATGTGTAGAATTATGTCACAGAATCGGTTTAATGGCTTAATTCCAGTGGCTCTAGGTATAATGCACAGAAACCTGAAGTAGGGCTCCCGGTTTTATGGTATTTATTTTTTTAACATTTCCGTCTGTATTTACCCATATTTATCTTTTGGCCATTTTATCTGTATTTATCCATATTTATTTATTGCTTTGCGTATAAATGAGGTTGTCAAACTGTACATTCATAATCACTATTGTAGTTTCTAGCATGTGGTTTTCTTTGGTTTTTTCAACGCACAAACTCTGCTTTTGTTCATGGTGCCATGTTTTAGTATGCCTCGCTTACAGCACTTAATGGCTTGACTAATGTAGTTGTACGCCAAACTTCATCCACATTTGGGCTGTTAATTCCTCCATACAGGGACCTTAAGTCACAGGCTTAAGTACTGAGCAGCTTCAATTGTTAAATCTTGCAATATGTGCAAATGATGGATCTGCTGCACATGGGATGTCACTTCCTGCCGTGATGTCACTTCCTGCCGTGATGTCACTTCCTGTTGTGATGTCACTTCCTGCCGTGATGTCACTTCCCGTGACACCACCTAACTTGGAGAGTCCCCCCACTTCTTTTTTTAGGACTTGTGCCCTGTGAAGTTTGTTATTTTTGGTGCTGTGCCGAAGCTACTATTAAACATGTGTCAGTGCCTGGGAGCATCAATGTTTGTCATAGCATGGAGCCATGGAGCATGGTTAGTAGCCCCAGTTCCAATATGTATAAGCACCAGCAGCTGCCTGGTATGTCGGTCAAAGGCTGTGTTTTTCCCGCGCACTGTCAGCGACACGTAATTCTCCGCAGTTCTGTGAGGAATTGACCTGCCTTAACTGCGTGTCTAATGTGACCAAACAACCATTAAAACGTACTGACTGCTTCACACTATAAGCTGTGTTTGTAGGCCCAGACGGCAAGTGCTTCAGGGTTCAGTGTTTGACCTCTGATTCAATAGTTCCATTCCTGGTGGTGTCACTCTGCCTTTCACCTTTCGAGGCTGGTAAAATGAGTACGTTTGAATTGTGTAACAATAAGCACCCACATTCCCTCACGAAGCCATACCCTTTGAGCTGACCTTGCGTTCTACATTCATGGCCGGGGTTTGGCCTGGTGTCACTGTGAGTAGTAGGTGTGAAGGGGCGGTAAGGTAGGCAAGCAGCAGCAGAGGGGAGGGGCCGCCCTGGCTGTGTAAGCTTCCTGCTGCCGGCTCCTCTGTGCCCAGTGTGCGGGGTGTCTCACGTCTGGGTCACCAGTGCCTCTAGGCGACGGATACAGGGCGTGGCGCGTGAAACTCCGCACTTTGGGGCATATTTACGTTCCCTGGCGCATCCCTGCATATCAGCAGGGATGCGCCAGGAAAATGCATCACGCAAGTTTACCCTTGCGCCACGTCCGATGCGCCGCATTTACAATGCGGCGCATCGTGGCGCAAGGATAAGCAGATGCGTGACGCTTCTGCCGGCGGAAAGTTGGCGCAGTGCTGAAGTTGTGTCGCAAGCGCGACGCTACTCCAGCACTGTTCCAACCTTCCCTATCCCTAACATGGTGCGTCAATCCTTACGCCTGCTTGAAGCAGGCGTAAGATTTGACGCACCAGCGTCGGAAAAGTGACTGCGTGAAATCTTGTAGATTTCACTACGTCACTTTTCCGAGGCGTTCCTGCGCCGGAACGCCCCCCCTGCGCCGGTACGCCCACATGAAACCTGACGCAGGTTTCATGTGGCGCAGGGGTTTACTACGTGGCGCATCTCCCTAGATGCGTCACGTTGTAAATATAGCGTAACGCAGCGCATGGTTTGCGTCGCCGCTGCGTCACATGCGTGACGCAACGGCGGCGCAAAAGTGGCGCAAGGGGCTTGTAAATATGCCCCTTTTTCTTTTATTCCTAATGTCCATTGCTTTGAAAGCACCGGCAGTGGCTGATAATGAGAGCCTACACCCTGTTTTCAAAGGGCAGGGCTGGTGTGGCAAGACCCTTTCCTGTTAATAACCTTTTTATATTGTGCTAAATACAGCCCTTCTTCTGTTTCTGTGCACAATCGATGTGACTGCCACCCAGTCTGTGGGATTCATTATTGACATCCTCCTCGGAAGCATCAGAGACTGGGATTCGAACTCGTGATGGATCACCGCATTTGTCAGCAGCGAGCTGCCTGCTCAGCAAGGGACGATTCAGGTTCTTCCCAATATGGAGCAAATCCTTGCATTATGACAATGCTATCGGCAGACCCCCGTGCTTATAATGCGACATTACTGGCACTTAACCAACAGGACTCTGACATTCTTTAAGGGAGCATTGCTGTCACTTCTCAGAAGGGCTGCTATACTGGTTACCACGCAGTAACCCAGCTTTTGAAAGGGATCAAGTGGGGTTTAATGGAGTAAAAAGCTGCTTATCACATTAGCTCAGTGCCTTTATTTTTAATTGGCCAGAACCGACACTTTACAGCAGAGTTCCTGTTTTTTAAATTCCACAGTTCTTTTTTGGGCTTTTTTTTCTTTTTTTACTGTTAATTGATCATTACAGACATTTTTCTGGAGGGCGCTGATTTTTAATTGGGCGTCGACAACACCTGTGTGTAGAACTGGTCCACTTTTAGTGGGATAGCAGTGGCACTACTCTGTGAGGCTGGCTTACGTTTAACAAGACAATAAGTGCTATAAAACTTGTCTAGCGCGTTATTGTGCTGCAAATGGCACAGTGCTTGAAATTTGTTTGGAGGACTCCTATTTTTTTTTTTAGGTCTCGCCTACGCAGCGCGCATGCGCTGAATAGGCAAAAAGACCTTTTGGAATCGCTTTGGCTTTTCAGCCAAAAACGTGCACGCGTTCCATTGCCTTCAATGGCAACGCGTGCACGTTTGGCGATTCACTTGCGGGAGCGAGCGGCGCCATATGGTAGCAATTATGGCTCCTGGCGCCGCTCGCTCCTGCAAGGGAAACGCTTTCACTTTTGCTCGAGGCGCGCACGCTTGTTATACTTTGCAGTTTTATAATCGGAGTTCTTTTTCAAGCTGGGTATTTTATTTTTCTTTAAAGTCACCCCATAACCTCCAGTCTCATGTCACAATTGTTCTTTTGTTTTTTTTATCAGACCTGAAATGGCGTCGGAGCTCGGCATTCATTTTCTGCCCTCAAATCAAACAAACACTGAGTTAATTGGATAAACACCCTTGTGCAATCAGTAGCTGGGGGAGGGGCGACAGGAGATACTTGGAATTACAGAGTGCACGCTCACGTTTTATTAATCAAGGCATCTCCGGCTAGCAGAATTACCCTGGGGTGCAAACATCTTAGTTTTGCTGCAAACAGAGAAAATACCATGTAATCAGCTCGTGGCATACCCGCCCGCCTCTGCAGACCTGGGCGTGGGCCTATCTGTCTTAGGGAACCTGTCACGTTTTCAATAATGGATACATGTCGAGCCAGTTCAGTGATACCAGAGTCCCTGTCAGCATTTCAAATATTTAGTTGATATCTAACTTTGTAACCGAAGAGCTGCTGATAACATCTCATTGAAAGACCAGAACGCTCGGCAGAGTTGCGTAAAAATTGCATGCCTTCCAAAGTCTTCCATTGTATGTTAAATTAAATTGTCCGCTTTGCTAATCCCCTGTCCCAGGCCCCTTTGTTTTACTGTTTATCTTCTGCCCACTGTATATGTGTGGTATAGATAGGAAAAGCCTGTATAATTTTACAGCTCAGTCACAATGAGCAGCTGGGATGTATAGATGAGGACAGACAGTCGGTGGCGTGCAATACATTGTATTTTTTTTTACCCACAATGATTGATTTTAAATACATACGAATATTCGGAAATATTTTTAGCCGTTTTCTCGTATGGGGACGATTTTCGTTTAACAGATACCTTCAAATGTATTAAAATAGGGGTCATTCAGACATTCTATTACAAAATGGCCGACTGGACGCCACTGTTATTTGCTATTTAAATTGCCGCCATTATTTGACTTTAACCCGTGGCATTGAAGCGCCCCAGGGTAGATATCTTATCTGTTGTCACCAAGGAACAGAAAGAACAGCCTCAACATCACCAACTGTGCTTTTTAAAGAAGAAATTAGAATGAATGCCACAGCCTGTTGTGTTCCTGTATTTAAAAGTAACTTTGCATGGGACACGTTTTCGGGTGATTAATTGGGCTGGCTTACATACAATTCTATAAAACTGGTTTTGTATTTTTTAAAAAGTTTTTTTCATGGGCATTCTTATTCAAAAACAAAATTCGCTGTGCCTAGTCCTTCCTGAGAAACATTACAACCCCTAAGTGTCCTATGAAGTGTTACCTGCTAATTTCCTCATGTTTTTATACAAAACCCAAAAAAATAGCAAGATGTGCCTGGAGCCACAAACCTCTGCGTTGAGACTTGAAATGCAAATTATGTTTTCAGTTTGAGTGAATCACAGTCCTGCTAACATAAAATATTTGTGGTAGAAGGGATTGATCCTAAATATAGTATAAATAGAATTGTATGCCTTAATAGCTGAAGCTCAAAATAAGTTAGAAACCATTATCGGCAAAATCAATAGGTCTGGTGCTTGCTGCCAGCCTTTTGGCTTTGTCAATGCTTATTTTGTTTTGTTATGGTTTCTGTAAAACTTTATTGTTGGGAAAGCTGCTGGGTGATCGCTGACATAAAAAAGTAAAAAAGACTGGCTAAAAGCAGAAAATATTTTTCTGGTCTTTGAAAACTCACTCATTACTATGGACACTTAGGTCAGTTCGCAAAATACCACACTGATCACAAAAATACTGGTCACAAATTGAGACCAATATTTTGCGACAAGTGTTTAGTAATCTGACCCTAAGTTATGTTTGGAAACAAACTTAAATAGTTTGATGTACGGGTTATGTGTTTAATTTGAAAGACCATAGAATTATATATATATATGTTGCACATTTCTTGATTATGTTTTACATGAGGAAACTGACAGGATCTGATTTACTTTAAAATATTATTTAAATATTCGTCATGCACATATTATGTTTAAGGTAAGTGGTATGTGTTACGGGAATGAACTATTAGTGCGACCAATATAATTCTGATGAATGTGTGTATTAGAGTTTTAAGAAAAGGCAACATTGATGGGCATATTTAACAAATAATCACGCAGCGTAGCAAGCTGATCACGCTGCGCAGCAAGTCACTTTGCTGCGCTGCGTGATAAGGAAAGGGCATGAATGCGCCGTACTTAACAATATACGGTGCATTCTTGTCATTTCCCAGTGCTGTCGCACAATGTGCTGCTTAGCGCCAATGCAGGCACACTTGCACTGTGATGCAAGGGTGCCTGCGTTGTAAGCAGGATTGTTTTTGAGCAGGAAGGGACACCTTACTGCATAAAAGCAATCCCCTGAGGCATTTTCCTCTTTCTATGTGTGTTGCACAATGCAGCACACATAGAAAGAAAGAGGAAACAAGCATTGGCATAGCCAATAGGTCTCGCCTTTGGGACCTTATAAGTGTTTAGCCATGCAACAGTTGTTGTTGCACCAAGGATATTGTGCTGCATAACTAAATACTTATAAGGTCCCAAAAGCGAGACCTATTGGCTATGCCAATGCTTGTTTTTTAATGGGATGGTGCCACTTCCCATCAGTGCTACTATGCACCTTGACTACTGCAGCTTTATTGGGCTCGGTGGCAACCTTTTCCAGGTTTGTTGAGGCCACCTTGGCCCTTGTCAGCAAAATCCAGTGTTTTTACTGGCACAGTGCTGACTAATATTTGTACTCGCATTGCACTTTTAGCAGAACATTTTCCTGCAGGGCCCCTATAATTGTTACTAAAATGACAGCAGTGTTCTCATTAGAGCTCCAGTACTTTAAATGGGTTGATACTGGCATTTTGATACCTCCAGTATCACAGTACTGGCACTTCTCAGCAGGTCTCATGCATTTTAATGAGCCACCACTGACAATTTGTTGTAGAGCCCAGATACTTCCAACTGGGCAGGATCAGTACTGGTTATGTCTTGGCCCCTTTATGGCACTTGTCAGCGGGCACCTGTTGCGCATAGTTGGAGGGCCCCAGCACTTTGCTTCAGTGTTGCTATACTTTAATTTGGTCTTTGGTGGTACTTCCATGAAGGCCCTTCCCTTCTTCTAATTGGACCACAGGACCACTTCTTTGCCAAGATGCCTTACCATAAATGGGCCACTGCAGGGATCTCTAGGCTGGGCCGCGGTTCAGTCAAAAGGGTAGTATGGCTCTTCTCAGCAGTATCCAAACTTAAGCGGGACATCACCTGCACTTTCTGCCTTGTTCTCTGCACTGTAGCACCAGTAGCCTTCTTCAGGGCCACTGTATATTTAAGAGCCAAAAGTGGCAGCTCTGATCAGACCCCCAATACTTAATACTTTACCAGCACTTCACATTAGGGTCCACATATACTTCATGGGTTGGGACCAGCACTTTTGGTGGGGGGGGTGGGGGTTTAAAACATTTACCATTGCTAGCAGCACAGGCGGTTCCCAACAGTACCTCTTTATTTTTCTCTAGACGGTACCTGCGCTTGGTCAATAGGGTCTCAATACTTTCAGCAGGTCTGGTCAGCAATTTCACTTCTCACCACGTGCTGCTGCTTCTAATTAAACAGTACCAGCGCTTCTTGACATAGCGCTCATACATTTAATGGGACAGTTGCAATAGGTCTCGTGACATTTGGAAGTAGCCAGACAAGTAATTGTTCCTTGTGTTGTCTTCGTTTTCATTACACAGAATATGCCCACTCCCACACCCCATATTCATAGACTTCACTTTGAGATGACTCCATTAGTTTTAGGAAAGCCTCTCCGGTGGTCTCCTATCTTCTCTCTATTCAGTGCTTGTTTGGCAGTGTTATAACTTAACTCGAGCGCTTTACAAGAGCATCAATTACATTACATTCAGGTTTTTTTTATTTTTTAAATTAGCCACGGGGCCATTACATGAGAAAGCCTGTTGATGATTGCTGCCCTGTCCTAACTGCTTGCCGCTACCCCACTTCCGTCTCTCATGATATGTTTCTTAAATGCGCTGCAGACACTGTGTGGTCCTGGGCACGTATTCGTATTTCCGTGGCGTTTCGTAACAGCAGCTATGAATAAGTTTGCCTATTTTTCTCACTCTTGCTGCATGGATAAATACTTATA
The DNA here is from genome assembly GCA_963921515.1 of Calotriton arnoldi. NCBI lineage: Eukaryota > Metazoa > Chordata > Amphibia > Caudata > Salamandridae > Calotriton > Calotriton arnoldi. The sequence continues at coordinate 257,628 of CAWUFW010016193.1, forward strand.
AGGTCCCAAAGGCGTGACCAATTGCATTGCAAATGCTTGTTAACAAAGTCTATGGCAACATCCTGTTGCATAAATTACATTTTGACAATGAATACAGTTGTTACCATGGAACACACAGTGTGAAAGCAGACAACATTTGTCATGTACTTACCACCTTGCCTGCCAACGATGATCCTCAGGTCTCCCTCACTGCCAACGCAATCCTGTCATCTATGTTTCCACTGGTGGACAGTTCTGTCCACTCCGAAGATCCACAGCATGTGGTGGAGGATGCGCTCCCACCTCAATTTCCGGACCTTGACGTCATACCCCTGCAGTACACGTCCCACACTCTCAACCATTCTTGGTAGGAAAAATCTTACAAGCCAGAGAAAATCCCCAAATGCTTTCTCTGGCAGCCTGACATCCCTACCCTCACCCAACATCTTCTGCAACACAACTAACCCCAATATAAAAAAAAAAACAATGAAATGAACAGCAACTATTTATATAATAAGTATACCCCATAGACAAACACCCGACAAGATAATTTCAAAAACGCAAAAAACACGGAAAGACAGCAACACAGGACTTGACAAGGACAGTAGGGACAGTAGGGACAGCAGACTAGACACCAAAAGTACTCTCTCACAACACAGAATCACCAGACACCTCAAAACACATCCACAAAGTTCAATAGACACTAACAGTGTAATTAAAAGTGAAAGTGTAAGGCACTCATCCATGAAACAGGATGCATGCTGACATCACTTCCTGGCCATTTGCGGCACATTTTGTGAGTTAGCGTGAACTTTTTTGCCGCTAAAGGGTTAGCGGGAATTTTTCATTGTTAACACAGGTACTTTGCGAGTGTTTTCCATAGCGGGAATGGAAAAATTAATGCTTACGTGAAAATCTGGAAAAAATTGCTGCTAAGTGCTAGGTGATCATCAAATGTACCATATTTCATGATATTGCATGCCTAACAACACCATATAGCTATGGTATGTAATCTGTGTTGTGTATGTGACTCTCTTTAATCTAATATGTTTTGATATTAGAAATTCAGAGCTGTCAACATGCACTTCTTCCACACATTAATGCATATCTATATATAATAATGTTTGATAGGTAATGCAAGCTTCAGTGGTAGTCATACTGATTACCATAGGTTGTATGTGTGGCTATATATAGGGCTGTTACATAACACATTGCTGTAAGGTGTGTACCACTCTAATGGGCTTGTGATACACACTAACTTGTACAACAAGCATTCACTACTTGTATTGACGATTTATATTGATGCATACAATGCGAGTGTTGACTACAGATTCTCATTGGAGTATTCGCTTAGGTGGAGGCAATGACATGTACATTTACACTGGTTTGTGCAAAGGGACTCAACATCACTTAACGCCACATGCTCCATTGTGTCCGTGCCGCGCCACTTAAATACAGTAACTGTTTGTGACATAGGTGTGGATTAGGACAGTTTAGCACAAGTTGCAGAACTTTTGAGGCTTATCCAGAATGATACCTCTGGGGCTGTGTGGACTTTGAAGAGTCTGTCAATTCAACAATTGAAAGCCAAGAACAGTTGACATGTAATGCTTCTTTGTGATTCACATAGATTTCCATGTGTACTGCATTATGCAGCATGCATGGATATTGAAAATCTACCTTCATCATAATATTGTGCTGGAAGGGGTCCCTCAATGCAAACCAAAATTAAAAATGCAAACCATTCACCCTTTGTAGATGGCACACATGTGCTGGAACATGGACTGCCCTGATGGTTAGATACCACCACAGGGGCATACACTTGGCAGCCCCATATATCTTTGGTACACATGCCTTATCCCTGTTTGTTAAGACAAGGTAAAGCACTATGTGAATGAATGTTACACAACACCTGACTCAGACCTTTCCTCATAGCTTGACCCTAACAAAGGTTAATCTTAAAATGATGTGTCAATGTGTGCAGCAACATGCATTCACCATTTTCTTAGCATACTAGAAGGTGAATGTTATGTATTTTTGCATTGTATCCCTTTTCTTGAAACTATTTATCTGAGCCATTACATATTTGAGTACAGTCTCAGACGACTACACCTGCTTCAGCATCATCATGATCATGCAAAGTATGTTGCAGCGTAAGAGCCACTGCAACACACGTTGCATCCCCCTCTCATGTTAAGTTGAGCATGTACCTAACGTTGATTTGAACATTATGTCACGTTATGTTGCTTAACGTCACTTTTCAAATTGGGAGAGTGTGAGTTTTACATCAAAACAGTGCTGAGAGTGACGTTCTGTTTGCAGTATGCACTGGTAAATGTATCCCTGATTGTTTTAGACACACGTTATACCTATCCCTTTACATGTGATAGGATTTGGATTAGTGTCCAGCATGCTTTAGCTATTTTTGGCTTATGTCCCACTATGGTTCTGAGGCCATATGTGCATGTATGTGTGAGTAGATGGAGGGTTAGGATGATGTGACACGCGTAAAATGTTCGTGTGTGTTCATGAGTATTGTGTACATTCCTGGAGAGATACAACCGTATGTGACATGACCATTTCATATATGATGTATGTTCGTATTTGTGTTCAACTGTGCTTGCAAATGAAGAGGTATGTTGACATCTGTAGCTGTAAGAAATACCTAGATTACACACATTATGCGATCTGCATTTGAAATGTGGTAGTGGTATTCCAGAGGGAGGTGATGTCACTTCATTGTTGTTGGACTTGGCCCTTATTGTCCTAAAATATTTCGCTTTTCCCCCCTAGCCTTTTTACCATGTGTGAAATAATACCTACTGCACAATGGCGTGCGCAGATTTATTTGTACTGTTGTAAAGCAATGTTACTTTTAAAATGGACGCCATTTCTGTCTGCTTGTGCCGCCTGCCTGAGGTGGGTTGCCGGTCTAGTTGTCTGTCACCCAGCCCCAGCTTTTGGAGGGAAGTCTGGCAGACAGGGTGCTCTACACCTCCCCCTAAACCAGTTGGGACCGGTTTCCCAGGGAACCTTCCAGAAGCTTCCAGCCATTTCTGGTAGGTGGGGTGAGGGGGCTGTGCCTCCATGTGCTCAGACTGAGCGTGGACCTGAATGAGAGGGGACACTCTGCCAGGAGGTACCGCCACATTGGGCCTGTGTGCTGGCCCCTGTGCCCATCTGCACCCCTCCGCTGTCCACAGGGCCAGTGAGAGCCCTTTACTGGAGTGAAGACTAGTGTGTCAGGAGGAGTGCCACTTTATGGGAGATGACTGCTTCTAGGAGCTGCTGTCCTGTTCTGATGAGTACCCACTGCCTGCTGATCTTGCCCAGTATTGCCTGCCTGCTCTCCTGCCGTCCTAAGCCCAGCACCTGGTGAGCGCTATATCTTACTGCCCAGGAGGTAAGGAGCTGACACCTGCAGCGCTGCGCTGCGAGAGCGCTATATTTCTAGAGTTGAAGTGCCTGTGCTGCTCTGCCTGCACTCTAGCGCCTAGTGGGACTATTTGCGTGATTACCAGAAGAGATGCGCTATCTGCTGTCCCTGAAGCTGGTGGGACCGAACCCATCGCAAGCGCTACATCTAAAGTGCCAGGAGTGAGGAGCTGATGCCTGCAGCGCTGTGATTCCAAAGCGCTACATCTAAAGTGCCAGGAGTGAGGAGCTGACGCCTGCAGTGCTGTGCTGTCTAAGCGCTATATTCAAGGTGCCAGGGGAAGAGGAGCTGGCGCCTGCAGCTCTGTGCTGTGCTGTCTAAGCGCTATATTCAAGGTGCACGGGGAAGAGGAGCTGACGCCTGCAGCGCTGTGCTGTCTAAGCGCTATATTCAAGGTGCCAGGGGAAGAGGAGCTGGCGCCTGCAGCGCTGTGCTGTCTAAGCACTATATTTCAATTACCCCGCGGTGGTGAGTGGGGCTCAGTCATCCCGTGGTTGGGGGGTGTGTCGGGGCACATTGCCGGTGCCCGCCCCCGGTGCCAGTATTCTTTTGGGGGCATTGGATAACCCAGGAGAACAGAGAGAGGAGTGAGAGACCCTCCTGCCCTAGCTCTTTGCGCACCTTTGTTTTCGCTGCCCTGACTTTGCGGGACATAGGGCTTCTGAACCCCTGAGAGAGGCCAGTTGGCCTGGGCCCAGTTTCAGAGTGTTGTGCCCCCGATTGGGGCGACCGGGGTTTATGCTGGCGAGGCCTATTGCCCCAAGTGATTTATTGCAGAATAGGGTTGTACGATGCATTAGTACCTAGGATGATACCTAATGCTTTTCCCTCAAGTTTGCAGTGCTGATTTTAGGCCTATTGTGTTCTAAGGGGGCGCCCTGCTAAGGTTATGGGAAGGCCTCATGTGCCATACCTCATGCGGCTAATGTGGCTTTGCCCCCCTGGTAGTATGGTTATGCATAAGGTGCTATTGAGATGCCCCCTGGGTTTATGCTAATGGGTGTGATGCCTAATGATAACGCCTTATGCTCCTACACTGAGGATGATGCCCACTGCTGATGTATGCCTTCATGCGCATAGTGTGTTTATATGCCTGACCGGATGTTTTCATTCTAGGCTTCATGTGTATGCCCGATGCTGTTGGCGTTCCGCCTAATGTTCATGCCCACAAGGATGCCTAATGCATGTGATTATGCCTATTGTGCATGTTTAATGCTTTCATGCCAATGTGGTTCAGGCTCATGCTTGCAGGCTACGGCAATGGTGCTTTATTCGTATGTCTAATGCTCACATGATTTGTGCTAATGTGCCCACTGCTTTTTCCTAGGGTGTACATTGCTGATGGTTATGCACCAATGATACTTTAGGCGTAGGTTACACCTGATGGTAAACTTGAGTGGGGGCCTGATGTGATGCATAAAGCGTTGTTTAGATGCCCCAGGTTTATGCCTTCACGTTAAGGAGGATTGTGCGCCTAATATTGTTGCTTATGGACTTTCATTTATTCCTGTGCTTATGTTGGTTCTGGCAGCGGCCCGATTGGCGCTGCACTGTAAATAGTCCCCACTGTTTATATCTACCGGGTGCCGGTTGGTGCCGTGTTGACTACTGTGGTTACCACCTGCTATGCTGTTGCATAATACAAATGTTATTTTTCTTACTCAAACTGGTGTGGTCTCCTTTTTGTAGTGTGCCTGGTGTGTCGCCTGTGTGTGCTGCGCGGATGCTTTACACAATGCTCCTGGTTTAGCCTTCCCGCTCCGCACGACGCTACCCCGTTTCCAACATTGGTGTTCAGCGGTGGGATAGGACTTGTGTTTGCGCAGTACCACAGCGACAACTGGTTGCACTGCAAATTGAGCACTTAGAAAACCACAGATTTGGGGACTGTTTTGCTGACTGTATTTCCTCCTGGAAGTGTTGTGTTGGGGATTGTGTCTCCCTGTTGCACTGTGGGTGGTGTATCCCGAGGGTATCTCACCAGGATGGGGTTAACCTACGACGAGGATTGCCTGGGGGAGTACACTGAGCAGGAGGTGATAGACCTCTGCCGAGAGAGAGGGATACCCACAGTAGGCAACACCCGCAGGAAGTTGTTCCTCTATGAGGCCCTGAGAAGGGGGGAACCCTTAGAGCCCTGCGGGGACCTTTCCGATTACCCCTCCGCATATTTAAGGGATGGATTTGGTAGAGACCATGGGGAGGACTCTGAGAGTGAGGGGTCCCAGTCCATAACCCTGGAGGGGGGTGACTTTGAGGAGGAAGAGGATGTTAGGGCAGAGACACCGGTAGCGAAAGAGGACACCAGAGAGAGGGAGTCCCGTGCTGGGCCCAGCCCTGGGGGCACTGCCCCACCCCTTTCCCTGTCCCCAGAAGAGTGGGTAGATAGGAGGGAAGAAAGGGAGCATCAGCTGGCGCTGGAAAGGCTCAGAGTGGAGCTAGCGCAGCTGAGAGTTGAAGAAAAGAGGCTAGAGACCGAGAGGGTCCTAGCACAGGAGAGAATGGCTGAGGCGGAGAGGGCCTTCGCCAGGGAGAGACTAGCTCAGGGGGGTAGGTTGTCTCCTGAGAGTGGTGTCTGTGGTCTGGATTCACCAGTGAGGGTGGGATCCAGTGGTGGCAGCGAGAGTTTAGCCAGTGCAGGAAGTCCCACTCCCAGAGACCGGAAGATGGTGCCTGACCCCCAGGAGGAGGGGGACAGGTTGGAGTTCAAGGGCAGGGGAAAACTGTCCCATCAGTCTTGGGGGGAGTATGTGGACGGGTGTTGGACCGCACTGGAGGAGTGGATGGTGTGTGGCGCGGTGAATGATTGGGAAGGGCTGTTCCATGTAGTTATCAAGGAACACGTGCTAAGGAATTGTTTCCCAAGGTTGCGCCACCACCTGTTGCAGTGTGGGTTCTCTGACCCCAGGGAGCTTGCACGGGAGGCAGACCTTTGGGTGAGTGCCAGAGAGTCTGAGGAGGCACTGGGGAGTGATCCAGAAGGGAGTGGCTCAGGGATCTTCCAACCCAGCGAGGTGGGAGAGGTGCAGAGTAGCCCAGCTAGGTCCCAGGGTAGTGAGAGGGTTGTAGGGCCTCACGTCCTATCTACAGGAAGGAGTGAGACGGGGAGGTGTCCTGAGGTGCCCCAACCGCAGTCTCAGGGCCTGGAGAGTTCCATAAGGGAACCCCAGGTTGGGAGCCTAGGCTGTCCCGAGAGGCCATCCATTGAAGGGGAGCCCCTAGTGTCAGGAGAACCCGGGGCGTCTGTATTCAGAGCTCCAGGGGTTCTGGGGTCTGCTCAACCACAGGGCTTCGATCCTGGGTTGGGAGGCCCGGTTCAGGTATTGCCTGACCTGGCGGGAGGGACGTCTGTAAGCAGTGTCCCCCGGAGTTGACTTCCAGGGGTACTTCTCCAGGTGGGAGGGTGCGGAACTCTGGAAGGGGGTGCCGAGGAGGAAGGACTCGCCTCTGGCACCGGCTCAACCACAGGGCTTTGATCCTGGGTTGGGAGGCCAGGGACAGGTACTGCCTGACCTGGCGGGAGGGACGTCTGTAAGCAGTGTCCCCCGGAGTTGTCTTCCAGGGGTACTACTCCAGTTGGGAGGGTGCAGAACTCTGGGAGGGGGTGCAGAGGGAGGGAGGACTCGCCTCTGGCACCGGTGCAACCTAAGGGTTTAGACCCTGGGTTGGGGGAGCGGTTGCAGGGTCACGGCCCTGGAAGAGTGAGAGAGTGGTGTTCTGAGGGTGCCCCGCATAGGAGGAGAGGGCGGAACCCCAGAAGGAGAGGTAGGGGGAGGAGAGCCTCGCACCTACCTGGTGGACAGTGTGAGAGTGTGGTCCCTAGGTGGGAAGACCATTGGCAGTTTGGGACTGCACGGAAGAAAGGGAGAGTGGTCAAAGGGTACTACGGGCCTGGGGCTACTGCCCCCACTCTGTGAGACAGCCAGGGCCAGAGACATCTGGATGGCCTAGGGCCCGGTCCTGGCTGCAGCCAACTAGGGAGCACCAGTGGGGTGGCCTAGTTGGGTCAGGAGGAGTTGAGAGAGGGAACCATCGGGTTCCAGAGTGGAGAAGAACCTGCGGGTGTTCCTGCAGTTGTGGGCCCGCGTCCAAGTTCTCTCGCTTCTAAGCAGGGAAGCCCATCAAGGCATTGATCGGTCTACCCTGGCTTTTGGCTGGGAGGGGGTTGTGTTGGACTTGGCCCTTATTGTCCTAAAATCTTTCGCTTTCCCCCTAGCCTTTTTACCATGTGTGAAATAATACCTACTGCACAATGGCGTGCGCAGATTTATTTGTACTGTTGTAAAGCAATGTTACTTTTAAAATGGACGCCATTTCTGTCTGCTTGTGCCGCCTGCCTGAGGTGGGTTGCCGGTCTAGTTGTCTGTCACCCAGCCCCAGCTTTTGGAGGAAGTCTGGCAGACAGGGTGCTCTACACCTCCCCTTAAACCAGTTGGGACCGGTTTCCCAGGGAACCTTCCAGAAGCTTCCAGCCCTTTCTGGTAGGTGGGGTGAGGGGGCTGTGCCTCCATGTGCTCAGACTGAGCGTGGACCTGAATGAGAGGGGACACTCTGCCAGGAGGTACCGCCACATTGGGCCTGTGTTCTGGCCCCTGTGCCCATCTGCACCCCTCCGCTGTCCACAGGGCCAGTGAGAGCCCTTTACTGGAGTGAAGACTGCTGTGTCAGGAGGAGTGCCACTTTATGGGAGATGACTGCTTCTAGGAGCTGCTGTCCTGTTCTGATGAGTACCCACTGCCTGCTGATCTTGCCCAGTATTGCCTGCCTGCTCTCCTGCCGTCCTAAGCCCAGCACCTGGTGAGCGCTATATCTTACTGCCCAGGAGGTAAGGAGCTGACACCTGCAGCGCTGCGCTGCGAGAGCGCTATATTCTAGAGTTGAAGTGCCTGTGCTGCTCTGCCTGCACTCCAGCGCCTAGTGGGACTATTTGCGTGATTACCAGAAGAGGTGCGCTATCTGCTGTCCCTGAAGCTGGTGGGACCGAACCCATCGCAAGCGCTACATCTAAAGTGCCAGGAGTGAGGAGCTGATGCCTGCAGCGCTGTGATTCCAAAGCGCTACATCTAAAGTGCCAGGAGTGAGGAGCTGACGCCTGCAGCGCTGTGCTGTCTAAGCGCTATATTCAAGGTGCCAGGGAAGAGGAGCTGGCGCCTGCAGCTCTGTGCTGTGCTGTCTAAGCGCTATATTCAAGGTGCACGGGAAGAGGAGCTGACGCCTGCAGCGCTGTGCTGTCTAAGCGCTATATTCAAGGTGCCAGGGGAAGAGGAGCTGGCGCCTGCAGCGCTGTGCTGTGCTGTCTAAGCACTATATTTCAATTACCCCGCGGTGGTGAGTGGGGCTCAGTCATCCCGTGGTTGGGGGGTGTGTCGGGGCACATTGCCGGTGCCCGCCCCCGGTGCCAGTATTCTTTTTAGGGCATTGGATAACCCAGGAGAACAGAGAGAGGAGTGAGAGACCCTCCTGACCTAGCGCTTTGCGCACCTTTGTTTTCGCTGCCCTGACTTTGCGGGACATAGGGCTTCTGAACCCCTGAGAGAGGCCAGTTGGCCTGGGCCCAGTTTCAGAGTGTTGTGCCCCCGATTGGGGCGACCGGGGTTTATGCTGGCGAGGCCTATTGCCCCAAGTGATTTATTGCAGAATAGGGTTGTACGATGCATTTGTACCTAGGATGATACCTAATGCTTTTCCCTCAAGTTTTTTTTTTTTTTTTTCCTTTCTGTGCCCCTCGCTGCCCCACTGTTGTTGTGCCCGTGATTTGCCTGCTCTCCCCCGTTTTTCCTTCTGTGCCCCTCGCTGCCTATCGCCATTCCCGCCGCTGCGTCCCTGCGGCCCCGCCCCCTGACTGCCCATTCGCTGCCCCTGCCTCCCGCCTCCCAGCTGCTCCTCCCTCCCACCTCCCCATAAATGGCGGCCGCTGCACGGTGAGGAGAGCGACCCTTGACCTTGCCAGGTAGGTCGCTCCCCACCACACAGCTCCGCCTGTGCTGTCTGCCCGCTGCTCCTGTAGGTAAGATCGCCCTCCGCTTGTGGCCCCGGTGCCAGTTTTGTCTGCTTGTCTCCCCTTTTCCTTTCTGTGCCCCTCGCTGCCCCACTGTTGTTGTGCCCGTGATTTGCCTGCTCTCCCCCCGTTTTTCCTTCTGTGCCCCTCGCTGCCCCACTGTTGTTGTGCCCGTGATTTGCCTGCTCTCCCCCGTTTTTTCCTTTCTGTGCCCCTCGCTGCCCCACTGTTGTTGTGCCCGTGATTTGCCTGCTCTCCCCCCGTTTTTCCTTCTGTGCCCCTCGCTGCCCCACTGTTGTTGTGCCCGTGATTTGCCTGCTCTCCCCCGTTTTCCTTCTGTGCCCCTCGCTGCCTCTCGCCATTCCCGCCGCTGCGTCGCCTGCGGCCCCGCCCCCTGACCGCCCATTCGCTGCCCCTGCCTCCCGCCTCCCAGCTGCTCCTCCCTCCCACCTCCCCATAAATGGCGGCCGCTGCACGGTGAGGAGAGCGACCCTTGACCTTGCCAGGTAGGTCGCTCCCCCACCACACAGCTCCGCCTGTGCTGTCTGCCCGCTGCTCCTGTAGGTAAGATCGCCCTCCGCTTGTGGCCCCGGTGCCAGTTTTGTCTGCTTGTCTCCCTTTTCCTTTCTGTGCCCCTCGCTGCCCCACTGTTGTTGTGCCCGTGATTTGCCTGCTCTCCCCCGTTTTTCCTTCTGTGCCCCTCGCTGCCCCACTGTTGTTGTGCCCGTGATTTGCCTGCTCTCCCCCCGTTTTTTCCTTTCTGTGCCCCTCGCTGCCCCACTGTTGTTGTGCCCGTGATTTGCCTGCTCTCCCCCCGTTTTTCCTTCTGTGCCCCTCGCTGCCCCACTGTTGTTGTGCCCGTGATTTGCCTGCTCTCCCCCGTTTTCCTTCTGTGCCCCTCGCTGCCTCTCGCCATTCCCGCCGCTGCGTCGCCTGCGGCCCCGCCCCCCTGACCGCCCATTCGCTGCCCCTGCCTCCCGCCTCCCAGCTGCTCCTCCCTCCCACCTCCCCATAAATGGCGGCCGCTGCACGGCCGCGCAGCGGACGTGCGCAGCGGGCGCGCCGCTGGCGCGCGCCGCGGCGCGCCTAAGGCAAGCCCGTCTGCGCCCGTCCGCGACTGGACCGCGCCCAGCGCCAGAACCCCTGGATCCCACCGATGCAACACCACTCGACGGACCTACGACGCCGCCACACTCACCGCACTCAATGCCGGCCGGAACCCTGCCTGCTACCGAGCCTCACCGAGACGCACCCACGGACCCTTCACCTGCCAAACCTGCCGATTCACCTGCCCCCTGACGTGCACCACCTCCGCCAAGTCGAGCAACAGCAGCAACCACCTGAAATGCATCCTGCTGAACACCCGCTCCGTCCACAGGCACGCCGTGGAACTCTGGGACCTGCTCGACGCAACAGCACCGGACATCGCCTTCCTCACCGAAACCTGGATGAACGCCTCCTCAGCGCCTGACATCGCCATAGCCATCCCGGATGGATACAAGATCACCCGGAGGGACCGCGTCAACCAGACGGGAGGAGGCATCGCCATCGTACACAAGAACACCATCCGCATCTCGACTAACTCCGACGAGACCTTCACCGCCGCCGAACACCTACACTTCCAGATACACACTGACCCCAAGACCACCCTCCGAGGCACCCTCATCTACAGACCCCCGGGACCACGCACACTATTCAGCGAAGACATCGCAGACTTCATCAGCCCGCACGCCATGCCCTCCGCCGACTACATCCTCCTAGGGGACCTCAACTTCCACCTGGAGAACAACAACGACAGAAACACCACCGCCCTGCTGGACAACCTCGCCAACCTCGGACTCAAGCAACTGGTGAACACGCCCACCCACTACGCCGGCCACACGCTTGACCCCGTCTTCTCGTCCAGCAAGCACATCTCCTTCAGCCACGCCACCGGACTCCACTGGACCGACCACAGCTGCGTCCACTTCAGCTTCAGAAAGACTGCGACCCACCACCACCCGCAACAGGCTCCCCGCCGGAGCTGGAGCAAGATCACCGCCGAGCAGCTCACCGCCTCCCTCAGCCAGAACACACCCACCGACACAACGGACCCAAACGAAGCAGCCAGCAACCTCGCCAAGTGGCTGACCGCCTGCGCCGACGACCTCGCACCACTAAAAAACCCTCCCAGCAGACCCGGAAGCAAGAAAACCCCTTGGTTCACCAACGAACTCAAGGAATCCAAGAAGAACTGCCGCACTCTCGAGAAAACCTGGCGACTCGTCCAGACCACAGACAACAGCACCGCCCTCAAGCACGCCACCCGCAAACACCACCAGCTGATCCGTGCCACCAAGAAGTCGGCACTCAAAGAACGACTGGACAACAACGCCCATGACAGCAAGGAACTTTTCAGCATCGTCAAAGAGTTCTCCAACCCCAGCGCCGGAAACAACGACATCACCCCCTCGCAAGACCTCTGCAACTCACTCTCCGCGTTCTTCCACCGCAAGATCACCGACATACACAACAGCTTCAACGCACAAACAACGCACCCTACCGCCGAACCAATGCCCGCCACCACCACCCTCTGCAACTGGACCCCGATCAACACCGAAGACACCACCCGCACGATGAACTCCATCCACTCCGGATCACCAACCGACCCCTGCCCACACCACGTCTTCAACAAAGCCGACGCCACCATCGCACCCCATCTCCGGGACATCATCAACTCCTCCTTCCACACCGCCACCTTCCCGGAGAGCTGGAAGCACGCCGAGCTTACCGCCCTCCTGAAGAAACCAACGGCGGACCCCACCGACCTCAAGAACTACCGCCCCATCTCGCTCCTTCCGTTTCCGGCCAAAGTCATCGAGAAGACCGTCAACAGACAGCTTGCCGCCTTCCTCGAGACGAATGGATCCTCGACCCCTCGCAGTCCGGGTTTCGGGCCAACCACAGCACCGAGACCGCCCTTATCGCAGCCACCGACGACATCAGAACCCTAACCGACAACGGGGAAACAGCTGCCCTCATCCTCCTGGACCTCTCCGCGGCGTTCGACACCGTCTGCCACCGCACCCTAGTGAAGCGCCTCAGCAACATCGGAATCCGAGAGAAAGCACTGGAATGGATCATCTCGTTCCTCGCCGGAAGAACCCAGAGAGTCCGCCTCTCCCCGTTCAGATCCGAAGCCACCGAAGTCATCTGCGGCGTTCCACAAGGATCCTCACTCAGCCCGACCCTCTTCAACGTCTACATGAGCCCCCTCGCAGCCATCGCACGCCGACACAACCTCAACATCATCTCCTACGCCGACGACACCCAGCTGATCCTCTCCTCACCAACGACCCCACCACCGCCAGAGCCAACCTGCACGACGGGATGAGAGACGTCGCCGACTGGATGAGGAACAGCCGCCTTAAACTGAACTCAGACAAGACGGAAGTCCTCATCCTGGGCTCATCACCCTCCGCCTGGGACGACTCCTGGTGGCCCCCGGCCCTGGGCACCGCACCCAAGCCAACGGACCACGCACGCAACCTGGGCTTTATCCTGGACTCCTCCCTATCGATGACCAGACAAGTCAACGCCGTCTCATCTTCATGCTTCAACACCCTGCGCATGCTCCGCAAGATCTTCAGATGGATCCCCACTGAAACCAGGAAGACCGTCACCCAGGCACTCGTCACCAGCCGACTGGACTATGGGAACACCCTCTACGCCGGAACCACAGCCAAACTTCAAAAGAGACTCCAGCGCATCCAGAACGCCTCCGCACGACTCATCCTGGACATCCCCCGACACAGCCACATCACCGTACACCTGAAAGACCTGCACTGGCTCCCCGTCAGCAAGAGAATCACGTTCAGACTCCTCACCCACGCACACAAGGCCCTCCACGACCTGGGCCCAAAGTACCTCAACGACCGCATGTCCTTCTACACGCCCACACGCCAGCTACGATCAACCAGCCACGCCCTCGCCACCGTACCACGCATCCGCAGAACCACCGCCGGAGGAAGATCCTTCTCCTACCTGGCGGCCAAGACCTGGAACTCCCTCCCCACTCACCTTCGGCGAACCCAGGACCATCTCGCCTTCAGGAAGCAGCTCAAGACCTGGCTGTTCGAGCAGTAACTTACCCCCTCCCCCAGCGCCTTGAGACCCTCCCGGGTGAGTAGCGCGCTCTATAAATGCCGTGATTGATTGATTGATTGAAGTTTGTAGTGCTGATTTTAGGCCTATTGTGTTCTAAGGGGGCGCCCTGCTAAGGTTATGGGAAGGCCTCATGTGCCATACCTCATGCGGCTAATGTGGCTTATGCCCCCCTGGTAGTATGGTTATGCATAAGGTGCTATTGAGATGCCCCCTGGGTTTATGCTAATGGGTGTGATGCCTAATGATAACGCCTAATGCTCCTACACTGAGGATGATGCCCACTGCTGATGTATGCCTTCATGCGCAGAGGGTGTTTATATGCCTGACCGGATGTTTTCATTCTAGGCTTCATGTGTATGCCCGATGCTGTTGGCGTTCCGCCTAATGTTCATGCCCACAAGGATGCCTAATGCATGTGATTATGCCTATTGTGCATGTTTAATGCTTTCATGCCAACGTGGTTCAGGCTCATGCTTGCAGGCTACGGCAATGGTGCTTTATTCGTATGTCTAATGCTCACATGATTTGTGCTAATGTGCCCAATGCTTTTTCCTAGGGTGTACATTGCTGATGGTTATGCACCAATGATACTTTAGGCGTAGGTTACGCCTGATGCTAAACTTGAGTGGGGGCCTGATGTGATGCATAAAGCGTTGTTTAGATGCCCTAGGTTTATGCCTTCATGTTAAGGAGGATTGTGCGCCTAATATTGTTGCTTATGGACTTTCATTTATTTCTGTGCTTATGTTGGTTCTGGCAGCGGCCCGATTGGCGCTGCACTGTAAATAGTCCTAACTGTTTATATCTACCGGGTGCCGGTTGGCGCCGTGTTGACTACTGTGGTTACCACCTGCTATGCTGTTGCATAATACAAATGTTATTTTTCTTACTCAAACTGGTGTGGTCTCCTTTTTGTAGTGTGCCTGGTGTGTCGCCTGTGTGTGCTGCGCGGATGCTTTACACAATGCTCCTGGTTTAGCCTTCCCGCTCCGCACCACGCTACCCCGTTTCCAACAATTGTGCTATCATGTTTTTTGTGGTACGTCTTGCACAAATACATTAGCCTTTGATTCTGTGATTCATTGTATGCTACTTGCATGTTTTGGACATACTTGTTGGTATCCCTAACGCACTTTACTCATGTGTCTGTCAGATTTCTTTTTTTGATTGTCAACACACAGTAAGTGTGATGGGATGAGGATAGTGCCAGTTCACAACATAAATTGCCATGCCACTCCCATGTTGATGGGACATCCACACATTCTTGTCATGACATTTCCATCTCAATTGGCTTACGTACACAATAGTGAATGCTGATGCTTTCACAGTTGTCCCATGGCTAACCTATGTGTCAGTGTTTGTGCTGCTAAAATTATAGCAATGTAAGGTCAGTGCAGTATTGAAAGATGAGCCATACACAATGTTTGTGATTCAAGACATTTCCAAATTTGTCATTATAGTGACACATGTGCCAGCTATGGTGGTAGTATCACTTGCAAGTGCGGAATATACGTGTATTATCGTTGTAAAACACAGTCCCTGCACTGTATTGGTTTATCCTTTGATTCTTCAGCCTCCCCACTGCCAAGTTGATCCTGTTCACCATTGTCATATATCTTTGTGATTTTTGTCAGAAAACATTTTTCCAGTGGCACAGATTACACCGAGAGATTGTCTGTCAAAACTCTGGAATAGATTTGAGCAGTTTGGCACCAGCTACATCGATGCACCATACACACATTGTATTGACTCTTAAACTCTTATTAGAAGATGGACCTGATGGTTCTTAGGGCACAGCACAACAAGCACATTGTATTTCACAATGATGGTTAATATGCTTTCTGTAGTTCCGATGCACAAACATTTTAGCATTCCAGGTCATGGTTTAGTTAGTGTCATATACCCTGCTAGGTGATTGCTCTGTGAGACACTATTGGTTGGAGCACTTAAGCTTTCCAGATTGTTCACCTTCTAAAGTCACAAACCAAGCGTACAAGATATTGGTGAAGTGATTGTTTATTATACTACATCATGAGGTGAACATATAGGTGCCAAGCTATACGTAAAACAATATAACTGTGAGGTGACATTATGTGAAGAAGTTGTTGATGATGGCATCCCTCCTCAATGTTGCAGCTGCAGAAGTGGAAGGTTGGCTCAGATCCACTTCTTCCTCCTGCCCATCTTCAGGATTTTCTATCTCTTCTTGGTCTTCAGGCAGAGGTGTATTTGTCCTTACACAAATGTTGTGTAGTATACAACAAACAAGTATAATCTTTCAGACCAAGGCCGGGCTATAAAGGAGCCTTCCACATGAAATGTCCAGGCACTGAAACCTTGATTTGAGAACTCCAAATGTTCTTTCTACTATGGCCCTTGTGCTGCCCAGTGCCACATTGTAGTCTCTCTGTGCCTGCCTGTGTGTGTGTCACTTTGATGGGTGTCATCACCCGTGGCAATAGTGCATAGCCTTGGTCAGCTGAAACAGAATTGGAGAAAAGGTACATAAGTCTATTATCATGTTGTGTTAGCGGAATACATTTTTTGACTTTGTGTCCAGTGTGCAGCATTCTACATTAACTTCCACATGGTGTGGTACAGACAAATAACCTGCATCTATGCCATTACCTTGCCTATTGTTTACAGCATACACATCACTAAAATGCCATTGGCCCGGTCCTCTGTAATACCTCCATAGTGTAATTGTCAGGATGTATGGGTACCTTTACCAAGGGTGGGCGGAGTTGGCGGAGTGCCACTACTCGGAGTTCCAAGGAGTTGAAAAAAAAACTCAGTGGAACTCCGCTCCACTCCACCCTAATTAAAAAAAAGGGAAATAATCACTTACCTGCTCTGGTGTCTCCGGGCTGCCCTCCTCCTTGCCGTGGTCTCCTCCTCGCCGTTCTCGCCGGTCGCAAACCCCATTGTTGTACATCTTGGGAAGACTGCGCACGCGCGCCCATGTGCAGTTCTCCCAAGACGTACAAAGTAGGGGTTTGCGACCCCCGAGGACGGCGAGGAGGAGAGAACATGGCGAGGAGGAGGGCAGCCCGGAGACGCCAGAGCAGGTAAGTGATTATTTCCTGTTCTGTTTGGTGTGGGCGGAGGGGCTAACTCCGCTACGCCGCGGAGTTGGAGTTTTTGCCTGAACTCCGCGTTCCCAACGGAGCGCGGAGTTGGCAAAACTCCACAAACTTCGCTGGCGGAGCAGAGTTCGCCACCCCGGCTTAACCTTTACACAAATTTGTCACTCATCATCCTTACACTCATATGACACACGGCAATGGCTGTAGGAGTTACTTCCATTAGTGCAAACATGTTTTTCTATTTATATTTCTGGAAGTAAAAGTTACAATGTGTCAGGCATGGACATGAAAAGCAGATGTTTTTGACCCTGTTAGTTTTGATCTTCACATGTTAGTGCAAACTGGCCATTTTTGGGATACCATATATTATTTACTATGTGTGTATGGAGGTTGGACATTAACATTGGCACAATTATACTGCATACACTGCAAGGAAAAACAACTTGGTGCAAGTGTATATCATATCTTTGACACTGTTTGTTATCTATTCATTGTGTGTTTGCGCTGGCACCTGCAGTGCTGTTTACCACTGTGACACACACAAAATGCCCTCGTAGATGTTGTTATTAGCTGTGATAGGAGATGTGTTGTGTGTATGCAATGTGACGTGTACTTACTGCACAGTCTGGTCCCTTGGATGAGAGCTAGGGGTGAGGAAGTTTCTCTCAATTATTTTCTGGTTGTTTACATTGTCTGCTATGTATTTCATTAGTTGTGTTAGGTTAAGCAGCATTGTCTAGCATGACTATTGCAGTACTAGTGTCTATGATTCATTTGCTTACTCATAGAAGTGTATAATGTCTCTCTCCTCTTGCCCATGGGAACACCTTCTGGGCAACTGAGTTCACAACAGGGATGAATTGCTTTCTCATTGCCTAGTTGTAGCTGTTCAATATGAAGTGTGCTGATATAAATGTCCGGGACAATATCTGGATGTGCACATGGTCCATCATGATGTTTGATGTGCCACTGTACATTGGTGATTGTGTAGAGGGATGAGCTAACCTGATGCAAAGCAAAGTGTTGGTATGTGCTTTCGTTTGACATACACAACATCCATGTTGTTAATGCTCAAACATAATTTATCAATGACGTATTTGCATGACTGAGCTGACACCATTGTGGACGTGTTATCTTGTTGTGTGGAGCGGACATTAGGTTATTTAATGCATATGTCACAAACCTTGCAATGTAAGCTGAGTTACTCCCTCTTACATTATGTGATACAGGTTACAGGAACTAATCATGGTGTATATGAGGATGACCCCTATGCTTCTGTATCCTCAGAGGGTGGCACACCACTTGAACACAGTGAAATGGATGCACTACATTGGAAGGATATGTTTAGGTTGTGGTCTAACGATATCTTGAGTGTTGCGGTTTAACAAATTGTCCATGGAAGAAAATGTTGCCATTTGCAAAGTGTGTGATGTCCTTTCTAGTGGGTTGCCTTACTGATTACCTATTGGTATTTTAAACGCTCGGCATTATTTCTTCACATGACCAGGTGTTGGGACAATGGCCATGTCCTCCACCATAGCATCATGCTAGATGACAGTCCCTCATCCCATGAGACTGGTTTCTGTGGCTCACAATGTCTTGTTGAATGTCAACATGACCAACATCAGGGCATAGGGTAACACACGCTATACATGATTGAGCATGGGCGATTGTGACAGATGTGTTTGACATCTCATTCTTAAATGTCATCTGTGGCAAGACTGGCATCGTAAGGGCAAAGGAAAAACTTAACAACAGTGGCAATATTTTAAATTAGGCTACGATTGAAAATCAGGGTGTTTAGGAACTGTGGCCCACAAAACAGGAATTATGAACACTTGATGGATAACTTTTTGTTAGTTACAAAGCCATGGCAACTGCAGGACAGAATGATGACCGACTGAAAATGAGTGTGAAAGGTAAAGTAATTGAAGCAAGCCAGACCTTGAGTGCACATGCAACTTAGGTCATGGTTTAATAATAGGAGTGTGAGCGATGTTAATACTCAATTTTGGGTAATGGTTTAGGGCCCGATTCACAAAAGTAATCTGAGACAAAATCCTAACTTTACGACTTTCGGTATTCACAGAAGGCATTTAGGAGTACTAAAGTTAGGATTTTGTCTCATTAAACTTAAGTTTTGGTCTTAAATTAAACTTAAGACAAACTTAAGTTTAACTGAGACAAAATACTAACTTTAATACTCCTAAATGCCTTCTGTGAATACCGAAAGTCGTAAAGTTAGGATTTTGTCTCAGATTACTTTTGTGAATCGGGCCCTTAGGTAATACATATCTTATTACAATTATGATTGTATGTGATTATCAAACAAATTAGAGTGAGTAAGTTGGAAAGCAGGCCAATCAGATTTAACATGGAATTGAGTGATGGGTGGAAGGGCAAGGGAATGAATGTAGGCAAAGTAAGATTGGATGAATGGAAGGAAAACAAAAGTTAATGAAAGAAGGTAAGAAGGGATGATGGAAGGGCTGGAGGTAGATTATCCGACAGGACAAGCCAAAGTGGAAAACAATGATAAATTGTGAAGCAGTTTAAGAATATTGGAATGTGGACAATGAGCAATGTCGAAAGCTAGAAGGTGAACACTATGTTGAGGGAATGGACCAAAGTAAGGTATGACTTGAAAAAGATTATAATGCAATTAATCAAATGTTGTTAGGACATCCATATTTAAAATTGGTGAGATATGTAGTGTGCAAATGTCACTGCTGAATGTGCACTTTTAGCACATTACTTAAAATGTACAGCTGCAATATCCATCATTGTGAAGCATTGGACTAAGGGGAGCTAACACCACAGGCATTTGAATGGTAAGTGTTGAACTCAATGGGGCTTAGTTACAAGCCCCTTGCACAGCAGGTGCGTCACTTTTTGTGATGCACCGGCGGAGCAACCTGCTGCCCCATACTTACAAGGGCATGTAAAGCAACCCTGCGTGGCTTTTCATGTCCTTGCGAATATGGGACCTTTATTGCAAATCTTTGCGTGAAAGAGGCATGCCATGGGTATTGCTGTGTGTGTTCCCATGCAATACCCATGGCTTCTGCCGCATTTCCATATTTACGAGAAATCGTAACCACGGAAATGTGTCAGAATGATACGCCTCAACAGGGGAGGCACAACGAGGAGACATGTTTTCAAATCTCTGCCTTTCTTTCCTCTTTTTATGCGTGCTGCATTCTGCAGCACATATGGGAAGAGGAAATCACCTCTTGTGATTGTTTTAGTGCAGGAAGGTGTCCCTTCCTGCATGAATACAATCATCCCCGTGACGCAGGCACACTTGCACCATGGTGCAAGTGTGCCTGCGTTGGTGAATGGCAGCTAATTGTGCACCAGTGCACGGGAGAGCAGAAGGATCCCTCATTTCCTTGTACATATGACGCATCCCTTTGCTTCAGAATTTACGCAGCACGGCACAGCCAAATGGCTTGTGGCACTGCACTGCATTAATTACTTGTAAATAAGGCCCAATGAAATTTGGAAGATATGTATTCCTTGAGTGACAAAGTGCGTTGTAAGTAAATTTCCAGGCTACTCCCTTGGTGGAACTAGTTGCATATATATTGTGCTTTGACTTTCTATGATTATGAATTATAGTTGGCCCAGAAACAATATATGCACAATGCAATTTCCTACATGTGCAATTTAAATTTGTTGACCTACGTTATTGAGTGGCTTGAGGTGTGTGGTGTGTTCAAGTTGTACTTACCAACAAGCAGTCCATTTCCATAAGTGCCATTCTGGAACCGATGGTTGATGACAGATTGGCGGAAGATAAATGAATCATGGACACTGCCAGGGTACTTGGCCACGACATTCAGGAACACACCCAGTTGGTCAACTATTGCCTGCACATTCATGGAGTAGGTGTGCTTCCTGTTTCTGCAGATGTGGACAGTGTCCGCAGGAGGCACAAGCTGCACATGGGTGCAGTCCATTACCCTCAACACAAGTGGAAAACCAGCAATGGCATAAAAACCTTGCTTGTTGGTGAGTTGCGCAGTGTTGGGGAAGTGTGATACTGCAGTGTCAGGCTGATGATGGCATCCAGGACAGTGGGGAGGAACCTGGAGAAGGATGCCTGGGAAACTCCGGCCACTCTGACGGTGGTCGGTTGAAAAGTTCCTGAGGCCAGCATGTGCAGCACAGCAAGTAGCTTTGTCTGTGGAGGTATGTTTGTGCTGGAATGTGGCCTGCAATCTTGGCACAATCTGGTTGAGGAGGCGGAGAATTGAGCCCCTTTTTAGCCTGTAATGGGCTATGACCTCCTCAGGCCGGAGGTGTATGAGGGTGATCCTCTGGCAGTAGATCCGGTCTCTTCTGCGGGGCTGCCTCTGTGGTGGTGGTCTTCTTGGTGCTCCGAGTTGCAGTAGAAGAAGCTCCATGGTGTAGTTGAGGTTGCCAATGATGAACTGGGATTGTCTTCCTTACATACAGGTGTGTTTGTACCATTTTTAAGACTAGGTAAGCATTGACGTTAGAAAACTGCCACTAATTGGACTTAGTGGCATTTTTTGTTGTTTTGCGACGTACAAGGGAATCCTTGTAAATATCGCGATGTGTGTTTTGCAGGAGTTTTTACGCGGGAAGGTCTACCTTGCATCCCATTTTCGGTAAGTCACTCTAACAGAAGTGGCGCTGTTGAAAATTCACGTTTACGAAAGAAAAATGCTGCTAACTCAAGTTAGCGGCAACTTGTAAATATGGCGATAAAGAAAAAGCAGCTGTAGCGTCCAAAAATTTACGCTACGGCGGCGTTAAATCCTTGTAAATATGCCCCTTAGTGTCATAGACAGCATGTAAAAAATGAGGGGAAGTGCTGCACCTCTACTGTGTATGTATCTAATAGACTCAACTCTACACAAGGGGGTTGTTAGAGTGACAGGGAATCAGCTAACCAAGATCTATTGAATCACACCTGCTTATTGCCTAACATTAATGTTACGTAATAAAGCACAGTTATTTGTCCTACATATCAAAAGGAATCATTGTGAATGAACAGTTTTTAAATTGCTTATATCTTCAATGTTGAAATCAGATTGTTCTGTATGTCCTCACTAACCCCCATAGAAAGGCTAGGATTGTTCAACATTACAAACATTAACATCCAAAAGCTTTAGACACTACTTCACACAGTGTTGCTGAGGCATAGAACATGGACCCTGGAATAGGAAAGCCAAGCAATCTTAGGTTTCACAGCTCACACACAGTAGGCCAGCCCTGACCCACAAATAACGTCACTTCACTCTGTTTTAATCTTTCTGAAAATGTTGCTGTTTACTATTAAGGAAACATAGTTGGGCCTTAACTTGATCAGTAGTGTAAAACAAAAATTGAAGATCAGTTTGACATCATAAACATGAATGAAGAGAAAATGTTTTAGACGTATTATATTGCTTAAAAGGAGTATGAATTATCTTTGGAGCAGCACTGCTTGTGATGAGAATGAACTTCAAGACTAGCCTGTCCCATTAAGTTTTTTGTTACCAGCGCCATTCGCCGTTTTCTCTGCCAGAGGATCAAGATCTAACACATCCAGCAGAGTCCTGTTGCCATTACCCTTTACAGTGCCCCACAAACCCCCTGTGGCCACACACCCTGAACAACTGTGGCCACTCCTGTCCTGGCTCCTGTGACAACCACAGCATAACATCTGCTGTGCAGCCTAGACACCCTACACCTATGGCTACCAACCCAAGGTCACAGGGCTGTTTGGAAAGGGCTGAGTCAGGTCTTGCTGTGGGAGGAAGTCTTAGTGTGGGGTCACCAATGTCAGCACCATGAGTAGAGACCTGATGGGTATAGCCATGTGACAAGAGGATCAGCTGGGCCAAATTTTCGAACTTCTTTGGGCCCAGAGCGATCTCATGAGGGCCCAGAATTAGCTCACGAGGGTCCAAAATGATATTCTGGAGTGTCTACAGAGTGTCCAAACTTTACATTCTGGGAAGGTGCAGGATCTTCAGAGCATTGTCTGTAGCAGTTTTTAGGTCTCGCGCCTAGCGTTGCAGTGCGCAGCGAGAGACCTCATGTAGGGGGTTTAGAAGCTGACTTAGGAATCGCACACGCTCGTGCGTGTGCTTTCGTTTCCCCCGGCTATTGGGCTTTGCGTGCGTCTTTATAAGAAAGACAGCACGCAATTGGGCAAAGGCGGGCGCATGTCCCGCCTTTGCCGCGCCCATTCCCACCGGTGTCTAGCACGCGCAGCAGCGTGCGTTCGCCGCGCTCCCTTTCCCCCCGCTCCTCTGTGGTGCGCGCGCACCACTGGTTTCGATTCCCGCGTTCGGGTTTCGATTCCGTGCTTGTTATTCTAACTTCCAGAATGCTGTCTCCATTCTCTCTGCGCTGCATTTTTTTTATTTTTCCTATTTACTTTTTTTGTATAACGTCAGCATCGCCCGTCGGCCCCTCGCAAGCTGTTCCCGTGACAGATTTCCTGCTGTATTGTGTATCACGCTTCAAAAGGTTTGGTTTGCAGCTTTATAATTCGACGTTGGATTCCCTTCCACGTTAAATACACTTATTGAGTAGCTAGCGCTTTGCCAAAAATTAACTGCGCGTCCTGATATTTGTAATGCGAGAGATTTGCGCCAGTTCATTTCCGTTGGTGCCAATGCAAATCTGGCCATGACTGGTGTGCCTGTATGAATGTTTTTAAGAGGCTGAAAGTCCATATAAGAATACACCCAGGCTCGCTCTCGCACACCCGGGCGCACTCGCACGCTCTCGCACTCACACACTCTCAGGCTCTCGAACGCTGTCACACACTCGCACTCTCAGGCTCTCGCACGCTGTTACACACTCGCACTCTCAGGCTCTCGCACGCTGTCTCGCACTCTCAGGCTCTCGCATGCTGTCACACACTCGCACTCAGGCTCTCGCACGCAGTCACACACTCACACACTCTCAGGCTCTCGCACGCTGTCACACACTCACTCTCTCGCACGCTGTCACACTCGCACTCTCTCAGGGTCTCGCACGCTGTCACACACCCACACAGTGGGGGCCATGGGTACATGTTTTGTTTTTGCGGAGATAGTGTGGTTCTGCGAGGGTGTCTGGTGCTTGCCCTCTGCACAGCTGTGGGCGTTTTGAGGTAGTTCACTAGCACTTAGGTGGCAAAGAATGCTGGGCCTGGTGTGTTCATTTGTCGTACAACTTTGTGAGAGTGTGTGTCGTGTTTATGTAGTATGTGTGTGTGTACATCGTGCGGGTTCTTGAGCGTGGTACGTGTGTGTTTACTTGTGGGGTTTGTGTTTTTGTTCCTTGTGTGTGTCTGTGATGGTCCGTATGTACGTGTAGTTAATGTGTGTGTTATGTGGCGTGTGGGTTCATGGTGTTTGAGCGTGTGTTTGCATGTGTCCGTGTGCATGTATGAGTCTGTACAGATTGTGACTGTACGTGTGTTATCATCCCTAATTACTACAGTAATCTCAACCTGACGATAGTTCCTCGCCTCGCGCTCCGTGACGTCAGTGAGCGCCTTATTTGAGCTCAGGGTGTGGGTTATTTTCCTGTAACCAGCTAATATAACTGTGCCTCTGATAACGCAGGTGAGGCGTCGAGGCAAACACACGTTGCAGCATATTTGAATACAGAGTATGTGCGTACAGGCGTGAAGGAGAAATGGTCTACCTTCTATGTAACCTCTTTACCTAATTTACAACCGCAGAGTTCAGGCAAGATCGCTCTCCTCGCTATACATAGAATTCAAAATATTGCTGAAGTTTGAAAAAGGTGTACGATAAACTTTAACACGAACCGTGACTCGTTTAGATTGTTAGCGGGAGACAGAACTAGAGATTGGGGGTCTAATGTTCATTCAAGACACCACGAAGTGTGCACGGGTCCCTTCATTTTGTGACAAACGATGTCTGCTTTCAGGTAAAGTTGCTGTCCGTTCAGTAATCTGAGGTGCTTTCATCTGCGCCAGTCGGGGTGTTTGCTCTTTGACCTGACATATCTAAAGCACCCTTTCTGTTGGTATAGATGGTGAGGTTCATTGCATTTTTTTTTAACTATTAGTATTATAAAAAACAATGCCTTGTATTTATGTTTTAAAACCCAAAACATAAATAGAAGGCATTGTCATTTACAATGCCAATAGCTCAAAATCGTGTGAATGCGAGACCTATTGCATTGCAATGCAATAGGTCTCGGATTTGCAAAAGTTTGAGCTATTGTCATTGTAAATGATAATGCCTTTTATTTGTGTGTTTACTAAACCTGCAAGGGGTGTTCACGCAGCGCTTGCACGTTTTTTAAACACATAAATAAAAGGCATTATCATTTACAATGCCAATAGCACAAACTCTTGCAAATGCGAGACCTATTGCATTGCAAATGCTTGTTTATTTAGCTGCTGTGTTCTGTGGTCAAGCACCACCTGCTGCCAGCTCAGTCCCAGAAACATCTATAGCTGGCAGCTCCACAGAAAACGGAACACTGTAGCACACTGAGCCATCTGTCACCACACTGCCCTTGACACTGAGACCGCTCCAGTGGCTCTTAGGAGGGGTCATTCATCTAGCCCAGTTGAACACAACAGCCGAGAAACCACTACCAAGTGACGCAAAAAGGGATGTCCTAATGTGAGCTTCTGGACTATTTACCTTATCCATCTTATGTTCACACATTTACAATACACTCATGGATTGTTGTCTGGAAAAGGCCTCTAAGCAATTGTCGGCTCATCTTTAATTCCTCATCCAATATGCAAGCTAACATATTTTCTAAGAATCTGAAATTATATTTTTTGTTCTAAATTATAAAATAATGAATAAATATAACGTGTGTTATGATATTTAATGTTACATTCTTCTTTAGGAACTTTACATATTTTCCAATAGTTTATTATAGACATGCAATATACATTTCATCATACCACAGTTTTAGGTCTCGCCTAGCGTTGCTGCGCACATGCGCAGCTCGCTCGGCGAGATTTATTACAGATGAGGACTTTGAGAAAAGGGCTTGAAGCCCCGCCCTTATTCCCATTGGCTTGCGTCACCGTTTATGTTAAACGGTGGGCTGCCATTGGAAATAAGGTTTCTGGGGTGCCTCCTTTTCGCTTTTTTGTCCAGCCCATCCGGACTGGCTCGCCTGCATTACGGCTGTTGTGACGAAGTTTCTTATCAGAAGCTTCGTCACGCTGCCTTGCACGCGCCAGTCCGGCTCTCTGATTGGGCGCTGTGAGAACGCTCTTCATATGGTAACGGGCTTGTTTTAGTAGGATTTCCGCATCTTTGGGCATCCTTCCAAGGTGTGCATGGCTTGCGTAGCTGCTTTTTCTTACTTTGTTTTTCTTAACATCTTAACATTTATATAGCGCGAACTCGACCCAAAGCTTTCGGAGCGCTTCACATAAGCACCATATTCCAGCACTGTCATCACCAGTCGCCCTCATACACCCGCCAGGCTCCAACAGACATACACGAGCGCGGTCCTCTTTCACTTTCGGGACCGCGCTTGTTTTTTAATGCAGATTTCTATAGGGCGAACTCTGCCTGAAGGTATTGGAGCGCTTTACATGAGCTCCGATTACGTTACACAAGGGCACATTCAGGCACGGGGAGATTATGTGATCGGCAGGCAGGGCTGCTCGGGAGGAGCGCTTGAGGCAGCCTGGCACGGTGTTTTTTTAATGCAGATTTCTATAGCGCGAACTCTACCTGAAGGTATTGGAGCGCTTTACATGAGCTCCGGTTACGTTACACAAGGGCACATTCAGGCACGGGGAGATTATGTGATCGGCAGGCATGGCTGCTCGGGAGGAGCGCTTGAGGCAGGCTGGCACGGTGTTTTTTTTTATATAAGAAATAAAGATAGGCAGTGGAACCCCATAGGCCTCAGCACCAAACCCGCTATCCCTAATGCGTATATGTGTAATCTGGAACTATCCAGAAACGTGTGTGCACACTGACAAACACCCACTGCCACAATGTGAATCCTATACCAGGATTTAACAATTTTTTCACAATAGCACAGGTGCACCACATAAACAATTTAGACAATGAGTTATATAAAATCCATGTCCACAGCGTATTCATCCATGTATCTTCCTTTATTCAATGAAGTCTTTAAAACATAGTCAAGGTGATTGAGACACAGCCGACGCGTTTCGTCCTTATCATAAGGACTTCTTCAGGGCAATTAAATCTTAGATATTATTTCTATTTGGGCAAGAATGGCCACCTGGTAAATCGGGATATAGAATATAAAAAGATGCTCCAATCCTCCAAAGTATTATTTTTAAAAGTTGTAATTGGCACCTTAATCTAAAAGGCTAGGACGAGCAGATATGAGATGACTCCCAGTTTAGTTAATCCTTAGTCCCAGGTCAGGGAAAGGAAAGATATGCAAAAGGTAATTGCACAGTACTGTAACCGGCCAAATTCAGTCGGGGCAGTCCTCGTCAACTGAAGATCGACAGCATATCTAAGATTTAATTGCCCTGAAGAAGTCCTTATGATAAGGACGAAACGCGTCGGCTGAGTCTCAATCACGTTTTTTTTTTTTTGAACAACTTTTATTGATTTTCAATTCGCCAAGCCCCCCTTCAACCCATATACATCACAAATTGCAATGAGGAGCACATATCATAATACAATATCTAATTATTTACTGTCTGCTATTTGGTTGAGTTCTTCAGGCCCATCAACACATTTAAAGGCTATGCTACATCTGCTTCTCTCGTCCGCATTCCCAGCAGTTCACCCAGGCCATGGTATTCCAATGCAAAATGATTCTCAGATAATGTGCCCCCCTCTAAGCTCGTCCTTCCCTCCCCGTTCCCACCCCTGCCCCGGTGTGCTCCTCGTTAGTTACTCAGAATTATTCCACCATCCTCTTCTTATGATAGTGTGCGGGTTCTCAGCTGTATTTGATTCGCGTCCCTAGGCCCACTAGCTCCCCTCCTATTCTTCCCCCTGTTGCCCGCTTAAGCCTAACTATGGGCTGTATGATCTACCCTCATCTCTCGAGGAGCTTCTAGGGATTCTGCCTCCGATTCCGAGTCCAGCTCGGGGTTCCGCAGCAGGGCCACCAGTGCATCCCACGCCCGGGCAGAGGCCATCGCATTTTCATTGTTCGCTCTCATCACCTGTCGCAACCTAACCATACTCTCGCTAGTCGCCCAGTTCAATAATTCCACCCGCCAGCGCGCTACGCTAGGATCCAACTTAGCTTTCCACTGCCTTGTCAGTTCCCGCTTAGCTAATAAGAGCCCCAAATCAATGAACTTGCTTGTGATCTTAGTGCGCGCTGTATGTGAGAACCAGTGCAGTATGCACGCACCCATGTCAGGCTCTATTTGTCTATCCGTGACTCCGCACAGAACCTCCATCACCTCCTCCCAGTAACTTCCGAGCTGGGGGCAGCTCCACATCATATGTTGAAAATCGGCTGCGCTCGTACTGCATCGAGGACAGCATGCCGAGTCTACCTGGAAATATTTAGTTATCCGCTCCGGGGTTAAATATGCCCGATGTAAGACGTAAAAATGAATAAGTTGAAACCTCGCATTCCGCGTACCTTTCCATGCCCTCTCCACTATCCCTCTCCAGGCCGTCTCGGGAATGTCCTTACCCAGGTCTATCTCCCATTTTTCGCGCAACCGAGCTAGCGGCTGCAGTCCCTCTCCCACCAGGTGCCTACTCAGGCAAGTCACCGCCTTTATCGTCCCCGCGGCCATTACCACGTATTGACACGTCGGGGAAGTCCTTGGTTCCAATAGTCCTTCTCCCCAATATTTCTGTATCGCGGACACCAGCGCGGCATGTAGTAAATATGCGCCTCTAGGCAAGCCATACCTATCCTGTAGCGCTTGATAGGGCAGGAGGGTCCCCTCCTCATAAAGATCTCCGATCATTTGCAGCCCCAGGTCCTCCCACTCTGCCAGCGCATACCAGTCTCCCCCATGCGGGAAAGCCGTACACATCCCCAGGGGGATCTCTGGTGCGTATGGACGAGCAATTCTTTCTTTCCGTTTGTATCTATTCCAACACGCTCTCAGCGTTTTCTCCTCGCTTGTTAACGAAGCCACTCGCAATCGTTGTCCTAGAATTATAAATGATAACACATGCCGTGGCAGCCAACGGTCCTCTGGGCCATCCGGTCCCCTAAATTCCCTAGCCACCGCTTGCGTGAGCCCTTGTAGTTGTGCCGCTAAATAATATACTTCGAAGTCCGGGACTGCCCATCCTCCCTCCACTCTTGGCCTCATCATCGTAGTCAGTGCTACTCGGCGCCTACCAGTCCCCCATAGGAATCCACCTACCATTGATCTAAGCGTCTTAAACACCGGGCCCGGGATCCAAACTGGCAGCGTCCGAAAATAATATAGTAATCGGGGCAGTGCCACCATTTTCAGTAGTGCCACTCTTCCCGCCACTGATAGTGGCAAAGTACCCCAGAAAGCCATGCTCCCTTTGAGCCCTCGCACCGCTCTCATCACGTTGCCCTCTAGTACATCCGCCTGTTCATGGTAGATGTGTGTCCCCAAGTACGGCAAGCAACAGGGTTCCCATCTTATCCTTTCCAGTCCAGCTGGAGGCTCCAGTGCCCTACACGCCGGGAACAAGCAAGTTTTCTCCCAATTCACACCCAATCCCGATATTTCCCCAAACTTACGCAACAGCTCCGTCGCTCCAGCATCCACCTCCCGGGGCGGCCATAAACATCAATAGATCATCTGCATAGAATGATATGTAGTGCACCTCACCCCGTAGTACCATCCCTGCATAGTGCTTCCCCGATCTAGCTTGCACCGCCAACTGTTCAATCGCTAGCGCGAACAAAAGCGGGGGTAACGGACATCCCTGGCGCGTCCCACGTCCAACTGAGCAGGGTGCCGATACCATCGCCCCCGTTCGTACTCTAGCCATCGCTGATTCGTATAGGATACCTGTCCACCTCACGAATGCGTCTCCCAGTCCCATTTTACGCAATATCTGAAAAAGATAAGGCCATTCCAGACTATCGAAAGCCTTCTCTATGTCCACTGAGAGAATCAGGGCGGTCGACGCTGGATCCCGGTACGCCTCCAAGATGCGCAATAGACGTCTCACATTGATAGACATATTACGCCGAGGTATAAACCCGATTGATCCCGGTGCACTAGTTGCGACATGTAGGGAAGCAACCGAGTTGCCAGTATCCTGCTCAAGATTTTATAGTCGGTCGTCAACATTGAAAGCGGACGGTAGGCCTTCATATCCTTCGCATCTCTTCCCGGCTTCAAAAGGGGGATAATAATAGCCTCCCTGGTAGTTGCAGGCAGCCTCCCTACTTTATTTGCCTCCGTATAAACCGCCTGCAGGCGCGGGGCCAGCCGGTCCGCGTATTTGGAGTAAAATTCGATGGGAAGGCCATCTACTCCCGGTGTCTTACCACGGGCCATTTGCTTAATCGCGGCCTTAATCTCACCCACCGCAATCTCGCAGCCCAGCAGATCTCCCTGCTCCTTATCCAGGCAGTGTCTCAATCACCTTGACTATGTTTTAAAGACTTCATTGAATAAAGGGAGATACATGGATGAATACGCTGTGGACATGGATTTTATATAACTCATTGTCTAAATTGTTTATGTGGTGCACCTGTGCTATTGTGAATTTTTTTTATTTTTTATATGTATGGCGCCGCCCCTAACTCCTTTGGAGACCTCATCTCCAGACCTTCTTCGTGACAGTGGAATCCCCTCTAATTCTCAGACGTGAACAGCATGGGACTTGCCTCAATTTGGGACCTTCATGCCACAGCTTTAGATCATCAGCGCGCAACTTAGCCTCCCCAAGTTGATGCGCTTAAACGTTTTTAATTCATTGCTTCTCTTTTCGACCTCGTTGTTCGCGTCTCACGTTCCTGACTTATATTTGAAAAATAAGTTGTGTGTCCCGTATATCGTGTAGAATCTGCGTTCAGGACCTGGACACTGTAAACGTGACCAATAGGAACAAGCATTAAAAATGCAATAGGTCTCGCCTTTCATTAAGTTAAAGCCATTTGCTTTGCTATACAATACCATTAGCAAAGCAAATGGCTTTAACTTAATCAAAGGCGAGACCTATTGCATTTTCAATGCTTGTTAATTACTGTCATCTCAATTGTACATCTACATCTATAGTGGTTTAGTACATTTGCAGTTTAATATGAAAAGGTATACATCCAAAAATCCCACAGAGGAGAAAGATACATCAACGTGCAGAAGCCATACAGAGAACACAAAACAATAGGAACTAAAGACTCAAAAATATAAGGCATAATGACAACTAAAATATGACTTTTATAAATCAATATATGATTCCAAGTATGGTGAAGATATAAAGTCAGTTTTAGATTTTGTTAGCAACTGCTTCTCCAAATACATTAGCAACACAAATGGTAGTCATCAGGGACGCATTGGGCTGCCCTCATGTTTTACACAGACATTCTGCTCAGCCGCAGTCATAAACTGCACCAAATTTCAACTGATATGCTATAGTTTACATCATCAAGTCCCAGTTTTAGACTTTGACACACACACACACACAACATGACAGGTACCTTGGATGAAACTCATTTACATTCACATCACTTCGTTACTGAGAAGACGTGTACTGCTATTGTTTCATAAATATTCCGCCAATGGTGAGGCAAATTGCACTGCAGATCCCTTGATAACCAGTGTTTGGCAACACTTGAAAGTATATGTCTATGTTTTGCTAGTGTTCCAGAAAATAAAACAGAAACAATATTTGACCATAATAAAAAATCTGAAGTGTATTAAATGGATTAGTAGCATATATTCTAAAACAGAATATGTCAATAGGGAATATAAAATGGCTCTCCCATTTAAAGCTTGCATATGTTTGAGCTACCACAGGAGCTCTGTACGAGCTTCTGGGGAAAGGGAAATCTCCTAAGTGTACGTCATTCCTTGATGTAGGTGCTGCGTCTTCAGGCACTATAGAAGCCTGTAATCCAGCGGGCCTGGAAAGATCGCCAGAATCAAGGACGACAGGAGGCCGACGATCGGAGCTAAGAGACGTAGGGAAAAGTTTCTCTCACCAAAGTATGTCGCAGTTTCCTGTGAATCAAACGTATCTTCTGTTTGGGTAAACGGAGACATTGCTGCATGGTATCGACCTCGAACCCCAGGAATGTCATGCGTTGTGCTGGCATGCATTCTGATTTCAGATCGTTCAAGATAAAACCTAGATCCTGCAATAGGGCCTGAGTCATCTGAAGCTGAGCAATTAATATTGTCTTCTGCTGGTGCATCAGAAGGATGTCGTCCAGGTACACTATGAGACACTATGAGACATACCCCTTGTGCCCGTACCATTCAATGACTGGCCTCAACAGCTTGGTGACACACCAGGCGCTGAAGACAGACCGAACTGCAGACAGGTGAACTCGTAAGTGTGGTCGCCCCACTGAAACTGTAGGAACCGTCTGTGGGAAGGAAATACTGGTACTGTCAAGTTGGTGTCCTTTAAATTGAGCCGTACCATCCAGTCATCTGGTAGTAAAACATCCCTGAGAAGGTGAACGCCCTCCATTTTGAAGTGGCGGTACAACTCCCATTGGTTAAAATTTCGAAGATTGATCACTGGCCTGAACCCTTTGTCTTTCTTTTCTACTAGAAATATGTTACTGTGAAACCTCCTGGGGTGAAGGTTCGCAGGAGCAATGGCCCCCTTTGCGTAAAAGTCTTTCACCTCCCTGTCTACCACCTGTGCTCCTTCCTGTGAGAAAATTAGAAGACGGGGTTGTGAAAGCTGGTGTGGGGTCCCATGGAACTCTATGTGAAAGCCGGTCACAGTTTGTAGTACTCATGCATCCTGTGTAATGGACACCCACTTGTGGCTGATCCATTGCAATTTTCTCCCCACCTCTGGTAGGAAAAAAGGGGCATTCCTTACCGGTGGATCCACCTGGTGCGTTGCTGGCTCTGCAGAAGTTGCCCTTTCCGCCACGTCCCCTGCCACGGCCTCTTGAGGAGTAGAACCCTCCGAACTTCTTCTGGTCCTGCCTCAGCAGAGAACGCTTGTCTGGAGCTTGTGGGGGTTGGAATTGAATGAACGGCCGGAGGAGTGCCCCCTACCTCTTATGGCCCACTCAAAAATTTGCTGGCTGAAGACCTTCTTAATAGACTGTTGTGCCTTATCCAGGAAGGAGAAGGTGTTGACAAAATGGGGCAGTTCTTTTATAATCCATATTTGTAAAGCGCAAACATATCACCCCCTAAGGTTTCAAGGCGCTGTGGGCCGTCGGGGTGATTAAGTGAGCTATTGTAGTAGTAGTAGTATAGTAAACAAGCTTTATTCGATTTCTATTTAAGAGAATCATAAAAGCACATAAAAAACATAACATACAAAATTGATAGTCATCACATTTTTTACACACTCTTTTAAAAACATTTAAATCCATTGCTTTCTCCCCATTATAGAGGTAGGAGTATTAAACCAATTAGCCATCGTAATATTATCGATTTTCTGCATCTTACTATACTTTTCAAAAACATTGATAAAATCCAAGTCATAAACTCATTTTCTAAAAATTGCAATGTGAAAAACGCAGGTCGACATCTTCTAAAACCAAGCTTTTTTAAAAGGGGTAATAACCATTTTTTCCTTTGTGTATTGTTAAAATTTGCAGAAGAGAACTGCATGGAGTGTCGTTTGCTCTGATCTGTCATCACAGGGGCATAATTGCATCACCCTGGCCCAATCATTCGTATTTGGGAAACTGATTATTCTATGTAGTGTGCCCAATCTAAATCTTGTCAACAATAGTCTATCATAGGTACCACGCACTAAAATAAGATATGGTTGAATACTATAGGTTGTTAAAATCAGTTGGTGATGCAGTACTGTGGGTTTGGAAATGTCTTCTGCTTGAGTGATTCAAGTAGGGACATACCTTTGGCTTTCAGCTCTTTTCTTGAGATGGTAGTCATTGTGCTAGGTTCGTTATAAAACTCTGGGTAACCTAAGTCATACATGAAATCCCGGACATATTTTAACCATTTAATTCTTACAGCACCAACCATACTTAAAACATCAGTTAAAATCTCCCGATTTAGATTAGTTTCTGGACATAGCCATATCCTATACCAGAGCATAATTGGTTCCATTTTAATTAAATCTGTTATGAATGGGACACCCAGTTCCGAGTGTAATAGCACTTGCGGGGACCTCCTACCTAATTTTTTGGAGAAGTTGACTAGGGCTGCGGTAGTTTTCATAAAAGCAACTTTTCTCGCTTGCACCGCTTGAGCCCATGTGGCTTTGTGGTCGAATAAAATTCCCAAATAGTTAAAACTTAATAAAATCTATTTTTTGTTCATCAATAAACATATCTCTACATATATTGCTGCCTGAGCCGCACCTCATAACAAAGGTTTTTGTTGTATTTACCCTTAAACCTAGATCGTGCATAAAAGCTGCAAAGCAATCTAATAGTCTTTGTAGGCCCACTTGGGTGCGACACATCATGACAGCGTCATCCGCATACAATAATGCCGGTATGGCCCGTCCTTTTATCATAGGGAAATCTTGGCCGACATTCGTCAGTGCTTGGCCTAGCCCATTTATATAGAGATTAAAAAGGAAGGGGGCCAACACTCATCCTTGCCTGACCCCTCTCTTAATTTGGAATGGGGCTGTGCATTCTCCATTTGGGCCATAACGTACTCTGGCCTTGGCATTCTGGTAAAGTTGTTTTAAAAAATGTATGTTAGTATGATCTACCCCTAAATCCTGGAGCACTCTCCAAAGCCTGTCATGCCTTACACAGTCAAAGGCTGCGGTGAGGTCAACAAATGCTAAAAACAGCCTTCCTTTTAAAAAAAAAAGTATATTTGCCAATCAAAATGCTCAAATTTAAACTTTGTTCGGTAGTTCCCAATCCCTTGCGGAATCCAAATTGCAGATCTGAGAGTATCTTATTCTCCTCGGCCCAATCTTGTAGTCTTTCTAATACGATACGTCCAACAATTTTTGCCAAGGAATCTAACAAGGATATCGGTCGATAGCAGGTGGGATCTTGTCTATTTCCTTTCTTAAAAATGGGAAATAAAATAGATTCCGACCACGACTCTATAAGCTTGGAGGAGCAACTAGCCGTGATTACTTGTGCAAGAAGCGGGCCCCATAATGCTATATTACTTTTAAATAAATCGACGGGGATCCCGTCTGGTCCAGGAGCTTTCCCTCCCTTGCTAGCCATAATCGCCCTATTTACCTCGTCCACGGTAACCTGGAGGTCGGTTGATTTTGCTGGACATGGTGATGTCATTTCATCATCATCCTCCAAGTGCATTTCCACGGCATTGGTACCTTCAACATTATTAAATATTTTCGAAAAATGTTCCACCCACTGTACTTCCGTAATCGCAATTTCAATGGTAGGAGCATCCCCCAACTCCAAGAAGGGCGCCCTCACTGCCCTCCAAAAGGCCGCCCCATCTTTGGACATAGTGGTCTCCTGCAGGGTTTGCCAGAGATCTTCTCTTAGTTCCTCCTTACGTGCTTTAATTACATTTTTATAGACCCTCCTTGCCTCTCTTAGTGCTATCGGGTTTCTGGGTGTTTTATGAGTCAAATTTTTCAAGATTGCATATGCCTGCGTACACTTTGTATATATAAAAAACAAGGGAACCCAAGTAGAATAGGTCAGGGACCTTGGAAACTAAGTTATTGTAAAAAAACAGTGGTCCCTGAAATAGGGAAAAATCTATGAACAATGAATATAGTCCCAATCAGTACTATATTTTTGGCCCATGTCCAGCCGGACAGAGGCAAGTTTAATATGCAAAATAATTCGAATAAAACACAAAAATGTGAGGGAAGTATCAGTGGGATACAAGCCTGTATCCGTGAACTCACATATCTAGACAAACAAACAACATAGAAAGGCTCAGGCAATTTGTGGTTGTTTCTAAAAAGTAATATACGTATAGTGAAACAACAATCGTAGAAAGGTCACCTTTACACAAATTATATACAGAAATTACTGTGTATAAGGTTGACAACTGTGTCGGCAGACGTTTCGATCCTTATCTGTAGGATATTGGATCATCATCAGGACTAAGAAATAAAGTGCCTGAGAGCATATGCCTGTGAATTACTGCAGTCGAGCTCAGTGAATGAACGGGCTGTATTGCAGGCGGGGCACTTGGACCCTGGTATGGGACACAGTTGTCAACCTTATACACAGTGATTTCTGTATATAATTTGTGTAAAGGTGACCTTTCTACGATTGTTGTTTCACTATACGTATATTACTTTTAGAAACAACCACAAATTGCCTGAGCCTTTCTATGTTGTTTGTTTGTCTAGATATGTGAGTTCACGGATGCAGGCTTGTATCCACTGATACTTCCTCACATTTTTGTGTTTTATTCGATTATTTTGCATATTAGCTGCCTCTGTCCGACTGGACATAGGCCAAAAATATAGTACTGATTGGGACTATATTCATTGTTCATAGATTTTCCCTATTTCAGGGACCACTGTTTTTACAATTACACACACTTTGTGTCAAACCATCCTTTAGTCTTTCTAGATGATTCTGTCTTTTGTACCCAAAGAGCCTCTTTAATGCCCTGTGTAATAAGCTGAAAGGCTGTTAAAACCATTTCGTGTGTTGCATTCTCATCTAGGATGGCTGCTATTGCCGGATTACTGTTTATCACAATCGTCTTCGTGGTTACTAGTGGATCTACATTCAACCATTTCAAGGCATAGCCATTAACTCTATTCATTGCCAAATTTTGTGGGGCGTGAATAAGTTTGTGCTCATGGCTTGTTTGTTGTGTTAATTGTGTCAGGGAAATGCTCTGTGGAAAGTGATCACTCAAAATAATTTCATGAGTTTCAAATGATTTCACTCTGATCGCATATCTATTTGAAATTAAGATATAATCTATAGTAGTAGAGCATCCTCTTCCATTAAAAGTACATGTAAAGGGAGCAGGTTTGGTACTTATCTCATTAGCAAAACCCAGATCGTGACCACATACCATTTCATTTAGAACTTCCCCGTACTGTAAATGTGGGAAATGGGTTTCACTTTTCCCCTCCTCATTCATAATGCCACATACATCCTTACCATTATTTAGGCACAATGCTCTATTGAAATCGCCCCCCCAAATAATAAACACGTCCCCCTTCCCTTCCCTTTGAACCGTTTTCAAAGCATTGTCCAATTTTTCCATAATTCTCTCAATCTGGTCCAATTGGGCATTGTTATAAAAATTTACCAAAGCGACTTTATGCTTTTTATCAATATACAATAGCAACACTTGATAATATATTTCCTCGTATTTCAAATCTATTTTTCTAACATTTAACATGTTAGATATATAGATAGCTGGAACCCCCTTAGCCCTCCCGTGTTTCCCTGCCACAGCTGCCATGTGATATGTTCGATACCCATTTATGTGAATAGCCTCCTTTAGCCATGTCTCTTGAAAACACATAATGGAAAACTCTGATATAAAATCACACCACAGCGGATTATCTAACTTTGTTCGTAGTCCTGCTACGTTCCAGTAAACCAATTTTGTTTGATTATCTGCTATACTACATGCTCCTTTTGGCATAATTACATCTACAGTTTGCATGATAGGGACAGTCAATAGTATCTGTGATTGACTATTTCCTGGATTCGGTACACTGACCTCTGCCATTTGACTGGTTTTGGGGACCACCTTGGTCATCTTAGGTAATGCTGGAAGTTCGGCTACTATCGGAAATAATTCTTGGGAGCTATTTGGCTCTATATAAGGTTTGGAAAGGCTATTGGTATTTAGTTTAATAGGCTTATCTTTAGCTACCACCTTCTTATTTCCGTATTGTGGTGTTACCTCCTTTTCCAGTCAGCCTAACTCTTCTAAACTATTCAGGGTTTCATTACGATTTGTTGTTTGGACATTGTACCTAGAATGGCTCTCACCTACATAGTTCCAGTTTCTATTTGTAATTCCCCGTAAATTTGGGGGTTTATAGAAATGACCTAATGGCACAACATTAACATTTTGGGGACTAATAAAGTCAGTCCCTAGTCGCTCTAAAATGGTTCTCACCAAATAAGGGGAACCAAAAGTCAAGACCACGCAATCCCCTGGAAGGGCTTTGTGGGTTTTACCTACCCAGGCCGTTCTCCTGACCATTTTAAATTCTAAAAAAAGTGCCCTGTTTAATCCAGTCCTGGTACTCAACCAATGTAGGGATTTATTTCTTAGTGCCACTCAGGATTCGTTTTCACAAGTAGAGAGCTGCGGGACGTTTGCCAAAATTACAGTATAGGGAGTTGCTTCAGGAGGGAGATCTAAGGCTCTAACAGTGGATTCAGTATTAGCTTTTGGGATGCACGCGATATTAAAATTGGATTGACTACAATGTGAGGGGATGTCATTTACTTCCCTCCCCTGGTAGTTTCCCTGTTTTTCCCTTCGTCCACTTAAATTTTGATAGGGGCTTTATGTACCAGACTGGATTTTCGAGCCCTCTGTTCCTATCTGGTTAACCTGATTTACTTGTTTACTTTTGTCATTATTACTGTATTCAATGTTCTTCCCGAGGAGTTTCTCCAAGACTACCTCTATGTTTTTTAGCCTCTCATCCATCTTCCCTAGTGACTCTTTAAGAGTGCTCTCTAGCTCTCCAAGTTGGATGGAAACTTTTTTTAGATCATCCCTTGAGCTTTAAGACTCCTTCATTGATCCCGATTGATTGGAGGAGGGAGTAGGCTACTTCCGGTTGTAGTGAGGTTGGCGGTCTAGTCGACCAGCCTCTCCTACACAACCGGATGCAGAGCGGAACGCGCAGCGGACGCGCGCGAATGAGCTGCTGCATTGCGACTGTGTATGTTGTATATTTTTGCTAAAAAACTTTAAAAAGGAAATATCCTGTTGCTTTTTAACTCTTTTAATTTTGTGTTGGTGCATATTTTAAAAATAGAATTCACGTACCCTGCAACGCTTAGCCCTTAGCCTCTGTGGGCATTTCAAGCAGACAGACTCGCCTCTTATTCAATTACAGCTTTTGGCATTGTTGCTGGCAATAGCCCTCCCCGGTCCAACGCGGGATTATCCTGATTGATTGGAGGGAGTAGGCTACTTCCGGTTGTAGCGAGGTTGGCGGGCTAGTCGACCAGCCTCTCCTACAAAACCGGATGCAGAGCGGAACGCACCGGCGGCGCGCCAAAGGCAAGCCCGTCTGCGCCCGTCCGCGCCCTTCCGTCGCCAGGAGCCAGGAACCCTGCCCTTTTAATCCCAGATCATGAAGTAGGCACTAAGATAGTCTATACCAGTAGTGACCTGTTAAAGCTAAGAGGGCATCTACAATTGGGGTGCAATCTCCACAAACGAGTGGAGAGTTCTAGCTACTTAGAGGGCCCTTTCGCATGCCGAGCATGCAGATTTCAGAGTATGGACATGGACCTTGAGTCTATCAAGTTGGGTCATGCCGATACACCTATTGAGATCACTTCCGCCCTTAAAGAGACAGGACGGAAGTTAAGTAAAACCTGCGCATCTCCCAGACAAGAGTGGAAAGGCTTTCTCAGCAATGTCAGATCACTGCCGAAACATGCATTAGAAATATGGGATCTGCTTGATTCAGAGAAACCGGACTTAGGCTTCCTGACTGAGACATGGTTAAAACCTAGCTCCATCCCTGCAATTACTATGGCACTCCCGGAGGGCTATAAGATTCAAAGGCTTGATAGACAACACAAAGTGGGAGGAGGGATAGCTATTGTCTATAGAGACTGGGCCACAGTTACCATTCTGGAGCAACGAAGTAACGAAAAAATCGAAATCTTAGTCTTTCGGATAGACCTAACTCCACAGCTGAGCTGGAAGGGAGTTTTAGTTTATCGTCCCCCGGGCCCCATCACGGATTTTTCGATTCAGCTGGTGGAACTAATAGCGCTGCATGTTAT
This sequence comes from Calotriton arnoldi, assembly GCA_963921515.1. Lineage (NCBI taxonomy): Eukaryota > Metazoa > Chordata > Amphibia > Caudata > Salamandridae > Calotriton > Calotriton arnoldi. The sequence goes on from CAWUFW010016193.1 coordinate 297,229, forward strand.
TTCTACTCAAAATGTTCTCCTACTCGGAGATTTTAATGTGCATAGCGAGTGCGTAGAGAATGCGGAGGTAGTGGCTTTCCTTGCCGACCTCGCAGTATTAGATATAACCAAGATCAATGATGGTCCTACGCACATAGCTGGCCACACTTTGGATATTATTTTTACTAATTCATCCCATATTATTTGTGAATCTCCACGACTCGTTAGCTGGTCAGACCATGCATTCATTGATTTTAAGATTCCGGGACCCAGAGGCCAGGAAAAGTTTGGCTCTGACTCCAAACACTTGTTTAGATAGTGGCATAAAATCACTCCTGAGGCTTTTTCAGCCACCTTCCCAGCGTCATGGGATGGGGAGCATGAAAAGATAGAGGAGGGGTTAGTCCGCTTTAATGCCTTGGCAAAAGCTGCGATTGACCAACTTGCACCTTTGAAAACCTCTATGGGTAAGTCAAGACAGGTTCAAGCAGCTTGGTTCACTACTGAACTACGAATTGAGAAAGGCCATTGCAAAAATCTTGAAAGGCGGTGGAGATGGACCCATAATACAAGGGACAAAGAAAAATATAGGACTCTCCTTGCCCAATACCATAAAAACATCAAAATAGCCCGGAAGACCTTTATCGCTCAGCAGTTAACCCAGGCAGGGAATGCTCCAAAAGCATTATATCAGATTCTTAAATCCTTCACGAACCCCAAAGCGTTTGATCTGGAAGAACCTCCTTCTCAAGCTTTATGCGACACTATTGCGGAATATTTTGAGCAGAAGATTGATCTTATTTACAATAAGATCATTACAGATGGTAACACGAAGTCGGTCATGATCTACGACCACCGTCCCTGCAAGAGGGGGATACCCTTGATGAGTTTTCCCCCTCTGACTTGTGAAGAGGTAGAAACCTTATTACACACTGTAAAATCAGGTTCCCCTCTAGATGTTATACCGGCCAAAATATCGGCGAGCCTTGCAAAAGAACTGTCTGCTCCTATCTGTTCCCTCTTGAATGCGTCATTAAAGGAAGGTCATTTACCATCTGAATGGAAGGCAGCACAGGTCATCCCACTATGCAAAAATACCAAGGCCTCTATGAAAGATCTGTCAAATTTGCGACCAATATCCCTCCTACCACTCCTGAGCAAAATCTTGGAAAAGCATACTAATAAGCATCTATCAGCTCATGTCGAAGCGTCAGATTGCCTGGATGTGTCACAATCAGGATTTAGGCCTAAACATAGTACGGAGACAGCCCTAGTGGCTGTCACGGACAACATCAGGCTAGCACTAGACAGAGGACAATCCACTCTACTGGTGCTATTAGATCTCTCGGCGGCTTTCGACACAGTCGACCACCAGATCCTGCTCAGGAGATTAGAGGAATCTGGGATAAAAGGAGAGGCCTTGCGGTGGATGACTAGCTTCCTTTCCGATCGTTCCCAGACAGTCAACCTGGGACCTTATAGGTCTAAGTCCAAGAAGCTGACCAAGGGAGTTCCGCAGGGATCCTGTCTAAGCCCTACCCTATTTAATATCTATGTTGCTCCCTTGGCCGATCTTATGAGGACATATGGGTTCGTACCAATATCATACGCGGACGATACCCAGCTTACCTTCTCTCTCTTTTGATAAATCTTCCACAACAGCCCAGACCAACTTCTCTGCCGGCATGCTAGCAATATCTCAGTGGATGTGCAACAACTTCCTCCAATTAAATGCCGGGAAAACAGAGATTATGCTCTTCGGAGAGGCCGCATTGTTGTGGAAACCGGAGTGGTGGCCAGGTGAGCTGGGTGTCCCCCCCGCCTCGAAGGCATCAGTAACAAATCTAGGGGTTCGCATTGAGCAGAGTCTGAACATGAAGGAGCAGGTGACCCATACGGTGAGCTCATGCTTTCATGTACTGAGTCTGCTGAGACGAGTATTTCCGTTTCTCCCAGACCATGCACGGAAGACTCTTATTCAGACGTTAGTCTTGAGTCGTTTTGACTACTGTAATTCTTTTATTGATTTTGGCTAACGAGGCCTCGTTAGACCGCTTACAGGTAGTTCAAAATACAGCAGCATGATTGGTACTGAATGCTCCCTACAGATCATCTCCGAGTCCGCTGTTGCGGCAGCTCCACTGGCTTCCGGTGCGCAAACGAATAAAATTCAAGCTTTGATGCATCGTCCATAAGGCGGTGTTTGGCAATGGTCCAACATATCTTGCGGAGAAACTTAACCAATATACTCCCCTTAGAGACCTTCGATCCAGCTCCAAATCCCTTCTCGAAGTTCCCCGGATTAATAAGTCTAGGACTGGGGGGAAGGCTTTCTCATATCTTGCCCCACGGAACTGGAATTCGCTCCCTATTACATTGAGGCAGTGCCCGGACCATCTTCACTTTAGAAAGTCCCTGAAAACATTCCTGTTCTAGACGCCTCACATAGTATCAGCACTTTCTCGTATGTCCATAAGCGCAGAGATACCCCTTCGAGGGTGATTCAGGCGCTATATAAATAAATAAAATAAAATAAATAAAATACATTGTTGGTTGTCTCACATTCTGACCTACTTGTGCTAAATTTGATGCCTTTTTGCGCTTTGTCACCCTTTTTTGCTGTTTGGTGCTCTGTGTTTTTTGACACAGAAGAACCCCTTGTGTAGCCCTATTTTCACCCTCTGGATTTCTTGGACACTTTAATGGGGGTTGAGGTTCGCTATCCTCATCACTAATCCACAATTGATCTGATACATTTTGTACACAACCATTTTTATGGGAAATACTTTCAGTCCCCTTTGTTGTCTGGGTTCCCTCAGGTGATGTTTTCTCTGCATTTAAGCTTTCTCCTTTAGCTTCGGCATTTAGAGACTCCTCGACTGTACATATTTGTTTTTCGATTGCCCCCATCGCACCAGTCAAATAATTCAATAGAGATGAGCGTGAACTTATAACCTTCTTGGGCTCGGCCTTCTTAGAAGGTCCTTTACTGGATTCTGCCTTTCTTTTCCCCATTTAAATGATTAATTAGTAGTTTAGCAAAAGAACAGTAAGAGTATAGTCCCGTATTCGTTGTGAGCTGCTAAGACTACTAATATACTGAGGAAGCGTAAGGAGCTAGTATACAAGGCAGCTTGGATCAGTCACAAAGTTATCCATTCCAAATTGGCAGAAAAATATAAAGTATCCGCTGTTGCTGGACTCTACAGGTACGCACCAGGACAGCAGACCTCTGCTAGCCAAGAACCAAGAGGGGGGGCCCAGCCCGGCCTCCTCCAGTCTATGACGGGCGAAGACAGGCCTGTCTTGGCCCGGTCTTCGCCTGGGCCGCGCTCGGGCACACCCCGCGCGCGTTCCGCACTGCGGGATGCCTCTGGGTCTATTGTGGCGCTTCTGCACTGGTTCTCCCGCCTTCTGGCTGGATCTAGGGGTCACGGTGAAAGTGCCAAGTGCTTGCTCTGCTGAAAGAGGTTCCCGCGCTGCGGGACGCCTCCGGGTCTATTGTGGCGCTCCTGCGCTGGTTCTCCCGCCTCCTGGCTGGATCTAGGGGTCGCGGTGAAAGTGCCAAGTGCTTGCTCTGCTGAAAGAGGTTCCCGTGCTGCTGGACGCCTCCGGGTCTATTGTCCCCAGTATGGAAAGTGATGTTGGATAAAAAACATTTGGAGTGCGTGAAACAGGACATGCAACTGCACCAATTCCAGCCGTCCCAGATCAAGAGGGGTTGCCACCGAACGACGCCTTACCTCCCGTTTTTACAAAGAATCTTGAAAGCCTGATTTCCCCCGTTTGCTTTCAATTTTATCGGACTTCGATGTGGTAGTGACTCGTTCCCATTACAACGTCCTTAGCAACGACGCAACATCACGTGAGCTATTACCCAGAGTCACATGATGCTGAAGCTGAGCTGCCGCCAGTGCGGGGATCAAACCGTGAGCCCCGTGCTCAAGAGTTAGCTGCTCTGGCTGCTGCGCCACACCTCTCCCCTTTTATAAACAGCCCTCCAAAGAGGCCCCCGTTTGCCACAGGACCAGCCTCCGTGGTGGCTAGCTCTCCCAGTCTGGGCTCAGTCTTGATCAACAAGGAGCGCTAAGTTGATAATGCACAATTCGCATTTCCAAGAAAACATAGAGCTCTTTGTGTCCAACCCGATAGAATCACGGGGTCAATCATGTGGCATGTCTCCCTGGCATCCTCTGCCATGTCTAGAATTTTGGTGAGCTGCCCCAGCACGTCCAAGACTTTATCTTGGCAAGACCGCCAGGAGCGGTCCAAACCCTTCTTTGGGTCCTTGATAAATTTCGTGATAAACGTCATTCTGGCATCAATCTCTGGGGTATTAGCTACAGGGATGGGAGGGGCCATTCTGCCTTTAGGCGGCCGCGGACCTCTTGTCCATTGGCTTCACAATGCAGCAGGCCACGTAAGACGCCACGGCGGGCGCCGTTATCCAATCCGCAGAGTGGGGATGATATATGTCCTCAGGATTAAGCATACCTGAGACATCTGGGGAGTCGTGGCTCTGAGGAGCATCCAGCCAGGGCTTCTTGGCTCTCCCTTCCGGGCCCCAGGGTCTGCTCAGGCCTGGATCATTATCTGAGTCCCCATCTGGGTATGTGTCATCTCCAGTATTGTCCTCAGCCCCTTTCTGGGGATAGGCGTCGTCCTCTGGGGGATCGCCCAGCTGGGAATCCTCTTGTGCTTCATCATCCAGGTGCAGCTAAAGAAAAGACTGGTGCAGCCTCTAAGAGGCATCCAGAGAGGTAATGGTCTTAGGGGCACTGGCACGTGCCTTGCCTTTGCCCTTGGATGACTCTTTTGAGCCAGAGCGGGTTCCCTCCAGTCTTCCTCTGATGAGAGTACTACAGTTCGCCTGACCGTGAGTTCTATAATACGATGGCTGAAGGGTTCTAGAGCCGAGGGGACCGCCCTCTCCAGGGATGCATCAATAGCACCCACCAATTCAATGTGAATGGGGAGCAGAGAATGCTCTTCATCCACGGGCTCCCAATCATCGATCTCACCTGCTATTGTGTTCAGGTGGAATATGATTAAAACTATAATGAGCACTAGTAAACTGTGTCTAACTACTATTGTATGGGCCAAGGCGTGCTTGTTGTATGTGCCAAGGCATGTTTGTTATCGCAAGCCTGAAAGGGACACTGTCGAATATACAATAATTGCTCTGGGGTCTAACTGCACACTGTAGCTAAAACATGAAGAAAAACTAAGCCCTAACACCCGACAGGAAAAAAATCAACCTTGTTGCATCAGATGCACGCTGAAATGACAATGTGTGCCTGAAGGAAAGCGACCAATGAGTCGACAAGGAACGCGAGGAATGTGAAAGGGAAACCTGTCCTTCGTTGGAGCTGCGTGCGAGTGGCCCACCCTCTATCGGGGACCCTGGCGCACCTCGCGAACTCCACTGCGGTGTTGAGAGGTTTGGAGTGCTGCAGGATGGGAGACCGCCCCGGTCTCCCAGCCAGGCGTGTCTCCGGTAGTGCTATTGCCGCGGAAGAGCTTTACTTTGCCGCATTTGACACGGAGGTCGTCTGCGCCAGCCGCCCACTTCTCTCTATAACTGAGCCGCGAGGAAACCCCCGACCCAGAGACCTTGCCCACGCAAGGTCCTTTAAATCACTTATAACCAGGCAAAGACATTTTTATGAGTTCATGCCTGAGGTCAGTGCCTTGGTCCTCATCACTGTGAACTTGCTAATGCATGTCAATAACATCACCCTCTGGTTTCCACTGGTAGTTGCCATCAAGGATGAACTGAATATTTCTGAACAGGGCAATGTTGTGAAGGATACAACATAACAATCAGACCTTCCCAGGAGAGTAGAAGAGGGCCCCTCTGGCCTTGTCAAGGCACTTGAACCGGGCGTTCAACAGCTCAAAAGCCCGCTCCACAGGACTCCTCATTCACACGAGTCTCATTGAAGCAGATTTCCCCTGGAGTTGTTGGGTTTCTCAGAGGTGTTAAATGCCAAGGACGACTTGGATAAGCTGAGTCTCCTGAAAAATCAATCACATAAGCAAAGATAAGTGAAATTGTGTTTGCAAGGGCACAACTTCCAATAAACATCAACATATATGAGCTGCATGGAGTCAATAACGGGGCATCGTCCATAAGAGAGTTGAACATCCTGACCATTCCCTGGACAATGAACTTTGGTCTTACAGAGGCAAGACTTGAACTGGGGCCACAGGGGAAAGGGAGCCGAGCGTTGGAGTTTACAGTGTCAAATGTTGGTTGGAACTGGAGGGGGGAGTAGTTCTTGTACTTATTTCAATAACTTGCAATGTTATATCGCTGGCTCAGTCACTCGAGAAATCTGGTGTTTTGCATGATTAATTACATAATTGTCTGGTGTATCAACTTAATAGAAAATCAATAAAATATTGTTATAACAAAAAAAAACAATTTACATCAACATAATTTTCGATACAAACAAGCAAGGCCCTGTTTGATGAATGATCTGCCATCAGGTGTGGTATGCAGCTGTTGCGTAGCACTCGCGATTAATCGGTGAAGCCTGGAAACCTTGCACACACTGTTGCTGTAAAGTTTTGCAATGCCAACCACTTCCACATTAATGGACTGAAAATGCTTTAGGAGTCATGAGGTGGCACCAATGCAACATGGGTTCCATCTATGGCACCAACAGTATATGATATGCTTCTCAATCCATAGAACTCAGCCTTCATATTGTTTGGTGTACCATTTTTTGTTGGAAATAGGATGTAGCCATTCTTACATCTGAGCATAACATCTAGGACCTGGTTGAGGAGAACAAAAAGTTTGGCTGTGACATCCCATTGGAGTTGCTAATGGTGTACTGGAAAGAGCCAGTAGCACAGAAATATAATATTACCATGTTCTTTACATTCTGAATACTTATTACCTGCAAAAGTTTGGATTGAAATTGTTGCGCTAAATCCTCAATTGCGATATGGTTGTACATGCACTTCTTTATGATGTGGCGAAATTTCCTGTATGGTATGTAGATCCGGATGTGGTTTGTACACGTTCATTACTTTGATGTACCCCACTCCATCTTACCTGGTTGATGGACATATCTGCAACATATGAGTGCAATATGCCAATGTTCTACGTTTACAAATGTTTGATGGACATAGTACAACAATTTTTACATATTTTGAAAAGTTGTGTATAAGGTCAGAATATTTTTCAAATTTTCCATATTATTTGCTGAAGTCTGTGTAAAGGTTGACATAGATTACAAGACAGGCAGTGTACATCTATTGTTTGTAATGTGGACGTTCTACTTGTTATTCATGAAGGCAACTTCACAAATGACCAATGCTTCAGTAAATGACGCACTATTGGTCCGCCATATTGTCAAGCATACCCTATGCTGACAATGTTAGTTTTGGATGGTAGACCAAACATGGTGGATGCTTGACATATCTGTAAGTGCAGTCCGTACCTGGGGGGCGGGCCTGCTGCGAAAGATGGTAGACGCATAAATGTGCAGCTCCCGAGCCGGGGCCACAAAACCCACTGAATCCCCCGGGGCAGATTTACAAGCCCCTTGCGCCTCTTTTGCGCCGCCGTTGCGTCACTTTTGGGACGCAGCGGCGACGTAAACCATGCGCCACGTTGCGCATTATTTACAACGTGACGCATCTAGGGAGATGCGTCACGTTGTAAAGCCCTGCGCCACATGAAACCTGCGTCAGGTTTCATGTGGGCGTTCCTCCGCAGGGTGGGCGTTCCGTCGAAGGAAAGCCTCGTAAAAGTGACGCAGTGAAATCTACAAGATTTCACTGAGTCACTTTTCCGACTGCGCTGCGACGAATCCTTACGCCTGCTTCAAGCAGGCGTAAGGAGTGGCGCACCACGTTAGGTATGGGCAGCCCACGAGCATTGCTGGAGTTGCGTCGCGCTTGCGACACGACTCCAGCAATGCGCCGCCTTGCGCCACAGGATGCGACACGCATCGGCCTTTCCTTGCGCCACGGTGCGCCGCATTGTAAATGCGGCGCATCCGTGGTGGCGCAAGGAGAGAATTGCGTGTCGCAACTATTCTGGCGCATCCCTGCTGATTTGCAGGGATGCGCCAGAAGTTGTAAATCTGCGCCCCCGTTTTTAAGCAGCCATCCACCAAAATACTGCCAAGCAACTATGACTCCGGCACAGTGGCATCCTGGCGGAGTGCTCTGCCGTTGATGGGAGGGCTGGGTTACGGCCCAATCAGGATCTGATCAGAGCAGGGCCTGCCGGAAAGGTGAAGAGGCGGCCTCTTGCTGATGCGGAGCGAGGCCGGGTCTACTTCGAAGTCAAGCAGATCAGCGGAAGAGCTACTGACTGGTTGCTTTCGCGGAGTGGCGCTGACCCCAGACTGAACCCGTTGAGTGGTTGCTCGATGGTGTGAGCCTTGCATACAGCGTACCGGAGGTGAGGCCTGAGGGCAAACTCCGCTGTGGCGCACAGGTAGACTGGCCGGAGTGCTTCCCAGGCACCGGCGGGAGCCGAGCGGAGGCCGGACTAGAGACGGCCCGTGCCGCGCTGAGATGGGAGAGAATACACTGGCGTCCTGGTTCCTGTGACTGGGTGGCAGTGTGAACTGAAAGCTGGAGGCCTGCCTGCTTGGGGACCTGTGCGTAGACCTGTTCCCCGCTGATGCCTGGCCTGGAGGCAGGATGGGAAGAAATGAAAGCCAAACTGGTGAGGATTTCCCAGCCCGGCACATCTGAGTCACGCAGCGGCGGCTGCCGACAGAAACCCAGAAACACACAAGGTGAGCCTAAACGTGGTGGGATCCCCGGGGCTGGATAGACGGGACCTCAGACTGCTCATAGTACTAGCAGGGGGCCCCTGGACGAATGCTGCAGAAGAAGTGGGAAGAAATATAGGCCTCATCGCTGCAGAGACAGAGGGGAAAGGGGAACCAACACAAAAAAACCACTCTCTGCCATTCCCCATCAGCGAAGCTACCGGACCCCATGGCGGACAATGATATCCTGGGGAGGACAGACGCCGTTAGGCATTTACGGCTGAAACCCGCCATTTTCCTCTAGTGGAGGGCACTGAGTCAGCAGAAAAGACTCTGAATGCTGCCTATTAGCTGATATAATTGCCCAAACACAAAAGGTATAGCAACCGTTATCCACGCAAGGGGCATACTATAACTCAGCATCGTACTCCTACATATGGGATTACAGCAATAGGCAGTCTATAAGTAGCCCATCGATTCCACAGAACGGCTGAAGGGGAGTGATTATTGGCCCATAGCCCTAGGCTGAGGAGATCATTAATACCATAGATACCGGGTCCGGAAGCCCCCACCTGTCAACACTGGGGTATCCATACAGCCTCAGTAGAGAAAAAGGAAATGAATCACAACACTCCCACATATTCATTAATGGGGCTCCCCCTACCTCCTAACCAACGGTCCCTACAGAGGGTTCCACAGCCACACAATGGGCCAAACAAAAGGAAAACAAGTGGATCATGGCCACTCAGGAGAGGTGTCTACAAACAACACAAACGACTCCCCTCTATTAGTGGAAGAAGAACATGTCACCCCTACACTGGATCTACCACTCCCTGATAAACTAGACGTCATCCTTAAGAAAATCAGGGAGTCAAGGGTGGTACTGGAGCAACAACTGGGCACCCTCACTACCGATGTCAATTTGCTGAGGGCTGACCACAAGAAACTGTCAGAGAAAGTTTGTTGCACTCCACGACGCTGTCTGACATCACGCCCTGGCGCAAAGAACAAACGGAGGCGGTCACTAAACTCCAACAGCAAGTAGATGAACTGCAAAACCGGGTAGAAGATGCAGAAGGGCACGCATGAAGAAACAATGTATAAATAATAGGCATGCCTGAGAATAGTGAAGGAAATAATCCCACGCAATTTATAGAACAATGGTTGTGCACCGCAGTGGTCACAGAGGGTCTGACTGGTATGTTCAGCGTCGAAAGGGCACACAGAGTCCCCACTGGGAGTCATACACTGGGAACCCGGCTGAGACCGATAGTGGCTAAGATTTAAAATTACAAGGACAGAGACACGCTGTCCCGAAAGCCGCAAGAAAATGCATGCTATATGAGAATACCAGAATTTCTCTTTTCCCGGACTACACCATACAAGTACAACATCAAAGGGCATCATATATGGGAGTTAAAAAGCACCTGCAGCAACTCAACTTGAAATATGCCCTACTCTTCCCGGCCCGTCTCAAGATCATACATGAACGTGACAGTTATTTCTTTGACGATGCAGAGGCAGCATGGTCCTGGATCGAGACCACATTTCCAGATCTTGCAATGCTGGAAGAACATAGGCAGCCGCCGACGCGCAACCCCTGCCGTATAAGACGTAAGCAACGTCGCACGAGCCGCAATTGGCTGGTAGAAGAAGTGCTGCCTACCCCGGAACAGAAACTGATGAGCGGCGCTCCAGACGGTGGCTACACTGAGAAACTCTGAAGCCCCTAACAGAGGGGACACATATTCAGATGGGGCCACACTCACAGATTTGGAGAGTAGCCTTACTTTGTTTCCATCAGTAACACCGCCAATGGCGCAAGAGATACTAGGATGACAAACATGCCTTTACACGAACTAAAAAGTGCAGGCCCCCCCGAACAGTGCTTAATGGCGTACACTTGACACACACGTTTCCCAGATTGTGTGTTGCCAACACTGCAAGTCAAAGACAGGCGGCACAACCAACTACAGTTACATTGTGTGGATGGACTGTTTCTGCTAGTACAGAATGATATCCTAATAGGGGGTTGATGAGCTGGTCCTGGACTCGGGGGCACCCTCCCCCCCTGTCCAAGGCACGACTGCACAGCGGGCAAGGAGACAAAGAGGACCGCAACACCCCCCACAAGAAAAAGCATGTACTGTTTTAAATCAGTTGCCATTGAAAGCATACGTTTGGTCAAACACATTTCTTAGGTTGGACCTCTGTATTGGGATGCTTGTTCTATATGTTATTAAGAGTTCTAGTGGGTGCACACTCTCACCAAAAATTATCTTAGGCAAGCGAGGGCCGCAGGGAAGAAAGGCCACCAGCAGCAAACACGACACAAATGGAGGCACCACACAAATATAATTTCACAACATGGAATGTAAGGGGGATGGGATCTATTCACAAACGGCATGGTGTCTATGCACAGCTGGGTAGACGTAAATCTCAGATAGTATTTTTACAAGAAATGGACCTAAACACAGCAGAAGGCTGTAAGCTCCGGAAAAAATGGAGAGGGCAATTATACCATACTACATACTCTACCTTTGCAAGGGGAGCTGCAGTGTGGATTGGAGCGGGGGTTCCCTGAGAGATACAAGATCAGTGCATAGATGCAGAAGGCAGATACGCATTAGTATGTGGCAAACTCGATGGAACACAAGGGGTGTTAGGAAGTATTTATGCCCCTAATGCTTAACAGGAGGTGTTCCTGACAAGAGTTAGCACAGCATTAGCAGAATGGTCTAATTACCCCTGGATACAGGGAGGGGATTATAATGCAGTGTTAGTCACACAATTAGATCGATCACATCCACCACTCCCAGGGGCTGCAGCGTTAAGATAATCCAAAACCCTAGCGGTGTGGATACAAGGTTGGTCACTAGCTGACGCATGGCACTGTAGGAACGGAGGAGTACGCAAATACTCTTTTTATTCACAGGTGTACACACTACATACCCGCATAGATCGCATTCTGTGCTCCCCTGCTCTGCTGCCACAAATAACCAACACAACATACATAGGCAAAACACTGTCGTATCCTAGCCCACTGAAGTTAACACTCTCCTGGGGGCGAGTACCCACACCAGTCCCGACATGGAGATTCAATCCCATGCTGCTTGAAGATGGCGCCCTCCGGGAACACATGACCACTGCAATCAATGCATACTTCTCGACTAATGCGAACACAGCATCCTCACCTATAATTGAATGGGAAGCATTCAAAGTAGTAATGAGGGAAACGGTGATTGGTACAGTAGTGGGGACGAAAAAACTATCCTACGGAAGCTTGCCGAGGTAGAATCATGGCTAGGCGCTCTAGAGAAAGAAGCCGTGTCATCACCGATAGGTGCCGAGAAGCTACAAAAGGAGCATATTGATTATGCAGAGCTGTTAGAACGGTTACAGGTGGTGGATTATCGCGCACACGCACAAAAAATTAACACCGAGGCAGATAAAGCGAGTACACTACTAGCCCGGATACTCAGAGATTGCCCCCCAGCTATGCTCATGCTAGATATCCGTACCCAAATGCGTGCTTCTTTGACTACCCAGCTGGAAATAAATACACTTATACAAAGCTCCCCAGGTAGCAAACCCTCTGGCAATACACAACTACATCCAGGCAGTACAGCTGCCTACCATAACTGCAATGGAACAGGGGGAGCTCAGATCACAGATCACGGCAGCAGAAATCAGGAAGCGATTAAAGACCTCCCACGCAATAAAACTCTGGGATTAGACAGCCTACCCGTAGAATTTTACGCAGCATATGCCAAACAACTAGTACCTCAACTCGAAAAGCTATACAAGACGTCACTAGAAGGTGGAACCCTTCCCCCAACTACACTCCAAGCCCTCGTCACCTCCCTGCCAAAACCAGGTAGAGACTGCACTGACATAACAGCATATATGCCCCTATCCCTTTTAAATACTGAATACAAGATACTGAGTAAGGTCCTAGCAGGTCGCCTTCTCCCACACCTCACAAAACTGATACCCACAGACCAATGCGGGTTCGTACCTGGCCGGAGCACATCTCTCAATGTCTGTAGACTATATCAAGTAATGTGGGCTCTCCCAGAGCACCTTCCTAATGCAGGATGTTTCTCACTAGATCTGCGCCAAGCTTTCAACACCCTAAACTGGGAATATATGCTGGCAGCCCTCCAAACATGTGGGATCCCAGACGAGTTTCTGAAGTGAGTGAAGCTATTATACACCTCTCCGACAGCACGAGCCTGTACAGGGGCCAGTGGCGGTGCATCCATTAGGGCGCTGGGGCGTTGCCCCACAAGCCGCCCACACCCGCAGGTCCCTCGGCGTCTCTGAACTTAAGTAAACTCTCAGTTGACTTAAGTTCAGAGACGCGAGGGAGAACTGACAAACATGTCAGTCAGCATGACATCGGACCGCCCACCCCCTTCAGAGTCTGAAGGGGGTGGGCGGTCTGGCGTCATGTTGACTGACATGCATGCATTGCAGCACAAGTGCGCATGACTGGTGAAGGTCGGCGAATTGTTCTGACCAGCCCAGTCATGCGCACTAGTGTCTGCTCAGGCTGCGGCTGCGCATTAGGAGAGCGAGGGTTGAGCAAAGGCTCAAACCTCGGTCTCCTAATGGGCAGGCGGGCGGCGAGCAGCCCTGCTAAGCCAATCCTGGCGCTGCTGGAGCAGCGCCAGGATTGGCTGAGAGGGTTTGCCAGAGCAGTGATGCGGCTGTTCTTGTAGGCGCCAACGGGACCCCGGAGCAGAGGCGGAGCGGACCCGGTCACTCAGGTAAGTTTTTTATTTTGTTTTAAAACTCCCCCCGGCCCGGCCCCCACCCCCCCCTCCCGAGCCCCTGTCCCCGCCGGGGTGTAGTAGCGCACCTTCCTAGCAGATGTCACATAGAAGGTTCCGCATAATCTTCTCCTCGTCTGGTGTTCCGCGCAATCTTTGCATGCCCTCGGCAAACACCAGGCTACTTAAGGACATAAAGGGCAGCCCCCGGAAGGACAGAATAGACAGGCACATCACCACCCGACTCCAAACCCTGACTGGACACTGCCTGGCCTTCCATAGCAGAGCATAGTTGGGCGTAGTGAAGGTGCCCCGGTCCAACCGCAACACTCGATCAAATCTGCCGGAAGGGGCCTGAGCCCCTGTAACCGGGGGTCTTCCTACCCCCTAAGGCCGCTAAGGCTAGGAACGTTAGCGGGTATGGAGGCCCACAGTCACACACACCTGGCAGAACACAGACTGGGTTTAAAAAGCAGGCCCGCAGCCCTCCCGCCCTTGTTAATTCCACCCCACTACATCAGTGGCGCCTCTGCCCCCAGCTATCTCACCAGTGGCCCCACCACATTTTTTGCTAAATATATTGATATGTGGTAATCCTGCACACTGTTATTTCACTATGGCCACTATCGTCACAATGTGCTACCAGCGAGTGATGTTGCAGTCTCAGCGAAGAGGTCATGCATTGACTGGGCACGGGGTCTGTAGTCCCCTTCCTGAGAACGTGTGATGCTAAATGGTGTGAGCATAGTACAACGTTAGCGCTTCATGGGCAGGATGAGGACACTGGTGAAAAATCGCAGGAACACCCACAGCAAGGCGGTGGCACAGAGGGGCAACCTATGGGCCACGTGAGAAGCAGGTGACTCGTGAAGCTGTTACGGTTGGGCGATCTAAGGTGTTTGCGTCGGATGCAGTGTCACACACAAGCGTGGAAATGTGAGCCGCACGATACGCTTGCACTGGTGCACAGCATGATAAACTGGAATGGGGCAGCAGCAGAGGACACACTGGTGAGCGCTCATGCACGTCGATCACACTTTTGGGCAGTGCAAGGAGCTAGCACTGTGAACGTTGCAAGACCACGGCAGACAATAGTTGAAGCCAGTGGGCAGTAAGAAATGCTGATGCCAGCAAGCAGGTCACGAAACTGACACTGGTGGGCACTATGAGATGCTGTAAGTGGCACCAGAGGGCAGTATGAGAGGCTGACGCCGGTAGGCAGTATGAGATGCTGTCAATAGCACCAGCGGGCAGTATGAGAGGCTGACACCGGTAGGCAGTATGAGATGCTGTCAATAGCACCAGCGGGCAGTATGAGAAGCTGACACCGGTAGGCAGCATGAGATGCTGTCAATAGCACCAGAGGGCAGTATGAGAGGCTGACACCTGTAGGCAGTAGGAGGTCGCTGTCAATAGCACCAGTGGGCAGTATGAGAGGCTGACACCGGTAGGCAGTACGAGATGCTGTCAATAGCACCAGTGGGCAGTGTAAAAGCTGACACTGGTGGGCACTGGGAGATGCTGGCAGACTTTTATTTCCAGAATTTTCTTGTTCTGGGTTTAAGTACAGCGAACAGAATTTTCTTTAACAGCCAAATCGGCTACCTGCAAAAGTTTCAAAAACATGCGACAGAATCATTCCCGAAAGGGTAATAATTTTTAAGTGCGCGCATTCATAATTTAATGTTAATGTTCACCCTATTTATTTAGTCGCATGGCATGCGTTTATTTCTTGCACTATTCCTGTACCGTGATTGGCATAATTAAGCGAGGAATGAAAGGAGGCCATTATTTAACATATCACCGGTAAACAATGGCGAGGGAAGGAGAAGGGGGTTGTGGCGGACTGGTATGTATGTGTTTTTCAAGTTCTCGGTAATCCACTGGAGGCTGTTCTATAAATGATCATTGAAGGGATGCAAGCTAGCCTATAATTACAGGAAAGAAAGTGGCAGCTCTGGCATTTCACAACTATGGGGTCGATTCCGATTTGGGCCGGAAAAAGCACCGACCGACTCGGATCCGGAATTTATTCCGACCGACACGTACCTGTGGCGCCCGACACGCCAAGTACGATGCAAGGCGTGCAAAATCCGACCGACACGTACTGAACCCAAGCCGAACGACCGAGCCGCACGGAAAACAACAATCCGGCCGGAAAAACACGCGAATCGAACCGACCGACACGCACCCGGAACAAATCCAACCGAAACGTACACGCGAACTCCAAACCGCAAAGTACGATGCAAGGCGCGAAAACCACGACCGAGTCGAACGGAGGACAAGCCGCACGACCGACACGCATACAAAACCGAGCCGAAGTAACACAAAACACCGCGACCGACGCGTACGCAGCATAGAAAACTGCACAAACACAGCGTGAACGAAACGGAGAAGACCGTACGAGACAAATGCAGGGTCCGACTCGGTCACAAGAACGTTTCCAACATGCACAAAAAGTACTAAGGAAAAATACACAAAAAAAGGCCAAACAAGCAATTACAAAGCCAATAAATACTGGGGGGTGGGGACAGAGAACAAAGACACACCCACAACTCCACCCATATAAAGGACACAAATCCCAACCATGATCCTTTGCAAATGCCATTCTACTGCCAGCACTCAACAGACAGCAACCACACACCCACAGCTCATCCCTCACACAAGCCACACACCATCAGCACACCAACAAATAGCTACCTCACATACACCCAGCAAAACACACACTCACACACCCTCACCTGCACACCAACACACACATCACTCACCATCACCACCCATCACCATGCCCCCAAGAAGAATCACAAGTTCCTAGATTGTGAATTGGAAGTCCTGGTAGACGAGATCCTCAGGGTAGAGCCACAGCTGTTTGGCACACTGGTCCAACAGACCCCCATCTCCCAGAAAACCAAGATGTGGGAGAGGATCATCAACAGGGTGAACGCACAATCACCATGTCTGCGCACAAAGACTGACATCCAGAACAGGTGGTATGACGTGCGCAGGAGGGTCCGGGAGCTGCTCAAGAAGGACTACCTCCTGAGCCAATACACCGGCAGTGGCCCTCCTGCCAAGCCAGTATACCTCAGGCCCTGGGAGGAGAAGGTGCGGGCCATCCTTCCGCCAGTGAGCGTCTATGGACTAGAGAACATCCCAGAGCCTGGTGAGTACACAACAAATGTACACAATATTCTGCCACAATACACACACACATCACTGTCAAGGGGAGAGTCAAACCATGCACTCATAGCAATTACACAGCAACCAGAACAGAATCATCCCAAAATGTGTATGTCAGTCAGATAAACACAACACATGCCATCTCAAAGTTACATTTAACCGTGTCATCACATGTACAAACACAACTACAACTACAGCTAGGCAGTGGCACAAATAGAACTAACAAACACATCCAGACATGTAGCCACCACTACAACACCAACACACAGTGAAGACCACTGAAAGGAAGGAATTCTGTGTATACTGGGCAAGTCAGTGTAGCCAATAGCATCATGGGAGTCGTAGTCACACATATTGCTCACCCCCACAACTGTCCCATCAACACCACCATGAACCATGCGCACATCACAGGGAGTGGAAAAGGACTCACAAGATGGCTGACACTGGCTACTGCTGTGGGGAGCACAAGGCCCTGCTGGCAACTGTGCAACAACCAACAGCAGGACACCACTGACTGACATCCTGAGAGACAACTTCCACTCCCTGCAATGGAAGCACGTTCCATGGTGGGATATCTGGCTGGCTGGGTGGGAAGGAGGACTCGCAGCACTGACCATAGTCACAAGCACCTCCCCTCACACACCCCCTCAACACAAACTCCACAGAACCCACCTGGGAGAATGCAATGCCTCACATCCTAACTCAAGATCCCACAAAGAACCTCCACCCTGGGTAATGTTGTGTGAAGCACAGGGACACTCTTTGGACTTTTAGCCAAACAACTGCCAGGACAACACTCCCAGCCATCCTGTCAGCACAGGCAGCCCACCCCACAGGGAAGCAGAGTCAAAAGGAAGGAAGCATGGGCATGCTGGGAAGGGGGTGGAGGCAACAGCATGATGGGAGTAGTAGGCACAGATATCGCTCAGCCTCACAACTGGCCCATCAACACCACCCTGAACCATGCTCACATCACAGGGAGTGGATAAGGACTCACAAGATGGCTGACACTGGCTACTGCTGTGGGGAGCACAAGGCCCTGCTGGCAACTGTGCACCAACAAACAGCACAACACCACTGACTGACATCCTGAGGGACAACTTCCACTCCCTGCAATGGAAGCACGTTCCATGGTGGGATATCTGGCTGGCTGGGTTGGGAAGGAGGACTCGCAGCACTGACCATAGTCACAAGCACCTCCCCTCACACACCCCCTCAACACAAACTCCACAGAACCCACCTGGGAGAATGCAATGCCTCACATCCTAACTCGAAGATCCCACAAAGAACCTCCACCCTGGGTAATGTTGTGTGAAGCACAGGGACACTCTTGGGACTTTTAGCCAAACAACTGCCAGGACAACACTCCCAGCCATCCTGTCAGCACAGGCAGCCCACCCCACAGGGAAGCAGAGTCAAAAGGAAGGAAGCATGGGCATGCTGGGAAGGGGGTGGAGGCAACAGCATGATGGGAGTAGTAGGCACAGATATCGCTCAGCCCCACAACTGGCCCATCAACACCACCCTGAACCATGCTCACATCACAGGGAGTGGATAAGGACTCACAAGATGGCTGACACTGGCTACTGCTGTGGGGAGCACAAGGCCCTGCTAGCAACTGTGCACCAACAAACAGCACAACACCACTGCCTGACATCCTGAAAGCCAACTTGCACTCTCTGCAATGCAAGCACGTTCCATGGTGGGATATCTGGCTGGGTGGGAAGGAGGACTTGCAGCACTGACCATAGTCACAAGCACCTCCCCTCACACACCCCCTCAACACATACTCCACAGAACCCACCTGGGAGAATGCAATGCCTCACATCCTAACTGAAGATCCCACAAAGAACCACCACCCTGGGTTATGTTGTGTGAAGCACAGGGACACTCTTTGGACTTTTAGCCAAACAACTGCCAGGACAACACTCCCAGCCATCCTGTCAGCACAGGCAGCCCACCCCACAGGGAAGCAGAGTCAAAAGGAAGGAAGCATGGGCATGCTGGGAAGGGGGTGGAGGCAATAGCATGATGGGAGTCGTAGGCACAGCTCTACATCCCCCACCACATGGCCCAGCAAGCTCACACTCACGCATGCACATCCCACAGAGAGTGGAAAGGCCCATCAAAGATGTCTGACACTGTTGCTGTGTCGTGGGGAGCACAAGGGCATGCTGGGAACTGCACACCAACCAACAGCAGGACACCACTGTCAGCCATCTTGCCATTGCTCTCACACCCACACACACTGAACTCCCCACAAAAGCAAGTAAGTATGGGAATGCTGGGAAGTGGGGTGGAGGCAATAGCATGATGGGAGTCATAGTCACAGACATAGCTCACCCCCACAACTGTCCCATCAACACCACCCTGAACCATGCTCACATCACAGGGAGTGGATAAGGACTGACAAGATGGCTGACACTGGCTACTGCTGTGGGGAGCACAAGGGCATGCTGGGAACTGCACACCAACCAACAGCAGGACACCACTGTCAGCCATCTTGCCATTGCTCTCACACCCACACACACTGAACTCCCCACAAAAGCAAGTAAGTATGGGAATGCTGGGAAGTGGGGTGGAGGCAATAGCATGATGGGAGTCATAGTCACAGACATAGCTCACCCCCACAACTGTCCCATCAACACCACCCTGAACCATGCTCACATCACAGGGAGTGGATAAGGACTGACAAGATGGCTGACACTGGCTACTGCTGTGGGGAGCACAAGGGCATGCTGGGAACTGCACACCAACCAACAGCAGGACACCACTGTCAGCCATCTTGCCATTGCTCTCACACCCACACACACTGAACTCCCCACAAAAGCAAGTAAGTATGGGAATGCTGGGAAGTGGGGTGGAGGCAATAGCATGATGGGAGTCATAGTCACAGACATAGCTCACCCCCACAACTGTCCCATCAACACCACCCTGAACCATGCTCACATCACAGGGAGTGGATAAGGACTGACAAGATGGCTGACACTGGCTACTGCTGTGGGGAGCACAAGGCCCTGCTGGCAACTGTGCAACAACCAACAGCAGGACACCACTGACTGACATCCTGAAAGACAACTTCCACTCCCTGCAATGCAAGCACAGTCCATGGTGGGATAACTGACTGGCTGGGTGGGAAGGAGGGCCGGCTGTCAACCAAATACAACCAATGCAGACCATGTTCACACCCCAACAAATACATAGAAATGCCCAAATAATGCAGGACAATGTGCTACACCAATATCAACCCCTGACTGTGACGACTTAGGACAATGCAATGTACAGGCCCGCACCCAGAGGCACAGTCACAACTGTCAGGTGTGTCAACCATTGATGCCTGCAGAAACATAACATACATTGTGTGTGTCTCCCAAAAACAGGTGATGATGGGGACACAGCAGCAGACGCTGAGGAGTCCCAGTCCCAGGCTCAAGAGGATGCGGAGCTCACTGGTGTCGTACAGCCTCTGCCCTCCTCGGACGAAGAAGACCAACCTGGCACATCCGGTGCAAGTCAACATGCAGCACCAGCAGGACCACCAGCTGCAGCACCAGCAGGACCACCAGCTGCACCCCCTGCACCCACCCCTCCAACGACTGTCACCACAAATACCATCCCTGCCGACATGGACAGAACAAGGAGCAACACCAGCACAGGGACCCTGGACCAACGTGGGGCCATGGACACCCACCACCACCAACCCCCAAGGGGGACCAGGGTCATCTGTGCGTGCCACTGCACGCACTGCACATGTCGGCAGGGGTGGTGGGAGGGGTGGGAGACAGAGGTCGCTGCTTGCAGAGGTTGCTGGTGTGCATGATGACCCACAACTGGTACGCATAGCCGATGCGTACCAGTCCAGCACCGGAGATCTCAGCCAGGTAGTGGGGCTCCTCAGAGACATGAAACAGCAGCAGGCTGCCCATCATGCCCGCTTGGACTCACACATGTCCCGCGTGGAGTCCAAGTGGGACGCACTGCAAGAGATGACGGCGGTGCACAGGGACATTTTACAATGCCTCCGCCAGATGAACAACAACCAGTCTACACCTCCCTGTGTGCCAACAACATCTGGTGCTGAACAAACTGCAACTGCCACAGGGAGGGAGGATGACTCTGGCGGAGAGTACCCTGCACCGCAGCAGCCTGTACTTGAGGGGCCCCCCAAAGAAGAGGGGTCGTCCGAGGAGGGGCAAGTGAGAGGCCGATGGCCAAGTGCAACTCCCAGGAAGCCTGAACCTGTTCTGGATGTTCACCTTTGTGCACAAACTGTTCACCCTGTTGACGGCAACACAACTCCCACACATTACATGGGGAGTACAAGTTGGACCAATGTCTCAGACAACTGTGGCCCCGATACTGGGGATTTTGTCTACCAGGACTTTCAATTCACCTAGGAACTTCTGATTGCAAGATGTATGTACAGCACTAACCATCCTATGCACTATTCACACAAATGTATCACAATAAACACACTAATACACCATACTTGCCTCTGTTGTGATTCCAACGTGGGTGCTGTCATGGGGATGATGAACTGCAAAATTACACTGTGTATGCGAACTGCAACAGCAAGTACAACACAGGCATGTGAGTAAAGGCAACGTGACACATATGAGGGAGACACACCACCAGGGCTACACAACACATACACACCTAGGCCATCTGACTCATTGCCTACACTGATGTTGCCAGGGAAGACGGTGCAATGCACAGACACCACACCTATTCCCAGTTGTAGTCAAGTAGCCCACAGGTGCAGTAAGCAAATGGCAGTCAAATGTGTGACCACAGACAACGCACATCACAAAGTGAAGCACAGGTTTATTACACAGTTGCAACATGTCGTAACCACTACAGATGCAAGGTAATCCCACCTGGCAGCGGGCACACAGTCAACAACTGTAGAAGGAAGGAAGTCCATGGGTGTTGCGCACATCACCTGTAGGGACACAACAGCTACCACCCTGGAAGTACAATCACGTCGCCGGTGGACACAGTTGACCAAACGAATCTGAAAGTACCCTGTGAAGGACAGAAATGACACACAGTCAAAAGCAATGGAGAACAGGACAGAACAGCAAAACTCATGCACAATACATGTTACAAGATACCCACCCAGAACCAAGTTAGCATGTCAACACTGTTGGGGAGTACAGACCACCTGTAAGCACACATCGCTACACACATCCAGTCAAGTAGCCCATGGACACACTCCAACAGCACCAGAGCACCACCTACACATATCATGCCAACTCACATCATTGACATGACACCTCAGGATACTCACATTCAGCTAAAGAAGTTGGTGATGAGCTGTGTGCGGACATCACCCTCATCATCATCATCATCACTGGCATCGTGGTCCAGGCCAGGATCCTCCACAGGTGGCGGATGTTGGTCATTGTCATCCTGGATGAGAGGCAACTCCTTCCGCACTGCCAGGTTGTGGAGCATGCAGCAGACGATGATAATCTTGCACACTTTCGCTGGGGCATATGGGAGGGACCCTCCTGTCTTGTCCAGGCAGCGGAAGCGGCTCTTCAGGAGACCAAATGTCCGCTCAATCACTCTCCTGGTCCGACCATGTGCCTCATTGTAGCGCATCTGGGCTGGTGTCACAGGGTTCCTGAGGGGTGTCAGCAACCACGGCATGTTGGGGTATCCCGAGTCACCTACGGACAGACAAGTGCACATTAGCTGACTTGGAAAAGTGGGCGGAATACTACAGATCAGATCACACACAATGGCACAAAGTCAGTACACACCGACAAGCCAGGCACGCTGGTTCTGCATCTGTGCCATCATCCTGGGGATGCGACTACTCCTCATCACAAAGGCATCGTGTGCTGAACCAGGGAAACGGGCACACACGTGTGTGATGGTCATATCTGCAAGACACACCACCAGTGCATTGACCGAGTGGTAGTGCTTACGGTTACGGTAGGCCTGCTCCTGGGCCTGTGGTGGTACCAAAGCCACATGTGTCCCATCAATGGAGCCAATGACATGCGGCATCCTCCCCAGGGCATAGAAGTCACTCTTCACGTCAGTGAGTCGTTGCAGTCTAGGGAAATAGATGTACCGGTTCAGGAATAGCAACATTGCCTCCAAAACATCGCGGGAGCACACGGCTCAACATGGTCTGTGACATCCCACCAGCAGTCGCCACAGTATGTTGGAAGGTACCGGTGGCAAAGAAGTGTAGGGCTGCCATCACCTTCACCTTGGGGGTCAGCGCTGTAGGATACGGCCGGCCAGGCTGCAAATGTGGGGCCAACTGCACTGCCAAATCCTCAATCAGCTGCCTGGTGAAGCGGTACCGCCGGATGCTGTCCCGTTCCACCATCGTTGCCAGGTCTGGGAATGGTCGATGGACAGCAGGAGCTCCTGCAGTGCAGAGGAGAAGAAAGCAAGATTGTCAGTCACCCCACATATGCGGCATTGAACACACTCAATATCACAACATACATCATTATGAGGCACAACTACATGAAGTGTGCAGTTCCGTAAGGACATGTATGGTACATACATGGCCAACATCTGTCATCACGGTTCAACAAGTGGCATCAATAAGGCCCAGGTTGGCCCATTGGATATCATGAGGCCGTGTCACAGTTCCCATCTCCTGCTGCCGTGTCACAATCACTCCCCACAGTGACATGTGAGGACAGATGTGCCCCAGGCATCACAGCTCAACGACAGGTACATTCCCAGGGACCCTGTATTGCCACATGGACACTGGCATTACATGGAGTATCAGGTATACACCAGAGCAAAACAACCATGACCCCCACAGGTAGTGGTCCCACTTGCCACTGCAGGACAGACATGGACGTCTGTGACACACACACGCACAACATCAAAGTCCATGCACACACAACGTGGATGTGGAGACTGTCTCCCATTGTGCACATGAAATCAGAGACATTGTAAACACTACATGCACACAGACTGTGGAGGACCATCACTATTGTGCCACTGGGACACCCTGGCTCAAACATACCGTCCCACATGGGACTCACGGGGTATGTGACATGACATACACATACACCACCGTGAAATGTGACCATGGCACATGCACAGATATGAACAGTTGCACATCACAGTGGTCATGTACACGTAACACCCAGGATCCTGTCCCCATGAACACGTGCACAGCCTGGGGGTGGCTGCCCCCAGGTGACACCCACAGGACAACATGTACACCAACATACACACAATAGGAAATGCAGCCTTACATGCCTTATGATACAGTTTGGACAGGCTGTCGTGTTGTAGGTGTGCCCCTCACTCCCTGGGAGCTATCTGTGGCTGGCATATGTTCATCTGAGACAGGCATGGTGACATATGCCAGTCACTTGTACAGGGATGCGTTGAACAGCAATGGACCGATCGGTGCCCCCGGCCGGCCCATTGCATTCAATGTGTGCAGGCACGCGTTGTACCCCTGTACGCGTTGATCAGCAATGGACCGATCGGTGCCCCCGGCCGGCCCATTGCATTCAATGTGTGCAGGTACGCGTTGTACCCCTGTACGCGTAGATCAGCAATGGACCGATCGGTGCCCCCGGCCGGCCCATTGCATTCAATGTGTGCAGGTACGCGTTGTACCCCTGTACGCTGCTGGATCAGCAATGGACCGATCGGTGCCCCCGGCCGGCCCATTGCATTCAATGTGTGCGGGTACGCGTTGTACCCCTGTACGCGTTGATACCGCAATGGACCGATCGGTGCCCCCGGCCGGCCCATTGCATTCAATGTGTGCAGGTACGCGTTGTACCCTGTACGCTGTTGATCAGCAATGGACCGATCGGTGCCCTCGGCCGGCCCATTGCATTCAATGTGTGCAGGTACGCGTTGTACCCCTGTACGCGTTGATCAGCAATGGACCGATCGGTGCCCCCGGCCGGCCCATTGCATTCAATGTGTGCGGGTACGCGTTGTACCCCTGTACGCGTTGGATCAGCAATGGACCGATCGGTGCCCCGGCCGGCCCATTG